>CM060950.1:130419480-130929480 GCA_030765055.1 Mantis religiosa
TAAGAATAGCATTTGTTGCATGGTAATACATCAATCGCCTCATGATTAACTGCAATGAAAAGCTTGCTCTGAAACTCAATGACAGGGTTGAATTTCAAAATATGCGGCTTATAAGTATTTTGTTGTATCTCAACTGTCAAATTTATGTTGTAAACTGACCTTCTTCAATGCAACCAACAGCATTCTTAATGTTGATTTTCAAGTTAACATTTTGTGTCAAAAGCAATATGGGTTCTCATTCAACAAACATTAGGTTTATCTGATTTGCTTACTTGGCCTATTATCATCTAAAAGGTGCACCCAGAAAGTAAGTCTTGATAATTGATAAAGAGAGAAAAACATCACAAAGTAATATTTACTGGACACAGAGTTACCACCACTGTTGAGGTATTCAATGTAATGATGCACCATCAGTTGATGCCCAAGTCATAGAAGTCTGCCACCAATGTCCAGAGCCACAATGTCACTTCATTCTGTAATTCAGTGTCATTGTGGAAACATTTTCCTGCCAGAAAACGCTTCATAGACGGAAGAGATGAAAATCACTTGGGGCAAGATCGGGGCTATACAGATGATTGAAATGAAATGTGTAGTGTTTAATGCCCACTTTTACTACATACGGCACCGCAGGCAGTGACACTGATGATACATGAAATGAAGATGGAGCACCGGTGGAATGAGGTCCCGGAGAAAACCTGCCCCAGCACCGTGTCGTCCACCACAAATCTCACTTTGTGGTCGCCTGGGATCGAACCCGGGCCGCCTTTGTGAGAGCCAAGCGATCTAACCACTGAGCCACGGCGCGGCCCAGATGGTCGAAGATCTCCCATGCAAAATATTCAACACATTTCATGTGGCATTGGGTGTATGGGATCTTGCATTCTCATGCAATAATGTAATGTCTCTTGTCAACAATGCATGCCCTCCTCAGTTTATTAAATGTTTGACAACACTGATCAGCATTTAGTCTCTCCTCACAGTAAAAACTTGCACAAGAGGACACCACATTGATTCCAGAATACAGTACATATGATTTTTTTTTTTTTTTTTTTTTTTTTGACAGAAACTGTTTGCTTGAATTTGGTTTTCACAGTGAAGCATTATGCCACCAATTTATTGATCGCTGTTTTGGTTTTGGTCTGGCATACCTAGGTTTCATCTCCAGTGATGCTATTGTCGAGAAACTCGTCACCTTTCTCTGCATACTGCTGTAGGAATGTAATTGCTGCAGCAGACATCTGGTTTTATGTTCATCTGTCAGTTGCCTAGGTACCCATCTTGCTCACACTTTGTGAAAACCAAGCCACTGGTCACAATTTCGTGAAAAAGCAAACAGGACATCTGAGGGAATTGACAAGAGAGTTCTGAAATTGTGAAGAGCACAATTGCTTGCTGCACACTTTCCAACACTTTTGGCGTCATCAGGGATGGTCAGCACTACAGTCTTCATCATGAATATATGAATGAACTGCCTGCACCATCATCTTACCATACTGTTGCACATAATGTCATGTCCACATACAAGACACAACTAGATCTCTAGATCCAGCAATCTCTGCTGGAGAATGCTCTTGAGTGTGCAAAAATCGGATGACTGCACCAACCTCGCAGTTAGCTGGAGACAATAGGAGAGCAGCCATTTTCTCCTAGTTCAGCACAGCAACCACTGCTGTCACAAGAATGAAATTTTACTGCATTATTCCCAAATATTTCCTCTTCCCAAATGCATATTCCTATCAAACTGGCAGTGCCATCTCTGGATGTGATCAGGACTTATTTTCTGGATGCAACTCGTAGAGCACAACCAAACATATGGAAGGAGGTCAACTTGAAGCACAGCCCGCAGTTAATGACTTTTGATTTGCTCCAACACGTCCATTCTGAAGGTACTTAACATGATGCCACACTGACAGACATAAAATGGAAATACCAACATCACAGACCATGGCATACCTTCTGATGATGGAAAGGTTTCCTAAGTCAGTAATTCTGACTTACATTAAGTCAATTTTATATTCTCCTATCATGTTATTTCAGAACATTATTCACCTTTCTTCTATTATTTAAACATTATATAGCATATTTGATTGAATATTTTAATGAAGTGTACTAAATTCCTCCTTAAATACAAAGATAACAAAAACAATAGCTATAATTTTTATTTTCAAATATGTTGGAATAATTACTAAAATTAGGCAAGTGAGTCAACCTTGTATATACTTTTCTCCACTTACAAGTTTTTTATGAAGACTAGTTTCTGGGGACTTCTCCCCTATCGTCAGCTCTGTGGTAGACTGCCACAGAGCTGACGATAGGGGAGAAGTCCCCAGAAAAAACTTGTAAGTGGAGAAAAGTGGAGAAAAGTATATACAAAGTATATACAAGGTTGACTCACTTGCCTAATTTTAGTAACAATGGCACTCCACTTTCTGAAATACTTCTTTTTATTCTATATAATGTTGGAATAATATTTATTTTAAGTGTGAATGGTTTTCATTCACAAATTTGTGTTAAGCACATTAACACTTACATTTATTATTGGTCATTAATACTTATTATGTTTTAATCCAGATAGACTATCTTAATTAACACATCTTTCTGGACCTTTTAGAAATGGAAGAAAGACAATTCTGGTCTTTTTTTCTAACTGTATCATTTATAGCACCACAAATATCTCAATATTCTGTGTTAATATTCTTATTGAACTGTTTCACATAAAAATGGTCTGTTTCTCATTAAAACCATTAGTAGCTGATTTTAGAATCACTGCAATAAACCCATCAAGCCTTATGACCTATAGAGTGTCATTCTAATCTGCAGAAAGAAACATAGGGGTACTTGATTCGTCAACTGTACACCATCCACTGCTATATAAAATGTATAATGTTGAAGATGAACAAGGATATTTCTGTATGAATTTATCCTTTTCTTTTAAGGTTGCTTTTTTAACACAAAATTAATTTTAAATATTTAATACTTGATAACAGTTAAACTATAATGATATGCTACATGGAAAAACTTTCACTGCATGCATTTAATAACTGATGAAATTAAATTTAGATATTTTAATCACATGAGATTCAAAGCATTTTAATTCACCATTCAAGAAAACTTATTGCCTACACCATTTTTGTAGTGATCCATAAAGAGTTCATTTAACAGATCAGTAAGAATGAACAACATTTTTAAATACTGCTTAAAGTGTTTGAAAGATATGAAGGGAAGCAGCTGCATTAAAAATCCTAACTATGATGGATAGAGTCAACATGAAAAATTCACTGCCATAGCCGGGATTTGAACCACGGATCTTCTGGTTTCCGTCCAGCCGCACTACCATTGTGCTACTATGGCCAACGTGCCGACATGACATTAAATTCTCCATTTGACTCGTGTGGCTAGTGTGGAGAAATGATTAATTTCCATCAATTAACTAAAATAATAAGAGTTAAATGATGAAGCCTGGGACTTAAGTACTTACAATAGTAAGTCGCCACGAACGGTGTATCTCGGATGCGAGAGCCCCTAGTGGTCTACCGGGGAAATATACGAGTCAAATGGAGAATTTAATGTCATGTCGGCACGTTGGCCATAGTAGCACAATGGTAGTGCGGCTGGACGGAAACCAGAAGATCCGTGGTTCAAATCCCGGCTATGGCAGTGAATTTTTCATGTTGACTCTATCCATCAAATATCTTAGCCTATATACGGCTAGTGTGGAGAAATGATTAATTTCCATCAATTAACTAAAATAATAAGAGTTAAATGATGAAGCCTGGGACTTAAGTACTTACAATAGTAAGTCGCCACGAACGGTGTATCTCGGATGCGAGAGCCCCTAGTGGTCTACCGGGGAAATATACGAGTCAAATGGAGAATTTAATGTCATGTCGGCACGTTGGCCATAGTAGCACAATGGTAGTGCGGCTGGACGGAAACCAGAAGATCCGTGGTTCAAATCCCGGCTATGGCAGTGAATTTTTCATGTTGACTCTATCCATCAAATATCTTAGCCTATATACGGCTAGTGTGGAGAAATGATTAATTTCCATCAATTAACTAAAATAATAAGAGTTAAATGATGAAGCCTGGGACTTAAGTACTTACAATAGTAAGTCGCCACGAACGGTGTATCTCGGATGCGAGAGCCCCTAGTGGTCTACCGGGGAAATATACGAGTCAAATGGAGAATTTAATGTCATGTCGGCACGTTGGCCATAGTAGCACAATGGTAGTGCGGCTGGACGGAAACCAGAAGATCCGTGGTTCAAATCCCGGCTATGGCAGTGAATTTTTCATGTTGACTCTATCCATCAAATATCTTAGCCTATATACGGCTAGTGTGGAGAAATGATTAATTTCCATCAATTAACTAAAATAATAAGAGTTAAATGATGAAGCCTGGGACTTAAGTACTTACAATAGTAAGTCGCCACGAACGGTGTATCTCGGATGCGAGAGCCCCTAGTGGTCTACCGGGGAAATATACGAGTCAAATGGAGAATTTAATGTCATGTCGGCACGTTGGCCATAGTAGCACAATGGTAGTGCGGCTGGACGGAAACCAGAAGATCCGTGGTTCAAATCCCGGCTATGGCAGTGAATTTTTCATGTTGACTCTATCCATCAAATATCTTAGCCTATATACGGCTAGTGTGGAGAAATGATTAATTTCCATCAATTAACTAAAATAATAAGAGTTAAATGATGAAGCCTGGGACTTAAGTACTTACAATAGTAAGTCGCCACGAACGGTGTATCTCGGATGCGAGAGCCCCTAGTGGTCTACCGGGGAAATATACGAGTCAAATGGAGAATTTAATGTCATGTCGGCACGTTGGCCATAGTAGCACAATGGTAGTGCGGCTGGACGGAAACCAGAAGATCCGTGGTTCAAATCCCGGCTATGGCAGTGAATTTTTCATGTTGACTCTATCCATCAAATATCTTAGCCTATATACGGCTAGTGTGGAGAAATGATTAATTTCCATCAATTAACTAAAATAATAAGAGTTAAATGATGAAGCCTGGGACTTAAGTACTTACAATAGTAAGTCGCCACGAACGGTGTATCTCGGATGCGAGAGCCCCTAGTGGTCTACCGGGGAAATATACGAGTCAAATGGAGAATTTAATGTCATGTCGGCACGTTGGCCATAGTAGCACAATGGTAGTGCGGCTGGACGGAAACCAGAAGATCCGTGGTTCAAATCCCGGCTATGGCAGTGAATTTTTCATGTTGACTCTATCCATCAAATATCTTAGCCTATATACGGCTAGTGTGGAGAAATGATTAATTTCCATCAATTAACTAAAATCCTAACTATGTTCTAAAAATTCTAGCATGCAATTTTAAAGTTATGGTTATTATTGCGAAAAGAGGGCATTAAAAGAAAAGCATGCTTTTTCATGCCAGGATGATATGGCCAAGGTTTTAGTTTTTCTTTCTCATTCTTGCTTTTGGGTATGGCATATTAGATCCATATTGTGCTTAGTAGACTTCATGTAGAAATTGTTCAAGACAGTCATGATGGGAAACACCAATATATCTCTCTCTCTCCAATCACAAGCTGATAAAATGAAACTGCACATATGTACCCTAACCTTAGATCCTGACATCCACAGATTCACTGAACATTGGTTTTTCTAGTGAAAGATCTGTAACTTGTTTATATTCAATCAAAACTGCCATTTCTTTAGAAACAATAGCAATAACTACAAAGATCAGTAAAATCCAGTAGAAACAAATAAAGAACAAATAACTTGAGGAATGAAAGCTTGGTAACAGTAGAGGAAATGGTAATGGATCTGCAGTTTATCAAATTTTGGCATTGGCTAAATACCCACTATGTTGGATCATTTGGAACCACATGTAAAAATAACATTATTTAGTTAGAAAAACTGAAATTACAATATGTAAAATATACTTTCCACTTTATCATCAATATGGTCAATGATATACATTGATATTCTCATTACTGGGCTATTGTAAACAAGAATGTTGTATGTTATGCATGATTGGAGGAATTTAGTAACAGTGACATCAAAATTAATTGGGAAAACTATTAGCAGTCAGTTTATTGACACTTCATCACTTACGTTTTTACATTATCGAGGGAATAGTTTCGGAAGCCTTTGCCTCCATTTTCAACCCTTCTCCAACTAGCATCTGTTGTCATCTGCTCTCCTCTCTCTGGCGGTGGAACTATGAACTTCTTTTTCAAATGTTCTACTGGTGGGATTTCGAAGTTCACTGCAGGGTCCTTATTTTTCCATATGAATATGTTCTCCTATGTTGTCAATTTATTTTGGTTTATCACTCCTTTTAATAATTTTGGATTTGGATCAATGTCATGATTTTTGTTCCAAAAATGAAATGCTACTGCTGACTTATCTTCTTGTTTCATTCTGATGTTTCTAAAGCACTCTTTGACTCTGGTTTTTAATTTCTTTTAGTTTGACCTATGTAGAATTTTTCCCAATTTTTACAACTTATTTGGTATATTCTGGATCTGTTAACTGATGGGATTTCATCTTTTGCTTTTGAATTTAGCAATTTTAAAAGTCAGTGTCCATTAGTAGCTGCCAAGATGATATTTTGTTGTTTAAAGATCTTTTTAAATTTATTAAATGTTTTTGGGTGATTGTGAATAAACTGAATATGCTGTTGCTTTCTTTTTCTTTTGTAAATGTGGTTGCTTCCTTAATGATTTTCTTTAGTTTAGATTTTCTAATTTTCTTAAACACCAGACTTTTGTTGTATCCATTTTCTTCTGCTATGTGTAGTATGGCTTATGTTCTTTGAAGTATTCTTCTTTATCCATGGCAATGTTGACTAGTCTGTGTGTAAGACTGTTTATTATTGCATGTTTATGTATAACTGAGTTATAGCTATTATTTTTTGTGTAACTTTTTGAATGTGTTGGTTTCCTGTAAATTCCAAATTTTATTTTTGTGTTAATCCCGATGATATTTAGATCCAAGAAAGAGAGTTGTCCATTGATTTTCTTTTCTATTATGAATTTGATAGTCCTTTCTTGCAGACTGAGTAATTTTAATGCATCATCTAAATGTTTATTCGGCATTATTGCAAAGATGTTGTCAACATATCTATACCAAACTTTGAAAATCCATGGGAAGGCCTTTTTAATTTGTGTTTCAAATGCATTTAAACATTAAAGTAGATAATCCAACATTACCAAGAGTATATGGGCTACCAGAAATTCACAAAACAGGGAAAGGCATGAGACCTATCACTAGTAGCATAAATGCCCCCACATATAATTTTGCCAAATGGTTACTAAATAAATTCAATAGTTTCCCAAAATTTGAAAGTGTAAATTTAAAAAGCTCTTTAGACCTTGTAGAAAAAATCGAAGATATAAATTTGGACGAAAATGACAGACTGGTTTCATTTGATGTCACATCTTTATTTCCAAGCATACCAACAGAAAAATTACAGACTCTAATAAAAAAAAATGGCTAACGACAATAGAAATAGAAGCAATAGAAGTAGAAAAATACATTTCACTAACAAAATTATGCACTGAACAAACTTCTTCAGCTTTAATGGAAAACACTACAAGCAGAAATCAGGGTTATCATCGGTAACCCACTTTTACCTTTTTTTTTTGCAAACTTAAACTTATTTATGAGTGCATTTGAAACACAAATTAAAAAGGCCTTCCCATGGATCTTCAAAGTTTGGTATAGATATATTGACAACATCTTTGCAATAGTGCCGAATAAACATTTAGATAATGCATTAACATTACTCAATCTGCAAAAAAGGACTATCAAATTCACAACAGAAAAGGAAATCAATGGCCCACTCTCTTTCTTGGATCTAAATATCATCAGGATTAACACAAAAGTAAAATTTGGAATTAACAGGAAACCAATACATTCAGAAAATTACATAAAAAATAATAGCTACATTCACTGGTGATGTTAATATTTGTTTTCTGTCCATCTGAGCTTCTGGGAAATCAACAATACAACCACAAATTTGAAGCAATATACAAAAATCTATCAAATTGCTGCAAAACCAAAGAAAATATTTGGAAAAGAGTTAAATTAACCACTTTGAGTACTGGTTTGTGAAATGATGCTTGCTAGCAGTAAATAACTGAGTTTATCAAAAGACCACTAGAGAATATTAAACTGCAAAATGAATCTCCAAAATCACTAATGTTCAACTTTCAAGTGAAGATTAAAATTTGGTCATGAAAGAAAGCATGTTAAACTTGACTAATCATTATGTGATTCTAACACAATGGCATAGCTAGTATTCAATTATTAATTCTGGCACACACAAGTTCCCAAGCTGCTGTCTTGTTTTTAGTCTTTGACATTAGGTACATCACTCATTTAAATGCTCTCATCTGCAGATATGTATACCACTGGACTCAGTGAGTGGCAGTGGTTTAACAGTACTTAATCAGGATTCACACTTCTTCAAAAACTGAACGACTTGCTCAGAATAAAGTTCTAAAACAGTGACACATGTAGAGGGAGAGGGAGAGAAGAGATACAACTTTCTTTAAATTGAATTGTGTGCGAGTGCTAATGGCACCTTTTCATTTTTCTTTTGCAAGATCTGGAAAAAACTTTCTTTAAATTGAATTGTGTGCGAGTGCTAATGGCACCTTTTCATTTTTCTTTTGCAAGATCTGGAAAAAGATGCAAGTTTTAATTTCTCATCCTTTTTAGTTTAAATTTATATTTAATGTATAATGTAACTGTTTTAAGTTGTGTGAGATTTATTAGTGCTAGAACTTACCAGTAAGTTTTGAAAGTATAATCTAGACATACAAAATGTTTTAGTGTCTGGAGATTCTTTTTTTTTTTTCATATAAATATTGCAAGAGAAAAATTCTGCTGAGTTTAAAATAAGTGGCTATACTGATCACTCTGGTAGTTTAAAAATGATCAAAATGTTGACCTGATATAACATTTTTATCTTACAGGATAACCATGTTGCCTGTTAATATTTACAATGCAAGACTGGTTTGATCAAAAGCAGGGCATCTCAGTGACATATCTGCCTACCAAATCAATGGACAGGTTCTTTTCATATCCTTCAAACAAAAATAAATTACTCATTATGATAATTGCAATTATTCTTAATTCTAAACATGAAAAGCATAAAATGAGTCTCATCAATTAACACCTGGCATGAAGCCTGAGAAAGCCTAGAGAATTCATTCTGCCAGGAAAGCAACTCCTATTTGAGTCTCAAAGATGTTACTTTTCTTTATGTTGCAGAAAATACTTCTTTACTTTACTTTTCTGGTTTTTGCTATAGTTTACAACTAAGGCACTAAATTAGTTGAATGAGATTTATCTTTAACTTTCCAAGTCAATAACTACTCTCTACCACTGAGCTAGTACAATGAGTTCAGAATGTGCTTAACCTCTTTCATTTGATTCATATATAATGAGTATCTTTAAGGCAATCACAGTAATTGAGATGTAAACAGTTAGACAACATACAAAGCTGCAAGCACTTTTAATTTCTACATTTCTGATGAGGGTTCATTATCATAACTTCCTGCAATTGAAACCCATAAAAGTTTTCCTTTATCTAGCAAAAATAACGTATTACCTAAAATAAGACCTGAAGCTTTCCTGGCGATGAATATGCTCAAGTTCTTCTCGGGAAGCAAGCCAGGTGAAAAGACGATTAGAAATCAATGTTTTGGGAGCAAACATCTCTCCCATCAGAAGGATATTTATTAAATGTTATAATTACAAATGAATCACTGGATATAACACAATTATAAACAAAGACAAAACACTATCAAAATTTGCATTATTGAACAAAAGACTGTTTTCAGTAAATTAAATGCCAGGTCAGGAGATGGCCTGAGCATAGAAAATTAATTGGGTCAAAGAAACGTAACTGCTTAATATAGAATTAAAAGAAGTATTTCAGAAAGTGGAGTGCCATTGTTACTAAAATTAGGCAAGTGAGTCAACCTTGTATATACTTTTCTCCACTTACAAGTTTTTTGATGAAGACTAGTTTCTGGGAACCTCTTCCCTATCGTCAGTTTCTGCATCTGGCAAAAACTTAAAGGACATTACTACGTTAAAAAAACTAGAAAACCCAAACACCAGATATGGCAAATTTACATTTCATCCAAAATACTTCAAAAAATTTGAAAAGATATTTAAGAGCTTCAACATAAAATTAGCCCCTCAGAACAAACACAACATCCGCAACTTACTAAACCACCCTCTAAAAAGTAGCACACCGAAAACTCAATTATCAGGCATTTACCAAATGAGCTGCCAGGATTGTGACAAGATATACATTGGTAAGACCAAAAGGAATCTAGGAACAAGAATGAAAGAACACTTCAGAAATATTAAATTCAAACACATGGACAAGTCAGCCGTAGCACATCTGAGAATCTGATCTGGTCTGAGAATCACAACATAAAACAAGAAATAGAACTGATCCAACAGGCAAAGAAACCTCTGGAACTACAGATTTGGGAAAACATATTTATTACAAAGAAACAGGACCTCTTGATGAATTTTGAAATTCCTGCGGTAGATGACGTCATGAAACTTACCAGGACATTAGATGGCAGCACGACACCAAGCCAGATGCAGACACCGGATGCATCATCAGCCAACCACAGAACTGACGATAGGGAAGAGGTTCCCAGAAACTAGTCTTCATCAAAAAACTTGTAAGTGGAGAAAAGTATATACAAGGTTGACTCACTTGCCTAATTTTAGTAGTAACTGCTTAACTTGATTATCAAGTAAAATATATGAATGTAATAATAAATTACAGTACAGTATTAAACTCTCCTATATAAAGTAAATACTTAGGTCATTCAATAATTAGTGGCAACATTTGATTAACAACAAATAAAACACTTTTGGAGCAGTCACATTATTGCAGTGCTTAGAAGTAATCTCCTCCAACATGAACTCGCCTCCACACATCAGGGAGCCGATGGATGCCATCCACAGCATCTTGTTGTCCTAATATTCGAACAGATTGCTCTACTGCTGCTATAATTGCCTATCTGGTTCTAAAGAGAACTCCAAGTGGTAATTTCATTTTCGCAAAAAGGTCAAAATCACATGTGCTTATATCTGGGGTGTATGAAGAACGCTCCAGAATTTCCCAGTTCCGTCTGCGAAGTAAATTAACAACAGGAACAGATGTGTGAGAGCAAGCACCATTATGTAACACAATGGGATGAGAATTCAGGAGATTTGGATGTTTACGATGCACAGTTGGTCGTAAATGGTGTTCCATAAAGTTACTGTAATATACACCATTCACACGATTTCCTTGAGGAACTGAACGAGTGATTGATAAGAACACCATCAAAATCATAAGCAACAATGAACATGACTTTAAGTGGATCCTGTTCTTGTTGATACTTTTGTGGCAGTAGTGAATCAATGTGCCGCCACTCATTTGATTGTCTCTTTAAATTTGGTTGGTAGCATCGAACCTACCTTTCATCCAATGTTGTGATACACTGAAGAAAATGCTTGCCTTCACATTCATAGCATTCTAAGTGTACTCTACCTGCTTCCATCTTCTGCCACATTGTTTCCTCTGTAAGTTGTGTGGAACTCATCAAGCACAGATTTTCCTCATCTTTAACTTCTTCTTAAGTATGTGGAGAATCGTACCAGGAGCAACTCCAACTTCCCTTGCTAGTTCAATACAAGTCCACAACAATGTTCTTCAAGCAGTGTTCTAACAGCATTGACATGTACATCATCATTTGATTGCAGTCTGCCAGCTCCACCTTTTTGATAAACGTCTTCCCTTCCTCTACAAAATGCATCCATGTAGCAGAAGTATGATATGGTAAAGTTTGTCTACCACAAACTTCCAATAATTCTCTATGACACTGTTCAGCATTGGTACCTCTCGCAACCTGAATTTTAATGAAGCACTTTTATTCGTATTCACTAAACATATTTAGAGCACTACAGAAAACAGCCTACAATTAAACTTACTAAAACTCTTAGTTAATTGATGGAAATTAATCATTTCTTCACACTAGCCGTATATAGGCTAAGGTTTTTGATGGATAGAGTCAACATGAAAAATTCAATGCCATGGCCAGGATTTCAACCACGGATCTCCTGGTTTCCGTCCAGTCGCTCTAACCCATTGAGCTACCATGGTCAACGTGCTGTCCTGACATTAAATTCTCCATTTGACTAGTATATTTTCCTGGTAGACCACTAGGGGCTCTCGCATCCGAGATACACCGTTTGTGGCGGCTTACTATCATAAGTACTTGAGTCCTCTTATTATTTTAGTTAATTGATGGAAATTAATCATTTGTTCACACTAGCCATATATAGGCTAAGGTTTTTGATGGATAGAGTCAACATGAAAAATTCAATGCCATGGCTGGGATCTGAACCACGGATCTCCTGGTTTCCGTCCAGTCGCTCTAACTCATTGAGCGTATATTTTTCTAGTGGTCTACCGGAAAATATATGAGTCAAATGGAGAATTTAATGTCAGGACAGCACATTGACCATGGTAGCTCAATGGGTTAGAGCGACTAGACGGAAACCAGGAGATCCGTGGTTCAAATCCCAGCCATGGCATTGAATTTTTCATGTTGACTCTATCCATTACTAAAAATCTCTTATTAATTAAAATTATTGTCTTCAAACTCACAGCTAACGAACAATAGATGCTCTTATTTTTCACTGTTATCAGCTCACATGATTTAGCGCTGACAGTGCCAAATGCAGACAGTGTTGCCACTAATCTTTAAATGACCCATGTATATTACAGTACTTTTAAAATTACTCACTGGTTATGCTGGGAGATGTATTCCAGCCTATAAGCAATCTTGATTTATATTCCACTGTACATATTTTACACCAATCTAATTTTTCCTTATTTTAAAAAAAATCACTAAGTTTAGTGGCAAGATGGAGGAGATGAAGCTGTTTGATTCATTTTGCCGCTCCATCCACAGATTCATATTTAAATTCAGAATGTTTTCTTCCGCCTCCATGTCACTTTCACCCCCATCATCTTCACCGTCATCTTGTTCTTCATTGTCATTCTTGTTCTGGACAGCATTAAGCGAACTGTTGCATCACCTTCATATGGTAATCAGATAATGCATTTGTTAGAAAAGCAGTACAGTCCTCGCAGAAAAATGTCCACACAATTTACTGGCTGAATTAGTTGTGCAAAACTGTTCATATTAATGCAAGCATAATTGCAGATATTGTAAATAAATGTATTCAAATTGTTCAATACCACATAGACTCTCTTCACCAGAAATGTTTAAAACAAATGTTGTGCTTTTCTATAAGCATTTTCTGTTTGTTTTAGTATTTTTTGTTTTTCCATTTAAAAAAAACAGTCTCTCACTATTCTGTTTAAGGATGACTTACTGGCCTGAATGTCAATGCTTTCTTTTAAAATAATAAGTAAATTAGCTATTGTAAGAGCACCTCTCTCCTGAACATAAAAATGCTGTGTCCTTCTAACGACACATTTGTCGAAGTCATCTAGATGTGTTACTCGTTTCGGAATGCCATGCATTTTACCTGTAGTTCCAAAGACTTGCACTGTTTTACATTTTGTCTGCATTCTTTAACAATTCTTTGCACTGTTTTTCCTGATACTCCCGTATCAGCTGATATGCACTTTAGCTTTTCAAATCTTTTTGAAAAAAAAATCTTCTGACGTAAACCAGTTCTTTGCTCTTAGCTTGTTTCTTTATGTATGTTTATACCTTTGAAACAATTTCTCGACTCTGACTGTGTAATATTTTGGATATTAATTTACAAAGTACACTGATGACATAATTAATTTATACAATGGTGAATGTATGAAAAAAAAAGGAACTGTGAATTTGCAAGGATGTTTCTCAGATGACATGGCTACCTTCCCATTCCCTCCCCATCTGTATTGCGTTATTTCATTCAGCAGTATTATTTAGTACATATTGTTACTTTCCTGGAATACAGTGGACACTGTCAAGGAACATTGGTGGTGGTGACAATTATACTGCAGAACCTGTGTTTGTGGAATATTTTTTATCACAGCTTTCCAAATTAAAAAGTAAAACAATTAATTACAATATATTTTAATGGGGATATACTTTTACCTACATTAAATCTGAATCCACGTTATTTTGGACCACATTATTTTGGGTTTCTACTGTATTAGATTTCAATTTTATTACTTTCTTTGTAGTCTCTTAAACATGTTAAATATATTAAAATATATGTTAACGAAATATTATTTTTCATATTACATTCTTACCTAGATATTTAGTATATATCATTCAGCACCAAGTACTCCTAATTTAGAATAAACATCAATTTGTTTGCAACTTTTTGTTATTTTACACAAATCTGTGCTATTTGAGGTACAAATATTTTCTTTGTTAATGACACTGTTAATCGCCAAGATTATATCAGCACCACAGATATGCCAACTGTTGGATATCTTCTGTTATCCAACAGAAGTTCTTTCACATGCCAGTTAATGCACTGACATGTAGCTGTCACTTCTAAAAAATGCCTGCCTCAGTAGCGTGATGATAGCGTGTCTGCCTCACATTCAAGAGGTCCCGAGTTCGAATCTCAGCCAGGGTGAGTTACCTGGATAAGCTTTTTCCGGGGTTTTCCCTTATCCTGAAAGATGAATGTTGGGTAACTCTAAGTTTTATGGACCCTGGGTTCACTTGAGCATCATTTCATCCATTCCATTCATCGTCCGATATGACTTAACATTGGAGGACATAAATTACAAAAAATCTAAAAAACCATCGGTCTGGGCCAAATCTGAACCTGCAACCTTGGGATTAGTAGGCCATCGCTTAACCAACTGAATCTTTGGATTGTCATCCCCCAGGTATGAGATAACTCAGCTTATAGCTTGGGCTCATATTGAGATCTGGAGTAACCAAACTATTGTCAGGCAAACCTATAATTTTATTATGGGATCTAGCAGTAAATTAAGTGTGTTCCCCCTTAACTTAACTAGATGTAGGCTCAGGAATTATGGCTATTTGACTGGCCACAACACCTTGTGCGGATATTGATGCATAATCGGGAGACAATGCATAATGGGGCTCACAGAACCTCCCCAGTACAGAAAATGAGAAGTGGATTGAATCCTCTCAACATATTATACATATTGTGCGAATAAGAAGCATTCACTAAATAGGTATATTAATTAAATTTAAGAATGAGTCGATTAATGACACTAAACAGCACTTACTTTTAAATTTCCTGGAACATGTTTCGGAGGTTACTTTCCTCCATTGTCGACCAGACATCGACTGGTTCTCAGTGGTGTAGCTGATGATATTTTGTCGGAGATCTCCTCTGGTGGCATTTCGAGGAACTTGCTGAACAAATCTTTTTGGGGGATGTCAAAATTAAATACTTTGTTTCTACTTTTTGAAATGAAAATTTGTTCCCATGTGGACATTTCTTGTTTTCCTGTTGTGTTTTAAGTAGTTTTGGTTCTGGATTTATGTTGTGGTTTTCTTCCAGAAATGCATGGCAACTGCTGATTTTTCTAATGGTTTGTATTTTATGTTCCTAAAGTGTTCCTTTGCTCTTGTTTCTAAATTTCTTTTGGTTTTACCAATATAAATGTAACTACAGTAATAACGAAATTAAGGACTGCCATAAGTAAAGAATCATGATGGATGTCAAAGGAATGTTGGAGCTAGTAGAAAACCAAAGGTACAGAGTGTTAAATTATATACTAGACTATTGTGAATGTATTTGAGGAGTAGAAAAATGCTGAGTCAAAATTCTGTAGAAAACATGGAAGTGCAGGAGGTTGATGATAACAGCAGTAGGCAGGAAGTCGAAGTAGCAGAGTGTAATGTAACTGTATCAAATAATGTAGAAATGCAAATAAGTATGTTCGCGGAACTCAGGGAAATGATTGTAGGTTCAAGTGAAAGTTTAAGTAAAAAGTTAGATGATATGCATCAAAATTTAAGTAAAAAATTAGATGATAGGAATCAAAGTTTAAGTAAGAACATAGGTAATAATCTTCAAAGTTTAAGTGGGGAAATAGACCGTAGCAGTCAAACGTTTCATCAGATAGGAAAAAAGATAGATGATTGCATTGAAAAATTAGAGGTAGAAGAAGTAGAGCTAGGAAAGAAGTCAGAGAATGTCAGGAAAGTTAGTCAGGAAGTAGAGAACGTAAGAGAAGAAGCTGATCAGGAAACAGACAATGTAGGAAAAGATGTTAGTGAGAAGATAGAGAACGCCGAAAATGAAGTTTTGAATGTAGTTAATGAAAGGTCAGATAGTGAAAATAGAAAACTTGGGGAGGAAATAGTACAGAAATTAGGCAAAGATAGAGAAATGGCTAGAAAAGTGTTAGAAGAAACTAGGAGTAGACTAAAAGTATGAGAATGGGAAAATAGAAAACCGACGAGGTATTTGGAGGAAACCAAAAATCAAATGAATGAGGTAGCAATAGAGATCACGGTGACAAAGGAAACATTGAAAAACATTCAAAATCCAGGGATAAACGAAAGAGAAATATTAAAATATTTCGGGCAAGGGGCACAGTTCCATCGGAATATGTATAGAAAAGATAGGACAAGATATCGATGTACAATACCTAAGCTAGATATGGAAAAATCATGGGGATGTAGAATAAATCAGTCCTTTGTACATGGAAAAGTCCGCAAAGTTCCTTTGTATTTTCGAAGTACGTTGTGGGATGATGAATTTTCTTGTAAATGTTGGGAACTTAGGCTAAAGTATTTAAAATTACCATAACAGATTGTAAAATGAGAAGAAACACAAAATTGGTAAAATGTATATGTTAAGTATAAAAAAAAGTGTAGTGTAAAATTTATAAGGTTAAGTATATACAGTGTCATGCCAGTGCAGTGAAACTTAAAACTAAACAAGTGAAAAAAAAAAATATAGTAATGAAAATCAGAACACTGAAAGACTTTTGAAAATAATATTTATATAGAATCCTAAAGAAGTATTCGGAAATGTATGAACAAACAAAAAAATTAAACAGTTAAAAAAAAAAAATCAGAACAATGAAAGACTTTTGAAAAGAATGTTTATATAGAATCCGGAAGAAGAATTCAGAAATATGTATAAAAAATATATATATATATATATATATATATATATTATTAATGTACAATGGTTTAAACATGAAAGTGTATATTTATGAATTGTTCTAAGTGAAACAATAATATGAATTAATTTTAAGTAGATCAGATGGAGAAAAAGAGAGAGAGATGATGATGTAGATTGAAGTATTTTCCATTGAGTGATATTTAAAAGTGGAAAATTGCAGATCAGAGTGTTGATAAATGTTAAATGAACTACTGTTATGTAACCATGTGTACAATTTTTATGAAATGTCATGCAAAATTAACGTTGTGAAAAGAAATTGTAAAACGAATTGGAAGTTGCTGACAAAGGTCTAGTACTTTGCGTCGTATTTGGGCAAGACATATATATTATTTCATTATGAGATAATAAAATAATATCTATGGGGGCATTTGATACCGAAATTAAGGATTGCCATAAGTAAAGAATCATGATGGATGTCAAAGGAATGTTGGTTCTTTGTTACAACACGTGCAAGAGCAGTAGAGTCGAATAGCAGTTGTGGGTGAATAAGTTGTTTTAACAAAAGAAACGTAAGAAACAGTGACCTTAGCAGATTTCTAAAGGATGGCATTTGACTTATTTGAATAGGGTATTCTTCGGATCATTCATAATGGCATGACAAAACAGCCACAAAGGGATCTTTGGTTGAAAAGTGTCTCCAGAAAGTGAAAGTTACATATACACCCAAACACGCAGCTGCGGACAACAGTCTTCGGCATGGAACCGATTAGAGCACTTCGTGGCTGGCAAGCTATTGAAACAGTCTGAGGCGTGAGGGCGATTAGGGCAGTCCTCTTGTTCTGTCTTGGGCCAGGCATACCAGAAATGAGAGAATATATTTGTCGGTTCATATATACGTGAGGAACGAATAAAGTTTATCGAGTAATAAACATTATGCCGTCAGTAACTCTAAACAGGGATATTGGTAATCCTTGGTCGGCAACTTCAATTTCGATGTTCTAAAAAAAAAAGAAGCAGTAAATAAATAAGTTTGAAACGGGCATTCCAGTGTCATTAAAATATCCTTCTCACACACATCCACGTATACCCTATGAGAAACCTCATTGTTTTACCCTGAGCTAAAATTATTTGTTTCAAACTGTAGTCCCAATGTGGAACTGTGTGTCACCCACAGTAAAATTTAGTTACAACAGTCACAGCATTCAATTTGGTATATACCAGATTGTTTGTTAGCTGGAGTGGCATCTTTGATGTTTGAGTTTATTAGGTGTTTTAAGGAGTAATGATTGACTGGTGCTAGTTGAATGTTCTGTTTTTTGAAGACTTTTTTTTTAATTTATCAAAGGCCCATGGATGGTAAGTAAATTTTTTGAAGGTCATTTTAGTTTCTGTCGCTGAGAGGGTTGTGGTTTCCTTTAGTAGCTTCTTCTTTTTGCTAAGTTCACTGTTTTGTCTACTAATGATTTGGGAAAGTTATTTTTTGTGCTATTTCAATTATTTTTTTGTATTCTTCTGTTGTGAGAGGGATGTTGACCAGTCTGTGTGTTATACTATTGAAAATTGCCTGTTTGTAGGATACTGGGTTGTAGCCATTAGATTTTATGTAGTTGTCTGTCTGTTTTGGTTTTCTATAAATGCCAAAGTTTATTCTGTTTTTATTTATGATTATTTTTAGATCAAAAAATGGTAAATGCTCATCTTATTCTATTTCTACAGTGAACTTTATGCTTTTTTCTTGGATGTTTAAAACTTTAAGTACATCAATGATGTGTGTTTTTGATGCTGCTGCAAAGATGTCATCTACATATTGCTGCCAGATTTTGAACACCCAAGGGAAACCTTTGGTAATCCTTATTTCTAATGCACTCATGTACAGATCTGCCAGGAAGGGTGATGACATTCCAAGTGATTTGAGCCATTTTTCTATCAACGGTGGGAGTTGTTTTACTGGTATGCTGATAAATTCAAAAAAGTCTTCAAAAAACAGAACATTCAACTAGCACCAGTCAACCATTACTCCTTAAAAAACCTAATATGCTAAAAACATATTTACGAACGTCCCACACTGCTTCAACTATAATGTCCATTGTAGTCTAGGAGTAGCATGCTAGTTTAAACCCGGGCACAAAAATTCTCAGCATAGCTTACTTCGTAAGGGAAGTAAAGCCAGTAATCCGTGTCGTAGATTTACGGCAAGCAAAAGAATCTCAAACCTGATAAAGATGTATTTGACTAAATTAACTGATCTTCACGCCAAGTATAAAATGGGATGCTTAGAATCATTCCAGTTGAACAGTGTCTATAATTTATTCTGCTTCAGTTACTAAAAAGCAAAACACCTCAGCCAGGTAGCCTCCAACCAGTTTGGTATATGACGAATTTTCCTGGTAGAATACACACAATATGCAATTATTCAAAGATAATACTGTGACTTTGTGGGTTCATAGAATTAAAAGTCCAATTTGCCGAAATTCTAAATGAACAAGAAATCTGGTATATACCAAATTGAATGCTGTGACTGTAGTTACATTTATATTGGTAAAACCAAAAGAAATTTAGAAACAAGAGCAAAGGAACACTTTTGGAACATAAAATACAAACAATTAGAAAAATCAGCAGTTGCCATGCATTTCTGGAAAAAAACCACAACATAAACCCAGAACCAAAACTACTTAAACACACAACAGGAAAACCAGAACTGTCTACATGGGAACAAATTTTCATTTCAAAAAGTAGAAACAAAGTATTTAATTTTGACATCCCCCAAAAAGATTTGTTCAGCAAGTTCCTCGAACCACCACCAGAGGAGACCTCCGACAAAATATCGCCAGCTACACCACTAAGAACCAGTCAATGTCCGGTTGACAATGGAGGAAAGTAGCCTCCAAAACATGTTCCGGGAAATTTAAAAGTAGCCTCCGAAACATGTTCCGGGAAATTTAAAAGTAAGTGTTGTTTAGTGTCATTAATTGACTCACTTTTAAATTTATTACAACACTCTTTTCAACACTTTCATGAAAGAAAGGTATATTAATGTTTTGTTAGGCTCCTTCTTTATAGATTGATTGATTGATTTTTATTTCCAACTGTAAAGCTTTTAACATGGATCGTCAATTTGCCTGAGGATATAAAGCACAGATACCAAAGATATGTACGTTTTATTTGACTGTTGACTTGAATAATGCCCATTGTATAAAGGGCACATAGGGCTCTATCAGCCTAAGGCCACTCAGTTCATCATGGCATTTAAACAAATTTTAGAATTTGAAAAATTGCTCCCACAAATCAAACTGTTAACACTGAGTTGATATACTTTCAGAAAAATAATATAAATAAATTTAACTTTTTTAGCACCTAAAAATCTGTTTCCTAGTGATGAATTAAAAGTAACTTCTATTTTATTTTACTTTTGGGCAAATTGCTTCTATTTCCATAACTAATTATAATACACGACTAATTCTATAACATATTTAATTTCTGCTATATTCTCTTATATTCTGATCTTTCAAGACAACATTTAGTATTTGCTTGAATGAATTTTTATACCCTCAATTTTTACACTAATTTCAAGTTACAGCACAAAAATAATTTTGTAGACTTGGTTTTAGCCTTGACCCATGTGCAGTGACAGCAGTGAAGACTACGTGTGAAGGGAAGGAGAGCTATTTTATGGATATATATCATAACTTTATATATAATGAAAATTTAGTAAAATTTATAGGTGAGAGGTAAGTGTGCATACATAAAAGTTCATTGCTAATATAATAGAATTTTTGTAATTGGGTTGGCAAGCCTTTATATTTTCTGAGTTTATGATGAAACATGCACGATTTATATTAATAAATGGAAATTACAGGTATGGGAAAATTCTACCTCCGATTTTTACAAATGTAGTCTGCACCTCCTAACAATAATAACGATGATCATGTGATGCTCACAAGTGTCATGTCGAGACCAGATGGATTAGAAGCATTGTACTCCAAAATGTACTGCTGCAGCTCTTCCCGACTGATTTTCCAACTTGAACTTTCTTCATCCTATAAAGATACAACCAGAATTAATATATATATTTTAAAGGAGAGCTTTTATGCTAAATAATAAAGCTATCACACTAACATGCATTGAAAGTGGCCTATTCTACTAGATTCCAAAAATGTTTTTCTCTCTATGAGGTTTCTACAGTTAGGTAATAAAAAATGGATTCCGCCCAGCTGGTATTGGTTTTCTATGTGACTGGTTCAATATGAAATTAAGTGATGGTTCGGACACCACCTCTATGGAAAAGTTTCTATGACTGACACACAAAGAAAGGCATAACTAACATAACATAATTCAGGCGTTAAAGAGGGACAATAAAGAATTATTTGCATATGTTTTTAAAGTCAACAACAGCTGTGTCATTTATTTGGGAGCTTTCATCAGCAATATTATTTCTGTAACCTTACTATATTATATTTTTGTGCTAAAATTTAATGAGGAATTGCCTTAACGGTACTCTGCTACTGAGAACATGGCAACCAGCTTGTAATGTTACTCTTCAGCAGTTCAACCACAGTATGTGAGAAGTAAAGTACTCTGACGATACAGTGGGTAGACTTATATTTACAGAACAGAGGTGGTCATGCTGGCAGAGGATAAGACTGGATTTGTCAGTAGCAACATAAACAGCTACATTTCACTATGGAACACATTTTGAGCATGTCAGTATTATTGTTGCAGGTATAAAAGTTGATAATATTTTAACCTTTCTGTGAGGCATTTTGAAGAGGTAGCAAATGTTACTTGGTACATCTTTCTTTGAGTTGTTGTGAGGTGCAAACAAGTTACAAAATCACCACTGGATCCATTATGGACTGCCCAGCAAAAATCTACACTTCCAGTAAGATGGAAAGTGCACGTGAGTGCTGCATTTTTATGGTTGAAAAATTAAAATGTAAAGGTAAATTAAGTGATAGCTAGTTACTAGGGCTCGGGTTTTTATGACAAATCCTATTAAGCTTTGTTCTCAACATTTGTGAACGTTAAGAATCAGATTTAATGATCATACAAAGGCATATATGACCATATTTTAGCATTAGTTCATACATTGGCCAAATATATGAGTAAGAGCATACTTTTGGTCATATTTAAGGTGTATTTAACATTTTAGCAGATACTTTTATAAGCTTTGTGTCATAATGATTGTACAGCCAACTGTAAGGAAGCTCGTTCAGTAACCTTCACTTGATGGTACTGGGATTTAGCAGGAATGTGCTGTTACAATCTGCAGCTCAAAGGTTCTTATACCACAAACTGCATGAACACATTTGAGACCTCAGAAGTATGATTTATTGTATGTACAGAAGAAACAAGTGATTTTCTTTCTATTCTTTCTCTCTCCCACTCTGTTTTCTTCATTCTAGCTATTGTAAGGGTCCAAGCTCCATGTAACTGAAAGGAATGTGGTTAAGTTTATGTTAAGTAAGAATGATACATGAGGGCATTTGAGAGTACATAGCTGGATAACCAGTGGCTAATGTGAGTGGCACTAGCACTTATACTTGCAAGAGAATGTTGAAAGTGACAGCACCACCACTGGAGTAAAGGGCCGTCACAGTAAGAGTGCAAAGTGATTCTGATATCTGCTACCTAAGCATTGCAACACATTGCCCCTTAAACTGCTTTCTCTGCAGCTGCAACTTAACAGAGCTTGACTCTGTAGATATTGTTTCCTTGCTCTGAGGAGTAATAGAGAGGAATTTCAGCCACATACTCTCTGTGCTCCCTTTTGTGTTTGTTAATGGAAGAGTAGTTCAGTATTATAGTTTCAAAATACCTCAAGTAAAGTGCTCTGATAGTGCGAGGTTGCAAGGTTTTGTTAAAGATTTGGTGAAAAGTGTTTTAGTACTGTGGGATGAAAATTAAGGCTGAAAAACGTTTTACAGTTTGTGTAAACCGAGCATTAGCCATGGAAAACAAGCAGCGATCATTGTATGAGAAACCATAGCAGTTCTTCAGATAAAGCATGTTCTCTGAGTAATGAATAGCTCAAGTAATGAATATCATCTAACCAAAAAGATGATAAAATTAAAGCTAGTCCAACCTTTTCCAAGGATCTTTGTAAGATTATGGTTTTGTCAAACATTCCTTTATATAAAGTAGATGTATCTGCTTTCAAATGGTTCCTAGAGAAGTACACAACTTCTCTAATTTCTCTGAGTCCATGTTAAAAAGGAACTACCTGACTTCTTATGACAAATCAATGAACCAAATAAGAAACAGTGTCAGCAGTAACCAAATATGGGTCTTCATAGATGAAACCACTGATGTAGAGGGTAGATACATGACAAATGTTATTGTAGGCACTCTTAAACATGACCAGCATGGAGAGGGATTTCCCTTCACGTGTGAGGTGTTGGATAAGGTGAACCACTCCTCCATCTGTTATTTTTTACACTGCAATGAACTTGTTGTGGCCAGCTGAAGTAGTGCAAGAGAATGTGTTCATCATCTGAAAGGATCCTATTCCTTACATAGTAAAAGCAGCAAAAGGTCTTCAGACTTTGTACCCCAAAATGGTGCATGTAACTTATTTTGCATATGCCCTACATAGAATGGCTGAAGAGGTTCCAGTGAACTATCCTGAGGTGCTCAAATTCATTGCAAGGCTTCACTTCGAATGCCAAAGTTTTCTTAGAAGAGGTGCCATCACTACCCTGTCCTCCCTCAGTTTGCTGTAACACATTGGGGAATTTGGCTTGTTCCTGCCAGCTACTATTGCACAATCTAGAGTGAGGTTCAGAAGATCTTCACCAACTTTGATGAAAGTTATTCATCTTCAATAAAAAATGTACAGCAGTTGTTTTCATCCACCATGTCAAGAAACTTAGCCTACATAAAATCAAATTTCTCTGTGATATCAGAAATCCATTAAACACCTTGAAACTGTGGGCATGCAATTATATGATGCATTAAGCACTGTGAAGGAAGCTGAAAGTGAGTTAAAGAGCACACAAGGTGAAGTAGCAAACAGGGTTAAGGAAAAATTACGACTTAAAGAAATAGTGGATATAAACATTGTGTAAAATTGTTGATATTCTTTGTAGCAAAGAAGCAGAATTTGATGAAAATGAGCCAGAAATTTACACTAGTGATCTCCCTTATTTCCAGTAAGCCCTCATTATGGCATGTGGCATAGAAAAGAGTTTCTCCAAATATAACACTCTATTTGCTGACAACCAAAGATCCTTTAAGATTGAACATCTGAAACTGCATTACAACATCCAGTACAGCTCTGCTGAAAATTATGGTATGAGAGGTATGAATTATTTCATCTGGAACTGTTAAAAGTAAAATCCTTTTTTGATCTTTGAAGGTTTGGATCATATTTTCAGCATTTTAGGTAACATTTTGGTATTTTTAAGGCATAAATGCATGCATATTTTAAGAGCTTTTCGGTCATAAAAATCTGAGTTCTACTCATTACAATATCTACTGCCATATAGTGCGTTAATCTCGTTTCTGTTTGGGTGCCCACACAAATCATTCAAATATCTGTTGCAAACATTTTTCTGATAGGTTTTCTTTATAATATATTCAGTTTGTACTTCAGTTTTATATTAAAATAATAACTTGTTGAAATGATTTAGCCCTGCAACAGTAGTAGATTTTGCAAGAGAAGTCCTAAATTCAATAAGTTAACACAAACAAGTGAAAAGAAATAGAAAATATAGCAAAGCTACAGCTGGTTCTTTCAGATCAATACTTTTTCATCCACAAATGTAGGTGCCTGATACTGTAACTGCAAATCTCATACTGCCTACACAATGAGGTACCAAAATCCAAAAATCACCTTCTCAAATCTGAGGCCAATCATACAATAAAATCTTATTCTTAAACAGCAGTAATATAGATTCAAATTAATTTACAGAATAGTATAAATAAATCTAGGCATCACCATGGCTCTGAGGTTAGACACTTGCCTCTCACCAAGGAGGCCTAGGTTTGATCCCAGGCAATTGGATGTGGGATTATGGTGGACGATGTGGCATCTGGGCAGGTTTTCTCCATGTTCTCCAATTTAACCTGCCATTCACTCTGCAACTGCTCTATCATCACCTTTCCTTTTCATCACTTGCACCTTTCACATTTGCCGGGAGAGACTTGGGGTGCTTACCATCTTTCATGTTCTGTTACCACTCTCCAACTCACTTATTTATTTTTCATCTAGTTTATCATACATATGATTTTGGAAATGTCAGAAATACAATTAAATATTGGCCCTCCATTGGCTTTTCTGTCACGGAGTTTAGTTTTAGTTTATAAATCAATCAATGACCTCACATGTTAAGGGGAAATTAAATGGTGAAAGCTGCTAATAATAATAATAATAATAATAATAATAATAATAATAATAATAATAATAATAATAATAATAATAATAATAATAATAATAATAATAACAATAATAACAATAACAACAACAATAATAATAATAATAATAATAATAATAATAATAATAATAATAATAATAATAATAATAATAATAATAATAATAATAATAATAATAATAATAATAATAATAATAATAATAATAATAATAATAATAATAATAATAATAATAATAATAATAATAATAATAATAATAATAATAATAATAATAATAATAATAATAATAATAATAATAATAATAATAATAATAATAATAATAATAATAATAATAATATACTTATACCTTTTGGAACAAAGAAGTACATTTAGCTCAAGTGTTAGAAGCTTTGCTCTACAAAATGCACCACTTTTATATGTGGTAGCTTCCAATATCCAAGCAATGAGGTTTTTGCTTTATACATCTATGAGGTTACTTTTTTCTATTTTTACTTTGTATAGTGTTTTTTACTTTGTATAGTGTTTTCCCTAAATCGCATTTTCTAATATAAGTGAACCATTCTCTCAGAAATTATTGACGATAATTAAATAAAATCTCATGATAAAAGCAACACCTCAATGGTGCTATTGATTCACTTGGTGTTAATACACTGGTTGATTATGTTTTAAAAAATTAACTGCTCATAAACTTTACTAAAAAGCGTACGTAATTAAGAACAGATTTGTATCTTCCTTAATAAACTACATTATTGTATAAAAGTAGATAAGTGAATTAAGAAGGCATACATCTATGTTCTGTAAAAAAATTAATTTAATAATTAATTTCTGGGATAATGGGTCATGAAGTTAGCAAATTAAATATTGGCAGGATTTCACCTTAAGTGTACATATTATTTTCTGATTTACATTCTATTATTATAAGAACAAACATGTCAATATATTAGGCGAGTTACTGGACCATATTTTCCTTTTCATGCATATTTCTTTTTTGTTCTTTAGCCACATGAAGTAACTTAGTACAAAACTGTGTTACAAAGAAGAAACATTAGTACAGGATTTTTCTTACTTCTATACATCATTTGTGGAGCAATGGTAAAATTAAAACTTCTTTAGCATCCTGACTGATGCTTCCACATGCTCTAAAAGGTGATGGGGTCAGCTTTCTGTGCAACAGTTATGACAATGTTCATGGCACTGTTGGTGCATAGAGCAGTTCTAAGACTAACCGTTCTGCAAGTTTGATGCAGCTTCATTATGATATTAATTTAAATTTCAGTTCCTACCTCTATCAGCATTTGCTCCTGCTCTGGATTCTGTATTTCTTCAAGGCCCACTTGAGTTTCTTCTTTACTCTCACTGGATACCATATCTCCCCGGCAGTCCAAGGTGACCAAGCCATGGCACTGTTGATGACAGGTGTAGTGACAATCTGAAAATCATATATTTGTCATGAGGTTATGAGATAGAAAATTCTCAGTAGTCCGAGATTTACATTCTATAGACAATCAAGATCTCACTCTTCAGTTACACCCTTACAAAAATTATTTTTGTTTTGGTATTCAACAAGTTGACCAGCTTAACTCCAGGGAACATGACAACTTGATGTGCTAAGGTCTACAGCATGATTGTCATCTCCTACCTCCATCTATGAGGACATCATGGTGTGGCATTTGAGTGGCATGTCATCAGTCAGCATGATAAGGAATTCCAACAGTTCAGATGCAATTTGCTAGACCTAGAGCTACCAGTTTCTCTTTAAGTTGGTCCTCAAGGGCATAAAATGGGCTGAGTGTCATACTGGCATGTCACCATGGAAGCTCAGTGGTTAGAGCAATCAAACAGAGAACCAAAGACACACAGTTCAAATCCAGACTATGACAATGAATTCTTGAGTCTGATTCTACCTTTCTAAATCTTGTCCTACACACAGCTAGTGTGAAAGAACAATTAATTTCCAGATTGGCATAATGTTTAATTTGTCTTAAAAATTTGAACCAACTGAAGAGATTCAACCTAAGATGACACTTATATATCTAGTAGGAATTACATTCAGTTTAAACTTAAAGAACATTTAAGACAAACAAACTAATGAAGGAAATGATCAACCAGGAGAAAGGTATCATACTTGCATATTTCAGTATTCATGAATTTTATGCCTAATTTTATTAGCTTAATACTAGATGATTTGTAAATATGTCATATTGGAAAAATAGAAATAAAAAAACAGAAAATGAAACAAGCATGAATTTCAAAATAGAACAATTATTTGAAGGAAGGGTTAAGTTTAGTATATTTAGTTTACCAAGTTGACCAAGTTTTAACTTGTGTATTGATTCTATTATCAGTTCAAAATGCTTAGACTGATATTAACAGCAGAAAGGTTATCCTTTAGATTACTAGTGTGACAGTGGCTGCTTTTAGGCTGTGCTAGCAAGCCAAAGCTGCACATTCCTGTAGCCTCATCTGTAGGTACTTAACTATTTTTATCTTCTCTATGTTATACCTAGTAGGTAGAGAAAGTACTGCATTTCACCAAAAAAATTTTTAGAAAAAGCTTTATGAATGAGTCTGTGAGCAGCTTAACTGGGGAAAAAAAAAAATTTAGTACAAATATCAAAATTAGTATTAAGTTCAGTAGCTTCTAAAGATGTGACATGCAGATTTTCAAATTATCGCACATCCCAAACTATACATTATATGGAAAAAAATGTTATGTTTTGTCAAAAATGACTATTTTGATCAAAATATCAAATGTTATCTGATGCCAAGTAAAAACATATCTTGAATTTTCTTGGAGCAGTCTATAAAGTCCTCTTCATTCAGATGGAACTTCCAATAAGTTTGTAAAATTGGTAAACCATAAGTGATAAATAAAAACTTACTACAGAAAAACTGAAGATATCTTTAAAACATACAATTTGATTCAAATAACTATTTTGCAGCATCAGCCATTTTGAAAATACTCTTTATTATTAGTTTGAAATGTTCAACACTTTTGTCATTTTTGAACAGCTGTCATCTACAGTTTTTTTTTTTTTTTTTTTTTTAATTTTTGTTATTTCATGAAAAGACCATGGAATTTTAGGTCCAGTTTATAGCAAGCTACATTTAAACATTTGACTATTGCTTCGGTTTCCTGTATTCCACATGTATCTACAAACAAATATAGTTTATCTCAATTAATGTTAAGTGGATAGAGAAGTAACATTTTATGATATTGCTAGACAGAAATAAATAATAGTGGTAAACTGTAATGCAAATGTAATACATCATATTTTTAATTTTACAAGACCTAAATTCCACCCATGTATATTTAGGCAAAACTGATATGTAGTGCAAGAGAATTTGGTTCATTTAAGTGCTGATTGCAGAAAAAGCAATTTTATGACCACTCACTAAAATCAATTACTTTCATGACTAACAGCCATTCTGCTACAGGAGTCATTTCAATATTCAGTTGAACCAACCAATTATTGATAATATAAATGGAACATGTAACGGATTGAAGGGATAGTATTGAGCCAGTCAAGTTGTCCATATATGTGAATGGGACATATAAGTAGATTGGTGGATAATGTCAATATACATTCTAGAATAGCTACTTAAAAACCAACTTGGATATCTAGTCCTGCTTCATGATAGCTTCTCAAAATCAGGTAATCCTATGCATGGCCTTCTATTTTTACGTGTGCTTTCACCTTATAACAGCAGATGGTGGATAAAGTTAGTCCCTAACAACCACTGTAGCCATATTTGTGATCATAAATTCATTTACTATCTCAAAAGGTATTTATATCACTGATGATTAAATGTTTAGAAACAATTTGCTACAAAATATCTATCCACAGAATCTTTCCACTCCTAGGTCTCATGAGTAACACTAAAGTATCTTTAATTGGAAGTTACAAGGAAAAAAATTGCTTAGAGTCCATAATCTCCTTTTAAGAAACTTAAATGCTTCAATGATATATGAAGTTCTAGCTGAAATTGGAAGGAAACGAGAAAGAAAAAGCAAGTAAGAAAGAAAACTGTTGACAAAAACTTTTTGTTATTCGTCACAGAGGTCACTTATTCACTTCCCCACTGAGGTCAGTGACTTCGATTTCAAAACTTTACTTTGATTGCTGAACATTTTTGAGAGAGAGAGAGAGAGAGAGAGGGGGGGGAGGGAGGGAGTAATATTTCTTAGGATGTTTCATCAAAATTTTCATCTTTAAATGTAGCCTTATGTAATAGTTCCAGTTATATGAAGAAAGCTATTAGTTTCCCTTGCCTTCCTGACTCATGCGCTATCTCAGAATACATTAAGATGCCATCGCCGTATTCGTTCAACGGAAGACCTTGCATAAACGGAATAGCTTAGATGGTTCAAGCAACGTATCTTGGAATATAGAAACAAACAAACTTTCCTCTCTTCATGAAAATGTATCCGTTAAATAGTGACAAAACCCTTACATGTCACAATAACACTATGTTTATATGTCAACTGTCAATAGTTACGGCTGTGTCAAAGACGTCGGGTACGTACCCTCTACAATGCAAGCCACTTTGAAGCACGCATCTCGCGGACAGTAAGCGAGATATACGCACGTACTCGGCTTGGATAGCCGCAAAACTACAGACGACTTGAACATTCTCCGTGGAGAGAAAAACTGCACTAAAGATAGTGTCCTCTCGACATCCAGACGCTCGCCAGCTCCGCGTCATTACGTCACGGTCAATTTCGTCGTCATGCCTAAGGCTGCCAACAAAATATTGCTAGTTCCACGCGCCCGTTTTAACAGGGTGCGACCTTTCAATATTTATTGCAAGATATGCTTCAAAATGACCACCAGTTCTCCCAATTCAGATTTGTATGCTTTTCCTGTATGGAAGTTCACACATTTAAGACGTTAATTAGCTTTTTTAACGTTCTCGAAAGTTAAGTCACATGATACTCAAATGAGTCCAGGGTCCATAGAGCTTAGAGTTACTCGCGATTCATCTTTTAGGACGAGGGAAAAGCTAAGAAAATACCTTATCGAGATACCTAACCGAGATTCGAAGTCGGATCTCTTGAGCGTGAGGCAGACACGAAACCATCTATGCTACAAAGGCGGACGCTATCTTCCTTCTGGTCTGCCTGAGTCAAATTTGTAATAAAGGGAAATCCTAACATTTAAAACATTACAACATTCTACCGAAAATAAATTTAACATTCAATAATAAAGTAACTAAAATAGAGCAGGCTCGGGTGTTAAAAGGGGATGCGCACTGCCTAGATGAAAACCTCACAAATCACACGGGAATGCTGTAAGTTCTGTGAGGGCGTCAGGTGTAGTGTACAGAAAATGGCCATATAAAACATTGAACAGACTTTCAGTGACGCTGTGACTATAATTTTCTACGACTTTTGTATAATTTGTAATTACAAACTAAACTGACGTTATAGGTAAGTCCAGTGTGTTAAATTAACTAACAAAGTGCATCTTTGAACTCGGAACCTCGGAACCCCACGAAAACATGCGTACAGCACTAATCGATCATAAACAAAAGAGTGCCAGTGTTATTTGCATGCAAAACGTTGCATTCTACCTCAAGTGACATTTTAATAGAAACATACTAACACGATATCATTACCAAAGGGGTGAACTTATACGTAATTCAATGACGTCAGAGTATAATTACATTTTAATCAACAGGGCCAAAAACTCTCTGCTTAAAGTGCTTATAACAACGCAAAACACTCAATACTACACATCTAATAGTGCTTATATTAGTTCTCAAGTGCAGATGTGAGATTTCGATGAAGTGGTGATTATACAAAGTGGAAGGGAACAATCTGCACATCTCACTAAAGCCACGTTATCACATTCCGAATCACTTTCACATTTATGCAGTCCGATATCAAAAGCCATACTTATTAATATGTAAATTATTATATGGGTACCCATGTCAATGTCATAAACTACCTTTTGCCAAGCATACTGCAACATAGTCTTATATTTTTCCTTATGCTTCTCGCTGTAAATCAGTCCCATGCCACTACAGAGTAACAAAACTGAATTAATAATTAAAATAAAAAACTGCGCCGAAAATATGCTGTTCACACTTTGTCTTCTTTCATTTTCCTCGGCTTTTATGCAAAGACGCAATCCACAATTAACACCTGCGCCGTAGTTTTGGTTTATCTTTCTTACTTCTTTTTATTAGCTTAATTTACTCGAAAAGAAACAAGCACAGTGAAGAAATGGAGCAACAACAATATCATTTAAGCTGCATAGGGTTATGATATCAATTAAAAGTCCATTCTAGGAACTAATACCAAACTGAAGGGCTTCGAAGAGGCATAATGGACGAATGAGAAATAGTAAGGTATCCTTGCTGTTTGCGAGTCTATGGTCCTGTGTTCAATCCTCGACACCTCTCTTTCTAGTAGGTCTGGTATAGGATACACTTAGCCTTATGAGCAAGCGTAGGAATTTCTAACACTAACGCCAGGAAGGAAGGAAATAGTTAAACTTTTACTATAGGCAGATCCTTCTTAGATAACCCTCCCCCCACCATTCCTAGTAGTCTTCTGACGTTTACAAAAACACTCAGGACCATTTTAATCTCTCACTGACTCTTGGCCTCTCTTGTTTTGCATTATTTGTAGTGCAAAGGTTTCACTGTGGATAACTTGAAGACAACTGCTTAAATAGTCTTATGGATGCTAATGAGGATTATGCGGGCCAGATGAGGAGCTGTTTGATTGAGAGGTAATGGCTTATGATTTATTGAAAAGCGCCCCAGCTTCCAGGGAAAAAGTCGTGTTGACTATGTGCAAACACATTGTTGTGTGAATGGAAGTAAAGAGTGCAGCGGTTTTACCGTAGGCTTCGGCTCTCATTGTGCTGTCGCTCTAAGAACAACTTCTGTATTGCAGCCCTCAATGAGGAAATTACAACTTTCGAGTCATCCATTATGATTTCAAATCATTCAATGTTACGTTTCAAAATACTTGGACGTCATCAACATCCGGGTCCTGGTGATGACAGAGCATCCTGTTGCCTTTCGCCATAAAGTAACCGACTCTGGTAATGCACGTTCTTATACCTCGTGACATTCCTGAGACGAAAGAAACTGTCAGACGTTGGTGAAATGAAGAGGCGGTGGGGTTATATCAGGGAACTCCAAATACGAATATCAAGGGATACAGGAGGAATATGCCAATATATTTAATAGTTATTTCATTGTAAAATGAACTGTCCTCGAGATAACTGCATCTGTTTCTTCGAGTTATATGTTAAACATGCTATTTAGGTTAGCAATAAAGGCATATATTACTAAGAAATTTGCAATACTATTTTCGATATAGAGGCTAAATAGGTGGAACACACGACTGTCTAACCATGTTTCTTGTAAAAAGAAATGTTCATGACATTCGACGTCTTCTCCTGTTCCCTTCATGAGATGGGTAATAGGCAGGGTCTGTTTTAGTAGTGGTACCATTTTTAAAGAACTACTGTTTCAAATTAACTTAACTTACACAAAAAATACTGTATTCGTAAAACTGAATTAGCAATACCATCGGCTGTCAGCGGGAGGTTTAACACAGATGTAAATTATTATTGAAACGATATTACGTCTGGTAGAAAATATTAAATTAAGTACTATTTAGCGCAACCGTTTATCCCATGACACCAAATTTCAACATGTACACGTTACAACTTTTCTTCAGACCAATGAAGCTCTCGTCAGTAATGATTAAATTGTGGTGCGAAAGAATCGTTCACTGTCCGATATGATGGTAGTCGTAAGTTTTGAACAGATATCTCACAAAATTTATAAACCGGCTAGCTTTAGCTTCAAATGTCAGTTTTATTATTAACCTGATACACATTTCCCACACATGTATTTGCTGAATTCAATATAACTTAAACGTGTATTATTTTCACTATGAAATTCAGGCATTTGCTTAGACATAATATTTAACAAACCCAAATTCTGCCACTAATTTTGTAATTAATTTTTAAATGTGTTAATCTTCGAGTTTATCGCGAAAAGAAAGACTTTCGAATAAAGGATAAAATCTTGAAAATTAAAAAAAAAAGTTTTATATCGCCTACATTCAATTTAAACACAGATTCCTCTAGTTGAAGTTTTAAAACTGTTTTAGCGTTTATTCTAAAAGAAAGAAAGTAAGCAAGCAAGCAAGCAAGCAAGCAAGCAAGCAAGCAAGCAAGCAAGCAAGCAAGGAATAAATAAAGAAATAAAGAAAGAAAGGAAGAAAGAAAGAAAGAAAGAAAGAAAGGAAAAAAGGAAGGAAGAAAGAAAGAATGGAACATGGCTCTGATTATAAGTCTATGTACACGACATTTCTAGAAGGTAGCACACCACTGACTGTCGTTGCTATAACTAGAATGAAATGCCCTTTTTTTTTAAAAAAAAGTTTAAGTCCTCCGACGTTAAGTGATATCGGACAACGAATAAAATGGGTGAACAAATGAGCCCAGGTTCCCTAGAGCTTAGAGTTACTCCTGCTTGACGCAGTAAGCACCCATTTTTGTGGTTCTTAATTTTCAAGTAATCACACCTTCAAGTTTTTAGTTTTCACTTTTTTAACTGGTATTCGCGGCTTCTTAACATAGACTAAAAAGGCCTTACGAAAATGTAAGTGAATAAGAACAGAATAAAAAGGAAAGATTCCGTGCCGCCATACCCAGAGTTTGAACCACAGATGTTCGATTATTTCCGTGCTGTTATTCTGGTATCTGTTGTCTGTCCATTTTAATGAAGTGATGCTACTTGAAGTTCTTGCTCAACTGCCTTTCCAACACGATGGATCCACTGCGCCTAACGCCGTGATCGTACTAAACTATCTCAATGAGTCCTCCTGAATCGCACCCTGTCCATTTGGTTTTGCAATCCCACCTCAACCCCAACGATCTTTGGGGGGAGGGGTTTCAGCAGCGCATCTGGTGTCAGCATTATCGCAGAAATAAAATTCATAATTCTTAGTATTCGAAACTTTAAAGCAATTTATATTTCTGTTCTTGTCATTTATTTTGTTCTCATCATTTTTCAACGGTGCTATACTATTTAGATGCTTTAAGTTTATTCATTTAAATTTTCCAAATCTAAGTCATATCAAATCAGTAATGTCAACATTAGCGTTATACAATTTATAGAGCACTTTGTATTGCCTTAGACCTTAAAAGAGATGAATGACACAGAATGGCTTAAATCGTATTAAGTTTGGGTATCTTAAACACTAAAAATAAGAAAAGTACATGTTTAAGTATAAATTGAGGTAAATTAGAAGGGAATAAAAAGTTAGCATGTCAATTTTGTGCACTGTATCACGCCTTTCGACTACAGAAACCTGTCACTTATCAACTGGTTACCTTTCTTTACACTTGAAGAGGGAACAATCAGTGGCCTACTATCCTTTCAGCAACATGAAGTTCGTAATTTGAAAATATGCATGCGCAGGCCTATGCCCTTTTACGTCATATTGTTTAGTTTGAACTGTTTTATAACCAGTAAAATTTTGAGTTGTCATTATTTAACGAACTATAAGCGTTATCCTTAAGTTTTTATTTAACAGATGAAGGAAATGTTAGTTTTCAGCAATGGTAACACGCACACTTATTTCAGTTTGTAGATATATGTTAACACACCACGTCAATTAGAAATACAGAGTAGCAAGAATGAGTTAGTAAAACAGGGTTAGTACACAATACCTTCATGTTGATCTTCCACGAGTGTAGGATACGAGGCGGAATAATCTGGTGGTAAGGAACTTCGTCGTATCTTGAAGAAGGAACAGGAACCGTCGGGCAGGACGGCGACTCTAGCCGTTTCATCATCAACTGCCTGCGGAGTGCCAACACCACCATTGCGCTGTCTTTTACTGCTTCCCTCAGTAGGTGCAGACTTCTGCCTCCTGAACGTATGTCCCATTGTAGGAGTTTTCCAGACATTTTCACTTTTCTTTTGCGTACTCTCCTTCAAACCCATGTTCTACGTTACCCATACGATGCCGACGCGTCAACACATCCTTGGGTCACACTTCGTCACCTCCACTCCATCAACGAACACACCTCCTAAACCTTTGTTACCTCGTCGACACCATTAGCACATTTCTATCACGGTAATACTGAGCTCACACGTGTATTCCGGTTTCCTTAACCAGCTGCCATTGCATGTTGCACCGACAATTCCTACAATAAGAAAAATGCTAACTTCCCAATTTATTCAATTAACTACATGAGAGCAAATCGAATACGGAACATTTCCGGCTATAACCCACCCCACCTGCAACAAAAGACAGCGTACTTTAAGAGGTCACTTGCAGTGACGTGAGTACGTTCTCAGAGGCCTCTAACTACAACTTCCAAACGTGAATTCGGGGGTTTTAAATATTATTTATACAGCCATCATACAAATTTAAATTTAACCATACATTAAACAATTATGTACACGTAATACATTGTTTTATTAATTTGAGGAACGACATATAATAATAAGATTACTGACTTATCTTTATATTTATCCAAAAAGATTACCACTCATTTATCATTAAACTAACATTAAAATACTTTTTAAAATAAAAATTACTTAGTGATTTAATTAATCAGAATTAATGTAGCTTTTTATAACATTAAAATAGCTGTTATTCAACGTTATCAGTAGCATTAGTTTAGGACATTTAAAATAATTTTAAAAGAAGATTAAAGCAATAAAGCATTTAGTAGAGATTAAATTCTAAATTTCCTTGACATCAGGAAACTATATTATATATTTAACAGTTAAACCATGATTAAACTTGAGATTTGGCCTTTCCTTTCTTCATTGTAATCAATGACACTATCAAGATAAATCTTCAAAATATTTTTGAACTTTAACTCCACCTTCATTGGGGTTGGCGGGGTCCTCATATGGACTTAAGACGCTAGCTAGTTAGTCGCCATTGGAGCATGCCATCTTAAAATGAATTTGAGATCTCCTTGTGGTTTACCCGAAAGAATGCGAGTCAACTGGGGAATTTAATGCCGTGCCAGCATGTTGCTATGGTGCAATTTGTTTCAGGATCGTTCCAGTTTGAGACAGATTATAGCCAATTAGATAAATCAACCGGACGGTGGCCGGAAGATCCCAGCTTTCCAACCTTGTCCTGTATTCGGCTTGTGTGAAAGAAGACATAATTGACATTGTCACACCATTATTTCAGTCGTACTTAAGCTCACCGATTCGCAAGACAATGGAGAGTAGAACACTGTCCCTGAAAGTTGCAATCATTGGCTCTTGGTAGTTCGTCAGGTTCAATCGCTTGGCCAGAGAATGTGGAGCGCATTCAGTCCGTCTATTTTCGGAATGTTTGGTCCGCCTTAGTGGTAAAAAAACTCGCGCATCTTCGTGCTCGTCACTAGCTACGAGATTTCTGTGCAATATGCAACGAAGACGTCACCTGCCGGAAATGGTTCGGTCTACCTTTACAGGGCAGTTCTTTGTCGCGTGCACGATAAACATTAAGCTACCGGGCCGATATGACCTACACGATACACTCGTGTTTCTTCGGAACCTGCCACAAAGTTTAACAAGCAACTAGTGTAAAACAAAAATATGCAGGACCATTAAATTAATGTTTTGACAGATGACAAGTGTGTGTGTACATATTTCCATGAACTGTTTCTTACCAAAGTATAGAAGCATTTGCGCACGCTCAGACGTGACAGATGAAAGTTCATTTTATAGGTAATCGAAATCCCACTTGCCATAATTTGTCTTAAACTAGAACAATCATATCGTTAACATTTGGGAGAAGAAAGAGAGATAGAGATACTGCAAAGAAACTCCCTTAGGCTATTGGTTGGTAGAGGGAAATTCATGGGTGTTTATAGAGGCGGGAACCAGTCTTTTCACGAGTAATTTATAAAGAAATATGTATACATTTTACACACATGCTACAATTTCATGTAATGTAGTACACAATTTTAAGATACCTACAGACTCCTGGCTCTAAATCAGCTCCCTTTATGTAAGTAGGCTTATTTACATTTTTCGAAATCATAAATCAGAGATACTGCAAAAACTCGATGAGTCAATGTAAGCGCTTGATCAATGTTTACTGGTTCGGGCTGGGCTTTGAGCAGCGAATTAGGAAACTAAGAATGATTACAGCCTTTGTGTGTGTGTGTGTGTGTGTGTGTGTGTGTGTGTGTGTGTGTGTGTGTGTGTGTGTGTGTGTGTGTGTGTGTGTGTGTGTGTGTGTGTGTGTGTGTGTGTGTGTGTGTGTGTGTGTGTGTGTGTGTGTGTGTGTGTGTGTGTGTGTGTGTGTGTGTGTGTGTGTGTGTGTGTGTGTGTGTGTGTGTGTGTGTGTGTGTGTGTGTGTGTGTGTGTGTGTGTGTGTGTGTGTGTGTGTGTGTGTGTGTGTGTGTGTGTGTGTGTGTGTGTGTGTGTGTGTGTGTGTGTGTGTGTGTGTGTGTGTGTGTGTGTGTGTGTGTGTGTGTGTGTGTGTGTGTGTGTGTGTGTGTGTGTGTGTGTGTGTGTGTGTGTGTGTGTGTGTGTGTGTGTGTGTGTGTGTGTGTGTGTGTGTGTGTGTGTGTGTGTGTGTGTGTGTGTGTGTGTGTGTGTGTGTGTGTGTGTGTGTGTGTGTGTGTGTGTGTGTGTGTGTGTGTGTGTGTGTGTGTGTGTGTGTGTGTGTGTGTGTGTGTGTGTGTGTGTGTGTGTGTGTGTGTGTGTGTGTGTGTGTGTGTGTGTGTGTGTGTGTGTGTGTGTGTGTGTGTGTGTGTGTGTGTGTGTGTGTGTGTGTGTGTGTGTGTGTGTGTGTGTGTGTGTGTGTGTGTGTGTGTGTGTGTGTGTGTGTGTGTGTGTGTGTGTGTGTGTGTGTGTGTGTGTGTGTGTGTGTGTGTGTGTGTGTGTGTGTGTGTGTGTGTGTGTGTGTGTGTGTGTGTGTGTGTGTGTGTGTGTGTGTGTGTGTGTGTGTGTGTGTGTGTGTGTGTGTGTGTGTGTGTGTGTGTGTGTGTGTGTGTGTGTGTGTGTGTGTGTGTGTGTGTGTGTGTGTGTGTGTGTGTGTGTGTGTGTGTGTGTGTGTGTGTGTGTGTGTGTGTGTGTGTGTGTGTGTGTGTGTGTGTGTGTGTGTGTGTGTGTGTGTGTGTGTGTGTGTGTGTGTGTGTGTGTGTGTGTGTGTGTGTGTGTGTGTGTGTGTGTGTGTGTGTGTGTGTGTGTGTGTGTGTGTGTGTGTGTGTGTGTGTGTGTGTGTGTGTGTGTGTGTGTGTGTGTGTGTGTGTGTGTGTGTGTGTGTGTGTGTGTGTGTGTGTGTGTGTGTGTGTGTGTGTGTGTGTGTGTGTGTGTGTGTGTGTGTGTGTGTGTGTGTGTGTGTGTGTGTGTGTGTGTGTGTGTGTGTGTGTGTGTGTGTGTGTGTGTGTGTGTGTGTGTGTGTGTGTGTGTGTGTGTGTGTGTGTGTGTGTGTGTGTGTGTGTGTGTGTGTGTGTGTGTGTGTGTGTGTGTGTGTGTGTGTGTGTGTGTGTGTGTGTGTGTGTGTGTGTGTGTGTGTGTGTGTGTGTGTGTGTGTGTGTGTGTGTGTGTGTGTGTGTGTGTGTGTGTGTGTGTGTGTGTGTGTGTGTGTGTGTGTGTGTGTGTGTGTGTGTGTGTGTGTGTGTGTGTGTGTGTGTGTGTGTGTGTGTGTGTGTGTGTGTGTGTGTGTGTGTGTGTGTGTGTGTGTGTGTGTGTGTGTGTGTGTGTGTGTGTGTGTGTGTGTGTGTGTGTGTGTGTGTGTGTGTGTGTGTGTGTGTGTGTGTGTGTGTGTGTGTGTGTGTGTGTGTGTGTGTGTGTGTGTGTGTGTGTGTGTGTGTGTGTGTGTGTGTGTGTGTGTGTGTGTGTGTGTGTGTGTGTGTGTGTGTGTGTGTGTGTGTGTGTGTGTGTGTGTGTGTAGCCCGCCTCAGTAGCGTAAGTGGCAGAGTGGTTGCCTCACGTTCAAGAGGTCCCGCGTTCGAATCTCGGTCAGGGTGAGTTACCTGGATAAGGCTTTCTTTTCCCAGGGTTTTCCCTTATACTAAAAGATGACTGTCAGGTAACTCTAAGGTCTATGGACCCTGGGCCCATTTGAGTACCCCTTCACCCATTTCATTCATCGTCATATATGACTTAACGTTGGAGGACGTAAATTACAAAAAAATGTATGTACAAATAATTTTTCCTTTCAAAAATCCAGCGCTTTTTAAATGTTGCATTAAGCTTTTATCTACTGAACACTTACAGATTTTCATTTCTACAGCCATTATTGCCGTCGTCGCTGCTACCACCATCAATATCGTAATCGGTTTCGCATAGGAGAGGTATCGGCGAAACGCATATTTGAGCAAGGACCGTGGAAAAATACTGTACTGAGTAACGTAGCTACCCCTCCATCGGAGCAGTGGTTTAATACTCAGTCTTGAAAAGCTGGTAATGTCTATTTATTGAAATGCAACATATGCATTAAATGGCAAATCAAATTCCAACTCTTTACGTATACAATAAACGTTTGAAACTCAAAATATCTCATACTTCTTATTAAACTGAAGTTAAATATAATATAGCTAACAAACTTGTACGACAAATTAACAAAAAATATTCAGTAGTGAACAGGTTTTGCATATGTACTTGGACAAAACGCACTGCAATGTCTTTGTATGCTACAACATCCCATTTGCCCTTAAATGTCCAATCAACTCTGGTGGAATGTATCTCGTAATTGCACAGATACATGTGGAATACAGTAGTATTCCACCACTGGGTTAGACGACTACTTGTGTGTTGCAAACAACAAATGAGAAGGGAAGGGGTGGTCACCCTATGAGGGTTCAAGAACGCCCACATCTGACGTAGGAGACATACTGCATGCAATAAAATTGTGTAGCAACGGGTTTCATAAACAATAAATTTGCAGATACCACTACTAAAAACTGAGCTGGTAAATCAGACCTAGTAGATATATTCCAAAATCCATATGTGTTTAGTGTATAATAATACATGAAAGCTTCTCAGCGATACCGCTTAGAGAAATACAGACAGTTTAGGTACCCTACTAAAATGTTGCACACATGAAAGTCAATGATTTCTGGTATTTTACGTTTAATTAGTTGACGTGATCAAAATTTGCATTCATTTTTCCAGCAATGAGATTTCGGACATTAATCTCACTGTAAATTCTAATATTCTGGTATAACGTCCTTCTTTATTGTAGTTGGGTCTCAACGCACTTTAAGGTCACTTAGGCAGCATCAAAATATCCATCTTTAGCTAGAAAAAAACTAGGAATATCTAACTTAATGGCATTCACAGCTGAAATATGGTAAAAAAGGTTTGTTAAAAAATCAAAAATTAAGTTATGTCCAAACAAATTATGGCTTTAAACCTCGAAGCCTTTTAAAGATATAAAACGTGACTATTTCGATGTCTGTACACAGACGGGTGTATTTACAAGGAATAAAAAAAATGGACACCCAATAGTGTCCCAATATTTATTTTGCATGGAAATATGTAACTCTTTTGCGTTTTTATATTTTTGGCCTTAAAGATATCAGAAAATAAATGTTACTTTGTATTTGCACTGTTTGAAAATAATTTGTTATGTATTAAAAATAGTATGGCCGCCCCATGGCTGAGTGGTTAGACCACTTGGCTCTCACCTAGGCGGCCGGGGTTCGATCCCAGGCGACCGCAAAGTGGAATTTGTGATGGACAACATGGCGCAGGGGTGGGTTTCCTCCGGTTTCAACCCCCATTATTCCAACAAATGTCCCATGATTCATCTCTACATCATCCCAGGCGTTGGGCTGAACCCTCAACTCTGGTATACCAGGTCAAATGCTTCGGCTCCCTTGCTGTGCGGGAACCCGAGACTCCTAGCACCAGCATTGGTGAGGAAGGGAGAAAAAAATCTATTAAGCGAGAGATTGGCTAGTGGACTAGTGGATACTAGAGGCCATTAGTAGTGCAATCATGCATTTTGTTGCAGCCTTTCATGACTGACCGACATGCACATAAGCTCCGGCCTATCAGAGCACTGTATACCAGCTAGCATTTTCCATTTAATCTGTTAAGTTTCAATGTAATACAACAGAATTTTTTCTCACGTCCAGGATTAAAATCCAAAAACTTTCAATTTGCCTAGAAAGCCGTGAAAAATCCTCCTTTACCATAAAGCCGAAAAAACGCCTTATATTTTAAGGACGAACCGTAACAGGATGAACCCAGGATGTCAGGATGAGAACGTTTACTTCGGGTCATTAGAGCAAGAATGGAACACACGCAATGGTAAACAAAACCCCCACGAGTCAATGGTGTGCGAACTCTAATACCGTATGAGCAATGAGCTTATGATTATATTGACTGTTTATTACTACTTGAGCATTGCGAGTAACAGAAAATTACCCACGCTATGTTTTTTTAAATGCTGACAAGCTAGCCATACAAACGTACAGAAATTCTGAAAGTCCTAGTTGCACCTGCAACAATCACTGACAAAGCAACTGTTCATTTTCATCCTCTGAATTTATGCTTAGGAAAAAAAAAATAAAGGAATAAAATTTCTCACTAGCATTGGTGAGGAAGAGAGAAATAAAAAAATTATAAATAGTGCGCACGATTTCTGATTATACGATATTATATTGAGAAAATAACTTAGAACTTAGTCACATAGAATAACGCAGACCACATGATCAACCCTTCAAACTGGACCAGTTCACACCACGTTATTTACATCTGATCACAGTAAATTTGTTATTGCTTGGCTAATATGGTTACTAACATTAAAGAAAAGCTCTAAGAGTTTCTTTTTTTAAGAATGAAATGGAACTTAAACGAGGATTGCAGCAATGTGAAATGAGGAATCCAGTTAGTATGCTACATTAACCCTTAGTGATATATTAGGAGCACGGTCTATTTGTTCTCTCCTGCACTCAAGCTGTTGACAACTCATGTCAAAATGAAATCTGTAGTGTTTAACGCCATCTTTCGGTGACACTGATGATACATCAGATGGAGATAGAGCATCGGTGAAATGAGATGGCGGGGGAAACCGGAGATCCCGGAGAAAACCCACCTCAGCGCCTTGTACAACACAAATCTCACTTATCGGTCACTTGGGATCGAACCCGGGCCGCTCATGTCAAGGTTTAGATGCACTGCAAGGGCAAAAAGACGTATGTTAAGGACACTACTGATAATTTTCTTCTTACTACTGAGATATTTTTCATGGTTAACATTTATTTTCGATATTTGCATTAAGTCAACAGAATGAAGAGTAAATTTTGGGTAGTATTATATGGTTGAAAAGTAATTTTGATTTATAAAATCGACAATATGTTTTGCTCATGAGTATACGCACCTCTCAAATAAATCTGAGCCAACCAGAGACTTTCACAAACAGTGCGAAATACCATTACATTCCAGGAAATCACGACGTGGTGCTACAGAAGGATACATACTTCACACATTTATGGACATGAAGTTGTTACACGGCGTATTTATTTCCTACAAGTGCGATCAAAGCAATACGCGTAACTCAGTGGCTTATTAATTGCTCTTATGTGTACAGGCTTCTTGTCTTAAACGGTCTACACAAATTCTCAATGAATTCGGTTGAAACTCGCTTCATATGACCATTACTGATGCATAAACAAGCCGCCAGTTTATGGTCACGTTTCTCACAAAATAAGAACTCTGTGCAAAACACTGGGCCGTAGAGAACGGAAAGTTTTGGATGCCTGCCAACAAAACAGAGTTATCGACTCCTTCAAAGACAAACAAATAACGGTGAATACTTTGTTCAACTTTCTTGCCATATCATCAACACCTACCGTCATTTTCGATATATAAATGTTGTCTTGCAAGTATGTAATACCTACAATGTTTGGTTCTTTAAACTTTTGGTTCACAACCCGAACCCAGTCTGTTAATTCAAGCATATATCCAATTTTTAATAAGCATAAAAAATTTAACACGTTCAATAATTAAGTGTGCAAAGCAAGACAGAAGATTCAAATGTTCAATACTGGCCCTGTGATGACTACATATTATTATTATTATTATTATTATTATTATTATTATTATTATTATTATTATTATTATTATTATTATTATTATTATTATTATTATTACTTCATAGATGTCTCTTATAACATTAACGTAAAGGGCATACCTCTATCCACTTTACGTTAGCAGCAATACAAAGTTTGCCCGAAACGCTTTCAAATTACGCAATATGCTGATGCGAAAGAAACACTCAATTGTTTGTATTACAAGCTGCATAATATTTGTCGTGAATTCAGATAAGAAAGAAAACGAAAGAAAGAAAAATGAAGGAAAACACGGAGAGAAAAAGAGTAGATGATTTTCAAATGTAAAATTTGACCTAGGGAACATAAGGAGCATCTTGCCTCTTCTAGAAAATGCTATTAAACAACCATTAAATGGTATAACTATTAAAGAATGTGCGCAATATATCACTCTCCTACTGTGATAAGAGGAACTGCAAATAAAATGTTTTGGAGCAATATTACTTACTGATACCACCTCAATGATATATGCAATCATTTTCTACTCTAGCCAGCGACATCACATTCTTTTCTATCTTTCTTATTTCCGTTCTTCAAATTGTTGATTGTGAAGTATATGGACCACTGGACCATTTGTTATTACCGCTACTGTTAAATGTAAAATGGGACTAATTCGCTACTGTGCTTACGAACTGAAAGAACGCGCCGTTAGCTATGGACAAGAAATAACTGATATTCAAGGCAAATCACAATGGCATTCCTTCTCGCATTCGCATTTAAGCTCTGATTTTCTGAAATATTTTCCTTTTAAGAAGCACCAGTGAACCACGAGCTAGACCCCCTAAACATTCTAAAAAATTCGAATTTACCTATGAAGGCATTTGGCGCCGCTTCCACGGAGCTTAGTGTATGACATTGTTGACTATAGTAAAATAGTGTTCTGTTTGTTTCCTTCTATAATGTAACTTCAGTTTTCATTTTTGTGTTTCTTCGCATGCATATGCGAAGAACAATGGTAATTTTAATAATCTAAATAATCCGAATAATCCAAACGATAAAAACATTTACGTTTAGTATAATAAAATTATCTCTACACATAGTTTTACCATGCAATGTTTAACCTATTGCTATAAAATCATGTATGTTTGCATTCTTGTTTGCACAAGGCGTTTGCAATGCTTAGACGTTTATTACTTTCTGAAGGTCACTGCAGCTAAATTCTGTGCTATTAAGTAACTGTAGAGATCAATTAATGATAAACAAGTTGAACAAAAGAAGCAGCAATACATATTTCGTTACATGGATATAAGAAATAATCGGGGAACGATCTAGCGTATACTTCTAAACAATGCAACACTATAACGATTTTCTCCTCCGTAAAGCATTCTGACTACGTATCATATGAACTAGTTAGTTTTAAAACATTACAGTATCTATGGTTTACATTCCTGTTCACAATTCATTCATTTGATTTGCTTGATTACATTTGACAGCAGCGCTAATAACATTCAGTGTAGTATTCCATACCATTCAAAATCAAAATCGTTTACTAAGTGAAGACATTTCACAACAACGGTCAACATTATTATTATTATTATTATTATTATTATTATTATTATTATTATTATTATTATTATTATTATTATTATTATTATTATTATTATTATTATTATTATTATTATTATTATTATTATTATTATTATTATTATTATTATTATTATTATTATTATTATTATTATTATTATTATTATTATTATTATTATTATAAATCCTATGCTTTTAAGATTCGAAAACAAGGAAGAGCACTACAAAACCGCTGATGCAAGAAATAACCAAACGCAATATCGATGGCTACCCAATGAGACTTATTTATAATCATTTCGGGGAAGAGTGTGACCACGGTAATTAGCCTGTGTATTTCTGTTTTGGAACGGAAGCCTTGAATGAAGCTGGCTGTTTATCAAGAAGTCTCGCGTTCCACTAATCTCAGCACCAGGTGTGGGGAAACAAAAGAGATCTATAAAGATATTTTTGCATTCTCTTTAAAGCGTGGTCACATTATTGGGAAAGAAAGGGAGTACTGTAGTAACTTTATTTTACTAATACGAGTAGGTAAATCGTTTATTGCTCATTTCATTGCAGGGCGTTAAACACTCTCAGGAAAAGCAAGTAAATGCATTTTACAAGAAACTTTTGTTTTTTGTTCATGTTAATCAAACTTTACACAGATGGTTTCGCTTTAGATTTCCCTAAAGGTATAAGAAGGTAGAGCAAACTGAATCAGAAGTCAGCTCTTGTCTAGAAATTCTATACTCTTTTCGACATCGCAAGAAACAATCGAATAGCAACAGTAGTTTGAAAAACTTTACGTGTTACATTCAAACAACTTTCTCTAATCTCTTATTCTTTATTGGTGGAAGTATACACTCTTCTTAGGAGCAACTATTTTTCTATCTTCTTATTTCAACTGAAATAAACTTTTGCAGAAATAGCTAGTGACAAAGTTTGTTATACACAGAAAGGGAACAGCAATAGTAAAATGTTTAAGAACTGGAATCTGTATGCTCACCCTAAACTTCCATTCTCTTTACATGAAATCAAGAAAAGTGAAAGATGGGGGGAGGGGGAGTAATATTCATAGGAATTCAAAATAATGGCATTAGGTACCCTTAAAATGGGTATCTCGGAAATGCATAATGCCACAGAAAACTTTATTAGAAAAAGTATTTGTGCTTTAAAGGGATTACGTTTTTGCACAGTACATTTTCGTTTATCGCTTAATATTTACAAGTTAAGTACCTAAGGCTATAAAACTTCTCTGCCAGAAAATTAAAGTTTAGAATGTTGTCACGTAAATGTCTTTTAATATATGCTATTTTAATCAACAATGATAAAGCTATTTTTGTTGTTGAGAAAATTAACAATTTTGAAAAGTGTTCCAGGTAAATGGTAGGTCATAAATGAAGTGGAGAAAGTAACGCTAAACGATACACTTGAAAATACCCCAGATAAAAGATACATGCAGTTTTCCAAGACTGTAAATGTCATAAAATGCAAAATACTAAAAAAAATTAACATATCACATCAAGTTAGACTGATACTTTTTCTTAAAGCGGTACTCAATCCTTTTTGTAACATCTATAGTATACAACAATTCACCAAAACCTTTGGTTTAATTTCGGAAGGATGTAGGGTAGCTGAGTTTATGAAATTTCTGATTAAATAGCGAGACACGTTTTATTTGTTAATAATTACTAAAAACCGGAGGTGAGTGCGTTTTGCCATAGGTATACTGCACATGAACTGTACTGTTATCGGTCGCGCAATTAAACAACTGCAGGCAGGTATAGCCTGACCATAACAACCGCCTCAATGCAAGAAGAAACAAAACAGTCGTGTTATACTACACTTTGACCTCGCGTCTGCATACACTTGTAGGGCACTAGTTAGCTGATTAATGCATTACGTTCTTTACGATCTTTGCATATTTGATGGTCGTGTTGTACATTGACGTCATTGATACTGTGTCCAGCTAACTTTTATCGCATACGATCGCACATATCTCCGGCCTTTATTAATCACATTTTAGTAACGGATCATTTAGATAGAAACTTAAATGCCACTTACGCCGGTAATAGTTCTTCCAAGTTTTACTTTAGTTAAATAATCTCTTACTGTAGGGGTTACCAAACTTTTCATAATGCTGGCCACATTAACGATCAGAGAACGAATCGCCTGCAAAGCCACAGAAGTTAATACATGAACCATAAGCTAAAGGCGCGAGGCACACAAATTACATTCTTTTTCAAGCACACTGTTTATAGGACTAAAATGTACCCTTAGCAACTGGTACATTTAAGTTTTTAAAATTATCAGTAATCATTCATAGCACTCGTGAAAATGTAATTCACAAAAGTATACATTTAAACCTGCTACATGAAGTGTTTCTACGTTATCATCATCATCATCATCATCATCATCATCATCATCATCATCATCATCATCATCATCATCATCATCATCATCATCATCATCATCATCATCATCAGCAGCAGCAGCAGCAGCAGCAGCAGCAGCAGCAGCGCTCGCCCTGGGAGCGTCGATGATAGCGTGTCTACCTCACGTTCAAGAGGTTCCGAGTTCGAATCTCGGTCAGGGCGAGTTACCTGGATAAGGTTTTTTTTTCGTGGGTTTCTCTTATCCAGAAAGACGAATGTTGGGGAACTCTTAAGCTCCATGAACCCTGGGCTCATTTGAGCATTATTTCACCCATTCCAATCATCGTCCGATGTGACTTAACGTTGGAGGACGTAAATCGCACACGCACGCGCGCACACACAACAAAATTTATAAGATCCGTAATATAACCCTCGTCCAATATGTAAATAACTACAAATAAAGAATATTGAAGCTCCATTAGCATGTAGAGTTCGTAAGAGTCAACCGTAGTTTACGTCTCGACAAATATGAACAACTCTTGAGAAGGCTAAATCAATATGAGCAGAATAATATATAGATAAAAATAGTCCTGTTATGATTTGAATAATTAAACATAAACCTAATAAAGAACCAAAATTTCATCATGATGAAATATTTACACACACACACACACACACACACACACACACACACACACACACACACACACACACACACACACACACACACACACACACACACACACACACACACAAATCGCTAACAGCAGCACATTCCAATGCGATTGTGTAACAGACTTTTATGTGCCATAATTTCAGACATTCTTGCTAAGGATCATAAAAATGAACTCTAAATGTAAGTCATGTGAGACTTATTTCTTAATTTAAAACGTTTCATTTTGGAAACTGGCTTCACAGATACACGTTGATGCGAACACTGTTATTAGTCTTCATGCAAAATCTTTCAAATGAGGAAGGGACACAGAGCAGAAGGAACCAAATTAACTCCTTTATATTTCTTCATCAGAGCTCACTATATGTACATTAATTAAAACCTTGAGCACTTAATTTTATTCTTTCACAAACATATAAAGTTTGCAAGTGTGCCAAACAAAAGCAGCTCGTACACCTGATTCGTCCCCTGGTCTGTAGTATGGCAAACTCTAAAATGCTTTACTAGATGGGCTCACAGAAATATTGCGTCAAGCAAAAATTATTGAGAATTTCAGCACATTTCCTTAATGACCCCAAAACTGAGTGCTTTTACTGGGTGAATTTCTTATTAGTATTCCTTGATACTGGACTTAAAATACTTCGAAGTGATCAAATCAAAATTAAGAAGTCTGTTTCTAGGCGGAGTACCTGAACAGAAATAATATGACGTGTGACATCATAAATAGACAAGGTTGTAGGTAAAAATAACTGTTTAAAGGTTATAAGTTACATGTCTAAAACGGTTTGAGATCATGACCCTCGTTATTAAGTTACTATGGTTGAATTCATTTATGACTATGTAATGAAGGTAAAACACATAAGGTACTTTGCTGAGCTTCATCTGTGTCTTACGTAGTCGGTGTGTATATCATTATAGGGATAAACGTTGTTTCTAATCTGTATGGGAACATATGTCATGTTCAAATTCCATTTTGAGATTGTACTTCATAGTAAAGGAAGTTTGTTTTTTAAAAGAATACATTTCTCTCTTTAGACGAAACAGTTCTAAATATCCCCAATACTTCAAAAATATATTTATGAATGTTCATGTATATAAAACGAGCTCAGTAATGCTTTTTCACCATTTGCTCTGTTATTCCTTATTATACTATTTTCAATTACTTCCTCTAATACATAGGCAGAGGAAGTCTGGCCTTCCACACAACTGAATGTCGAAATTTCATCGGTAGTACAAGTTTAGATGATCCTCGGTGCAACTGTGCGTGCAAAATGCTCCAGAACAGCATAATGACCGATAAATACAACACTGGTGTTAAAGTTCCAACAACTACCAAAGATGTGACACGAAGCGATTTAGGCAATACCTACCCCAACTCAAACTAAAGATTATGTAAAAGCATATAAAAGTTTTCGAAATGTATGATTTTCTAAAAAAATGGCTGTATGGTTTTTGATTAAAACACCATATGTCTAAGATAATTTACATCACCAATAATATGTATGAATTTAATTCTCTGGGAATAGCTAGTGGAGTTTTCATTGGCAGGGAGGATTAAATAATGTCGTGTAACTGGTAAACCATGAGATGGACAAAAACGTACAATAAAAAAAGGTAAGATACCTTCAACACATACAATTTATTTCCAATAAACTTTTGGTGGCATCAGCCATTTGGGAGGTATCCCTTGTTAGTGGTTTGAATTTTTGAATACTTCGTCGTTTTGAAGTACAACCTTCAGTTTTCTTCCTCGCGATATTACGCAAAGAATATGGAATTTCAAGGTCAATATATGACTTGACTATCGCCACTAATTTTGTATGAAAACTTCACTAACTACTCCCCGAGAATTAAATTCATATACACTTTATTTTTGATGTGAAGTATCATAAACATATGGTGTTTTAATCACAAACCATACAGCCATTTTTTGAGAAAAATCATTGATTTCGAACACATTATGTTTTTAGATAGTGTTTAGTTTGAGCAGGGGTATTGTCTAAATCGCTTCGTGTCACATCTTTGGTAGTTGTTGGAATTTTAACACCAGTGTTGTATATATATAATATATATAAATGTATATATATATATATATATATATATATATATATATATATATATATATATTTCAGGGATCCTCTAAACTTGTACTACCGATGAAATTTCGACATTCAGTTGTATGGAAGGCCAGACTTCCTCTGCCTATATATTAGAGAAAGTAATTAAAATAGTATAATACGGAATAAAACAGCAAATTGTGAAAAATCATTACTGAGCTGGTGTTTAGGAAACTATACAAATCTTTATTGCAATTAAAATGAAGCAAATAGAGGAATGGGTTTTTGCATAAACAGTAGGTAGTTTATAAAAACAGTCGTGGGAAAGTCACCTGAATATAACCCATCAGGTTACTTCATATAAGCGTATATAGCTTCTCGTAAAAGTTTAAACCCCCTACAGTTTGAGTTCCTCCAAGTTCAATTATGAGTCTGAATGTAAATGATTGTTTCAGCTATCAGAAATACCTTTGTCTCAAAGCAACAATATTTAAGAATCCAGAACAACAATTTTTCTTTGCACTGAACTTTAAGATAGCATGTTCATCTATTCCCACGAACTTGCCAATCTTACTCTGAATTTTATTTTGCTAAAAAATTTCATTACTAGCTGGCATTGATAGGGGTCTTTAATTGGTTTTAAGGTGATAATTATGTATTAGTGCTAATCTTGTGTATTTTCTTGGGTCCTAGTATCGACATCAAGTATATTTTATGTAAGTCGTATACAATCATTCCCTAATTACTTACTGGTCCGCCACGATATGAGTGTGTTCGTTGGGAACAAGTGCGGGTTGTATTGGAAGTGCAGTTAGGTAAAGATGACATCCGCAGTTGAAAAGGTGCACTTATTGGTGAGGCTGAGGCGTGCAAATATATGTAACTGTACATTATCACTATCGCCTTGCTGCTCATTCTTCTTGGATCGTACGCCTTGACGGCGTTACGCACTGTCAACAAAGCAGTGGCGCCGTTCTCCAAACGTACTCATATCACTGCCGTCTAGAAGGTTATATGCAGAGTATCCCCGTAACATTTAATTTATAGCTGTTTCACAACCAGATTTCTCACGCACAAGTACGGCAATATATTCTTTCTGTAGAGGTTCTGTTTATCATAACGCACTCAGCTTGTTACGTTTATAACCTTATAATAACGATTTTGTAAATAAGCACTCTCATCTAATCAACACGGGCTATGAAGGTCAAGGTTTTAAAATTCTGACCGTCAGATCCCAGTTTGCCATGTTTAGAAATTTCCTTCTTCAAAAGGGAACATTTTGGTACGACTATACTGGCAGTTCTGATTTCAACAAGGTATCACGTGGCAGGGTGATATTGGATACTATTTCTTACACATGAGCGATTGCAAGAAATGCACTTTGACTACCAGCACAATGACGTCAAACCTCTCTTATTATTCTTCTGCTCTCCTGGTTTACTTATGATTGTTTCCATTCGCCTCCCTAACACTTGGAGGCTTGATATTTCTTACATAATGAACGCCTCAAGCGTATCAATTTGAACTCTAGTAATAAAATAATATTTAATACTGTAATAATTTTATTCTAACAGTTACCACCACTAATATTCATTACTTCGTGTAAGGAACGCCCATTGATACAAATCATCACAAGCGCTCTTTTCAATATAACTTACTACTCGCAACAAAATCGAAGAAATAGAAGTTTAGTGAAAGGACTTGGCTCCTGTTCTTTATTTTTAAACACAACCATTGCTGTTATAATTTGTAAATGTTGATAAAATGTACTTTTATTACTATCACATGAAAGGGATTTGGCTTATAAATCAAGAGGGAATCAAGGCGTTTAAGGCATATGACATCATACGTCAGAACGGATTTGTCAGTAAACTATTTATGGCAAGTGTTGTTGTGAAAATATAAAATGAATGGAAGTCCCAAAAGAAATAGCATTGAAGTGTTTCTAACAAAAGTATAATTGGATTCTGCTTAGGGTTCAAACATCTTTCCCGGCGTCGTAATGTTAAAACGGGAGCAATCTCTTTATTGCTTATTGGTTTGTTAAAAACTGAATAATTTGGGTTTCAAGTTCTAGATCAATCACACGTGAACACGTGCAAGTTAAAATATCTCATGTCTAAATAGAAGTAATGCCGTAGTGAGCTATTACAAATATTTGATAGGTAAAACATCACGAATGTTATATAAACTACCAAACATTTTGCGCCTACTTTAACCAAATTTTAAATACGTTGATAGATTTGCTTCAAACTTTCATACATAAATTCGACTTCGTACATTTAGTGTATCATTATACGCTTAATGGGTACGGAGAGAATGGAAGACCTTATGAACAAATCGCCTTCAATGGGTATAAAGAATTCTTGCAGCAAAATTATCGTAGAGAAATGTCTAATCTTTAGTTTGCAGGGGGGGACGGGACGGTATTACAGTTTCCGATTTCTGACGTTTTTCAACATGGGCATTTTACTAATATTACAATATTTTCTAAATTGCACTGATGTTTGTGCTTTCTCGCATGCGGGCTTACAAAATAATGTTTGGAGCGCTGGAAATAAACTAATATTTTAACACAAGACTCGCATTAGTGAGATAAAATCTTAATGCCACTTCATTATTACTTGTTTAGGTTTTAAGTCAAATCATATGGCAATTACCCTTAATATGTACTCATGTTTAATAAATCGACTCAGTTGCTAAGATTTTACATTGTATTATATCTTTTTAAAGATTAATTTATTACAGAGTCGCAATATCTGTTCACAATTTACATATCTCACTTCAATTTATCGCAATGCGTTGCACAGTTCTGGTGTTTCTTATGTTGGCAGTCCTGTACTTTCTATGATCGTAATAGGTAATTGGTTACGATTCTTTACTTATTGCAATCCTTTAATTTCGGTATCATCGTAGTGGGCGGGTGCTATGCCAATTTCTAGGTTGTTGCCTGATGTTGCTGTTTTGGGTCCGGGATTGCAGTTCCAAATAATGCCGATATACACGGTAGTCAGCTGGGTGGTTCTCATGACAGTGCGCACACTGAGCTGGAGTATCCCTTGGTTTAGTGCACTGTGAAAAGTGATGGTTTTCGAGAGAGCGAACACACCTTGGGGTCAGCTGACAATAGTTCTTTGTATGACCATAATTCTGACAGAGAGTGCACTGCGGAATGTCAATGGTACGACGGCGGTGTTCCACCTTCACAACACTGTAGAACAGGCGAGTGAGGTCAAGAATAGCTTTACCATCATCGTTGTTTAATAATTCCACCGCACAGAGAGAAATGTGTTGTTTCGTCGGGTTCAGAAGACGAGTGACCTTCCAATGATGATGATGTGAATAGGGGCGTTCAACTACGGCGGTCATCAGCGCCAAACCTTCCGAACTGGATAGTTCTGTGACCATAGTTCGTCACCATTATCAGTGAGCGAAGGAAGGATGTCGCGTATAATTACTGAAAAAAGTTTATCTGTAGGATTTCTAAAAGTGTAGTATTCCTGTTGAATGGTGAATTAAGTAGTAAGCTTGCGGAAGTCATCTGAAGTAGAGGGATAAACCTTAAGGATAGACCCGCGAAGCTCTGTGTGAAATACAGAGGTAATATTACTTGAAACAGTAGTTGATAATTCCCAATGTTGCGCAAGCAAATTGGCGTTTTTTTTTCTTGAGGGGTCGTGGCAGTGCTGGTTTCGTCCATGGCATTGTTATCGTCTAATAATTCGAAACGGTTGTGCGTAGAAACAGAGTAAGTGTAGCTTGAGGCACTTTGTTGTGGTAGCGTTGCAGTGCATCTGCGCTTACTCGGGACAGCTGCAGGAGTAGCGTGTGTGACAACGCGACTACAGCTTGCTGCGGGTGATCTGTTAGATGGGGCAGTCTCATGCATGGTAACGTCACTGGTAGTTCTAACGGTCACTGTAGTAGTTGACGTGGTATGATATAGCTGTGACGGACGTAAGTAAGATTGACGTATATTTGTGAATTAGAATTGAGAGTAGGGGTGCAAGAAACCTAGGATGGCTGTGTAGGCATTGGATGAGCTAGTTGTAGAGATGCTGTTTGCTGTGAGAATTCACTAGTGGTATGATAAACCATATCGATAGCTGAACGTAAGAGATGACCGGTAGTGTCCGTTGTGAGAGACATAATAGGTAAGTAAGGGGGGGGGGGCACACACAGAGAGAAAAAGTAACTCACTGTGCCGAATGGGCACCAGTACACACGTTAGTGAATAAACTACTTGCACTTATTGTAAAAATACGGTTCACAAGAAATCTAATTCCACAGTTAAACACAGTGTAATCTGAAACACCCGGAAGCACGCGCGTAACACACGTCCATCCGCGTCGTATACCTGTACTCGACTCCCATATATTAAAATTGATTTTATATTACTCTGGGATTGCTACAAACGACCTAAGGTCTCGTTTTGTATACATTCTTACTCAGAAAATAAAACCACACTATTAACACGCATCATAAATATATGTAATTGGAGGAGCGTTCATTTTATATTTTATACGTAGGAATACCGCCAATATAATATTTAAACTGGCGGGGAAATATTGATGTGAAGTAAAAGCCGAATAACAGTGAAGTTCGGCAGAAAAGTTGACTATTCCCGACTCTGACACTGTTTTCTCCTTCACTAGATGAAAACACACTTTCACAGCAATTTTAGATACAGCTTGTGCAAAACGCCGAACATATCCCCACTCCTCAAGCAAAGACGCGCAATAACACTAACGAGCTCACTTGCAGAATAAGGGAAGTGGGGTCAGGGTTCCGCCTACTATGAGTGTGGTATTATTTGTAGTCCCCAACTACTCTCACCACTTCTCATTTCTCCTCGTTTACACATACAGGACATTTGACACAAGTTGCACTGCTCCAACATACATGAAAAATCGGTTCAACTTTCAGGCTGATGTGAATAAAGGAGGTCCATGAGAGAACAAAGGCGGCATACTGCAATGCGGCTTCACCAGGAGGAATATCATGGCATTTGATATATCTTACTTTTGATATGGAGTGCCAACACTTTAAGCAAGTACTATTAAACAAAACTCTCTTGCCTCCCTCCCTCAACCATGTTTAAACTAGGTACTACATTACAACCTGTCTAAAACGAGCCATTAAATGCCAGAAACCTGGAAAAACCGAAAATAGGTTTTGGAACGGAGCTATTTCCCATGTAAAATTATATTCTAAGCCGGAAAACTGCCTAACGCGAAAATGGAAATATTTTTCGGGGACAGTTTGCATAAATAACTCGATTAAAACGGATTACTTTATGTGTAATAGGTTAGAACGTACGTATTTTAAAAAGTGCAATAATTCTGAGGGCAACTGCACTTACACCGACGTTCCGTAAACCATAAAGTCAAAAGCCCTAATCCTTAAAGGAAAAGGGAAAACAAATCCTTAGTTCTCTCAAATCTTTTCCAACACACACTGTTTTGCAGTATGCTCATTCTCAGTGTCATTCTTACAAGTGATCAAGTACGAGTGGATGAAAACTGTGAACCTTGGTAATTTTTAAAAAATAGTTTTTATGTAACACAAATTCTGTAAAATGAGTTGAAACATAACACTTTATCACTGGAAGAAAAAATTAAGGTTAGGAAATACACGAAAAGAACAAACGTCCATCTAAAGAATTAACTGTGATCTTTTTTTAAGTGGGAAAATCTCAGATTAATGAGGTTTTGAAGAAAAAAATAACAAAGACCAGTTGCTAAGGGGGACAGCAGGGCATGTGAAACGCATCACAAAATCTACAAAGTATGACGAGCTAAATCGTGCTGTGCTGTGTTCGAGTAGTTTGATAGCGCGCGCGCTAAAGCAATTCCCATTTCTGGACTATTGTTTCAGACTCAAGCTTTAGAAACAGAAAGGAAATTAGAGTTTCAAACATTGTTTTGAATGCCGTGTGTAGTGAGCAAATGATGTTGATGTGCAGAGAGTTGCACAATGGAAAAAGAAAATTGAAAACAGAGAAACTAAGCGATAAACTGCAATTATTGTACTAAGTTGAACATATAGTACATAATACATATCAGCCTATTATTACACTTCATTTTATATTATGCCTTCACTGTAAACCTGTGCGACTATTTCGTAATTTCTTTGTATTCAAACACAACCCTCTGTAAGACGGAAACCTGTGTAAACGGAAAATAAATGTCCGAACGATCGCGTTCCGTTTCAGAGAGGTTTTACTGTATTTCAAAATGACCATATTTCACACTTGCAAAAAGACCACCTTTCAAAAGCAACAAATATAGTTGTAAAATAACTAAGCTAGCTACACTTGTCATAGTATGTATATTCGTTTAGATAGATTCTATCTTAAATGAGCCATCCACATGCGCAGTTCTGCTGTAAAAGTTAGGTTTCTAAGCTTTCTTTTTTTAAATTTGTAGCATGTGAAGTTTTATTTCTACGTGCTAGAAATCACAGGGTTAATGAAATAGATATAAGAAAAAATAGGAGATTTGCCAACTTGAGAGGCGAAGGAACGACGTTTGTTTCCTATCAGAAAGAATAGGTAACAGCATTTCTTGCCAAGTCAGGACAGTAATAACTCCCAAAGTTTACATCTATGGCTCCTGCAACATGCTGATAACGCATAGGAACAAGCGGATCTTAGCTAATGAAACGACAGTTAAAATCGTCCTGGCAGACCGGGATTATGGTACCAAATTGAACTTTTGGCATTGGTCACGACCCGTACGTTTGCTTTGTTCTTTCCTGATACGGGAAAATATTGTTCTTAACGATTATCGCACCACAACCAACCACTAGCTGTTCAAAATAAGAGCATATGCAGTAAGTAAACAACAGAGGTGCAAGCACATTAAATTAGAATATATTTATCTCATGAACAAGTTGCCAAAAATTTCTAAATCTACACAATAAAAACCGTGAAAAATGACTTGCTCCGTCCAGCATACTTAATTTTCTATGGGTTCTGCAAAATATTTTTGCGAAAGCGTACATATTTTATTCAAAAACAGTTACATTACAGATTTCGTTGTAGCTACAACAGGAAAATGGTTTCAATTTACTGTGGACACTAAATGTTTTGGATCCAGCTCCGTATTCTTCTTGCACCATAACGTACGTCTTCCATCAGAACCGAAAACAAAGTTATTTTCGTTGGAAATTTTTTTCCAGCTGTCTGGTACATTATTCCGGTTCTTAGAAATTTAATCGTTTTATTTGATTTCCCTTACAGGCCCAGAACTTTTTATGGGATACTCCACCATGATACCAGGTTTTCCGATAAACATTGCTCACATTACTGGCCGGAACATTAACACCACGTCTTTCCGGATTCGCATCCAACTTGACAGCACTAATTTTCGGATAACTATTACGGCGTTGTGAGCAATTTCAGTCTTCCAAATCTTGAACTGGTTTGACACAACCTGTCTTTTACTGACTGCACGGTGGAGCGATGTCTATCAACAGTTTGTGGTATTTCTTGCAGCGACTTGCATTATGCAGTTTAATGATTCTTTTTCTTGTTTCTTCGTTGGTTTCCTTACGATTGTTTTCTATTTTGACTTTGCTGCGTATTTGTTCCCTATTTACTGACTACTAACCCCATTCCGTTTCTTATCATGCTATCGACAGGTATGAAGACAAAAGAATATTGGCTAAATAGGTCTTTGAATTAATTTTCTATAAACACTACCTCAGGTGTACGATCACTTATTGTACCTATTCTAAATATATTTGGTGCATTTTTTTAATTTTTAAAACTATGATTATCGTATTACGCTTTTATTGGTGCTCATAGACAAGATATTTTATATTTACGCCTTGTATGTTACATATTTCTTGACGCTGTGCTTTTTGTAATGCCCTTTTTATGCTAAACAGAGTAACTGTACGAACACTTCCTACACTCAATATATATGCATACATATCAGGTGGCCCAACTGCCCCGTCTTTCAGGTAAGCAGATATTCCTTGCGTTAGATCAGTTGGAGAGCGCAATGGCTTAAATCCAGTTAAACAGACGGCAATGGCGGACTGAAGTTTGTTCTGCAGCGAGCGACGAAGGGCAGTTGCCAGGCTTGAACTAGAATGAGTAGTCCATAATAGACAAGAACAAGAGATTTCAGTGCAAATATGAGCTTTGTGGTCCCGTGAATCCGGAAAAGTATTTTTAGAAAAAGATCCGCGCGCAAGTGTGAACAAGATAACTCAAGCACAAAAGTATGTAAAATACCACATTTAGTTCAGCCTCTTTCAAGTATGCGACAAGATGTCCAAGAAATTCCGCCCACCACGATATATCCTTTATATTTCCTCTTCTCTTAACTCCGGCAGCCTGTCTTGTATTACAATAAGGTTTCGCCATTCTCTACTACTCTAATTTCTAAAATAAATAGGAATCAAGTACAAACGTTACTATCCAAATTAAATATTTATATGCCTCTTTGAATTACTAGCTCGTAGCAAAAACGGTAATTCGGCTTATCTTTATCGGATGTTGAATTTGTGTGTGGTAATTCTGATTCTTATTCACTAGATGAATTAATTTTTTTATCTTTTGAAGCATTATGCTTTATCTAAAAATGAGTACGTACAACACTAATCTCTATATATGAATCCCTCAACAAACTAACAATAAGAAAATGTAGAATACAAAAGGAGGGGACTCCACGCTGAACTTATAGTATGTCCAACCCCGGGAGGATGGGAGTGTCGGAACCAATCAACGGTTCCTAAGCGAAGTACAGATTCTTTGTGTAGCCAACAGCTTCAAGGATTTCGGCACCATCCCCCCTGTGCGTTGAACTGACCACAGGACCGCCCCATGCGCAGAGAACAGCGGATGTAGAGCAGAGGTGCCCAGGGTTAACCGCGAAAGGGGAAGGTATTTTTTTACTTCCATCCACAGTTCGCGCAGCTATGACGTAATGCATTTACTGATAGCAGTCATAGACCTCGCTAACGTTGCTTTTAAGTGACGGCTATCTCAGTTACTTCTACTGTTGTTTTTTGTGGAAATAATATTAGTAACACCTCCTGAACGCCGTTTATGTTACTGACTCTTTTGGCGCAGTTTATTTTTAACCAGCTCATCAATGTTCGCCGCCAAGAATCAACAACAGTCTTAAAATATGGAGCAAATGATCATGTGATATTTTACTACGATACTGACTTTTTATGTGATTCATTTCGAGAACCTGTGCTCACAAATATATGTAGAACCAAATACTGACATTAACTTTGCAGCAAACGTTCGCAACCTGGGAAATGTTTCATTGGGAAGAGATTTAAATACGTTGCAACCCTTTTCCTGAAAATATTTCAAGGTTGTTGAATTCTGCTAAGCATGCAATTCCATTTGCATTGCGTGAGAGGCGTCTTAACAGGAAAAATTAAAGATTATTAAAAAGCCTGATTCCACCTGCATTGTTTTCAAGTCTCGAAATTTGTACTCGAAAGTGTCATACAGTCCCTTCAGAATTGTTAAATATTTTGCTAACAGATTGACATTTATGGTAAAAATGTATTCCAAGGAATAAAAAAATAATATAATCATTTCATCCAACGCTATTGAAAAGAAAGTTAATTATTTCATTTTTTCCCCTGCAACTGTCGCTCGATATCACACCCCAATTCTTCCACGCGTCTTGTCATGGTATTTCGAGAAAGGCTCATTGATTTGAAAGTACCTATTTATTATATTGGAACAAACTTCTTAGGCTGCAATAATTAAGCAATCTTTTATGAACTCCCCTTTATTAAGAGCCTTCATATTCTTTGCAATCTGCTCAGCAATTCTGTCAGAAACTTTAACATTTTTAGAATGAGGGCCTTCAGGAATCGGCGTTTTCATATTTTATAGTTTTTGCAGTCTTGCAGCAAACGAAATTAAATATATTAATTACACATATCAATGCACAATTAGCTAATATGGATTGAAATCATTACATGAAATTATTCATCAAAGATTGCTTACCTGATGGTATGTGTTTACCATAATCATTATGGTATTTATCAAAGTGCTGTTTTATGTTAAATCGGCTACCCCACGATAAGTGATGTTTATAAATCAGACATCTCACACTGTTTTCCTCTTTTTTTTTTCTTTAAAAAATAAACTTCCTCCCGTTCGCTGTGGAATGCTGGACGTTTGGTTGTCATTGCGAGAGCTGTCGCTGACTGAGTGACTAGAGGGGAAGTGGGTCCTGCACCGCACACACACAAAATGAAGGGGTTGTGGTGAAATGACAGCGTGACGTCATTAGCTCATAAGAGCGCCGTTTGGACACCTCTGATGTAGAGCGCAAATTCCACCACACAGCTCGTTTACCGACACTGCTGACCCAAAAATATCCGTCTGAAATGAAGGGACGGAAAGACGTGGAAAGGAAAGTAACCAGGCCAGCATTCGCCCACAGACCAAAGAAATTCATGGAGGAAACAATTTTCGTAAGATTAATCGATCACTAGAGAACGAAGCTGAGACCTCCCAAATACGAGAACAAGCGTTACCACCTCAGTCATCCCGCTCGATAAGCAGCAGTGGCGTTACAATCAAAGCAACATAATCCAGTTGACAATGGTCACAAGGGAAATGCAATGGCTTAAAACCTCATAAACTGCTCCGAGAACTGAGAGGTAAGTGAGATGTGCTGCGACACTTCCAACTCACAGCTGCTGGACAAACTATACTTCTCTTTCAGGTGTTACTGTTGCTACTCTAATGATTAATCTTTGCACACTAGAAGTATCTCAGGGAGCACTCACCACATGCACTGTTTGTTCTCAGAAGTCGCTGATGCTTAACGTTGCACCAATAAGCGTCACATCAGCCAACGAAATCAAAGAAATCACAAATGACAGACCGTTGCTAACTCCAGGTTAACACAATATTTCAACATCTCCCCTGTTTTCGCTCTTTTCAACGTTGTTAAACAGTGTTTTACTCTATACTATAAATATGTGGAGATCTCGGAACACAGCTAGGTCTTTTTCAGTAGTACGACAAGTTTTCGTTAGAGTGATAAACAGTAAAGCTAGACACACAATTTCAGGCGTGGATACTGAAGCAGCAATGGTATGTGATAAACAGCAACAAGCCACGTTTTGATTAAATAGACCTAACAGATTATATGTAACGTGTTTCAGTACATGGAAGCCAAAATATAGGTAAGGAGCCTATCACTGAAACTGCTAAAGCAGCAGGCTCAAGCAAACAGAGAAATTACGCGGAGGCTTCCCATAACGCTAAAAATGAAGTAGAAGAGAGAACCAAAGTTAAGCAAAGTATAGTCCGGCCGTTGTATCTCTGGCTCTGACGTTTTGCGATTGTAAGAGGTGGAGGGGCGAGGTTAATAGTACCAACATACAGTAATGAGCAATTGAAAACATATCCTCAAAAGTATCTTTAGAACGAAAATATAGGACTATATTAGCTTTAAAACACTGAAATACAACTTACAATTTCATTATCATGCAAGATATTTATTACAACACTACTCTATTCGAATATTTCGTTCACACCTTTCACAAACACTAACAGCATCTGTTGGTAGTACTGGGAATCTCTACATCCGGTGTTGTAGTGAGGAAGTTAAAGCTGTCTGCTAGCGCCAATCAGCATTGTCGCTGCTATGCGTGACTCCCGAACCCAACACTGTGTTGCCAGGTTAAGTTTGTTTGAGCCACGTGGTTTTAGCTGCTTGCGCTGGTAAACTTTCTTTGCTTATACTTTGCGTGTGTGAATTCCAATTTTTAATGTTCGTAAGTCCTATTATTATCGCTATTATAATAATATGGCTCCTGGTTCGTGTAATATGCAAGTACTGAAATATTTAAAATACGCATTATTCCACTGCTTGAAATGCCCGCTAAAGAACTGGCAACAGCCTGCTTCCCCCTCTCGAGAAATGTCAGAGCCGGAGATAGAGCGGCCGAACAGTAGATAACTTCATCTGTGATATAGTTCGTATAAAGGTGTACAGGTTGTTTTCTATTAAAGAAAGGGCAAGTATCAACAGTATTGTGATTTCTGAATGAATTTCAAACTATGTGAGCGTTCCGTTTCAAAATCGATTGTTAGGGTTACGGTTTCAATGTTAAAGAAAGATTGATTATAAGTGATTATAACATCACCAGACAATGCTTAATTCGTTACAGCGTGAGTCAAAACGGCAGGGACAATGAGGAAGTCCAGAGACAGCATAAAATGTTTGACATTATTTGAATTATGTACCAGTCTCGTTGCACCGAATTAGAAACCTTGCCAGTATTGTTTTCCACCTTGGTCTTCTAAGAAGTAAATTTCCACGCATGGAGTGCAAACGCTCACTTGGAGCATACGTGACAGAGTTATTCGCGTCACTGAGTACCTTCATCTTCTCACCCCGCTTTGATACGCCTGTTAATCATTAGCGTTGTACAACAATACACAATTAATTAGTGCACACGTGCGAGAAAACAATATGTAAAACAGATCTCTGGTGTGTTATACCGTCAGACCTATTTACAGAGTTAGATAATTAAGCTAGGAATCAGAAGAGCATAAGTGACGTTACGCTTTGCTGATCGCAAGATTCAGATATCTTCGAGACAGAAATACCGCACTTGGTATTTTAGTTCAGCATCTGCAAAGTAGGCGGCAAGTAGAGTTTCAAGAACCTCCCCTCCAATTTCAATATATCCTTTACATGGAAATGTTCATAAAATTGTGATTTTCTAAAAAATTACTAACAATTTAATTTAAAATATGTGTTGAAAATATTTTCATGAAAATGACATACATATCTATAATTTTTCTGAGAATATCTTCAGAAGTCCTCTACATTCTGGATAACTTGCATAACTGAAAGCTTAAGAGAAGGTCAACATCTAACTACACAAAAAATGTAGATCTGGTTAATCTTTTTTTTTTTTTTTTTTTTTTTTTTTTTTTTTTTTGCAGTGAACTGCTTTGAAGATACTCCATACTTCGAGATATTCCATGCTACGAGTATTTGTCTGAAGTTTCCAAAACTCATGCTTTTGCTCAAATGGGAAGCCGATATTCATTTTTAACGTTTCTCCGTTCAAAGAGAACGGAATGTTAAAGACATCAGAAACGATCAGCTGTTTAAAGAGATGACTATAGCTTAAAGCATACTGCATTCCCTTATTAACCTTGCACCTACAAGAAAATAAGCAATAAGATAACGCTTATTTCCATTGAGATGAAGTTGATAGAACAAAACATTCGTAGGAATAGTTTTACAAGAGTAGAGAAAGTCATATGAGTGCAGTACATAATATATTTTACTTTGGTTGCGATGGTATTATCTAACGTTACGAACTATACTTGCGCAATGGACACATTAAGGGTACGTTGTGTTAAAGTGGCATTTGCTCGTTTTCTATTATTGCTATTATTCTACATATTACTCGTATTATTTATATTACTATTTCTTTTATATTTATTATTGATATTATTAGTGATATTAGAGTCGTTATAATTACTACTGATAACTCACTGCAATCTTTGTACAGTAAATCTAAACATTAAAGCGACAGATCTGCGCCTTTAGCTCCAGATAAACAGAACATAAAACAATCAAATGCGTCTGTAGTTCTTTGGTTTTGTATACAAACATTATCGAAACTTTACTTAAGCCTGCTGTTTTGTTTAATTCACTGTGATTTGAAGGTCCTTATAGGCTAAATATGTGTCTGTATTTATTTAATAACTGATGAGTAAAAGCCGGAGAAATGTGCGCTCGCATGCGATACAAGTTAGCTGGACAGAGGGTATGAATGACGTCAGATGTAAAGCAGGCCATCAAATGTGCAAACGTCCAACATAACGTAACGTAGTACTCTGCGAACTAGTGAATCATTTGCTTTTTAAGTGCATGCGGACGTGAGGTTGAGGTGTAGTATATATAACGCAACTGTTTTGTTACCTCTGGCAGTGAGGCAGTTGTCATGATCAGGCTATACCAATCTGCAGCTGTTTACATACGCGACCGATAACAGTACAGTCCCTGTGCAGTATACCTATGGAAAAAACGCACACGCCTCCGACCTTTTACTGATAAGTAAGAAACGGACTTTTGGCTGCTAAAGAATTAAATTTATTTACTTTTATGCATTAAAAACCAAGAAAATATTTGTTAAAAAGTTACACTAAAAAATATATTTTGTTTCATTTTACACGTAATAGAAAAAACTTGTAATAAAGAACTGTTTTGATAACTCATCAGTGATGTATTATTGATATCACATGTCAATTGTTGGAAATTGTTAGGAGTTACAGTGCAAAACACATGCCTTCTCTAAATTGTCCATTAGAAATCTCCGACGATTGTCACGTAGCACTGCCCGGTATTAGAAGAATGAACGTGCTACGTGACATGATGTGGCTCTTGCATATTTCATACGAGACACGTCACTAGTACTTACACTCTCAATGTCTACTTGCTGGCCTTCTAGAAATTGGGCAACTTAACTCATAATTTGAAACTCTATATTTTTGAAACACCAACTTGAACTTGTTTCTTAAAGTTTGCATTTTTAAGCCTTCGAGTCAGTTGATTTTCGTTTCTAAATTAATAATTTCTTTAACACCTTCTATCAAGAGATTAGTTACTGCTTACAGTTTGTTAATGGAATCGCACAAGAAACTCAAATTAGCAGCAATATAAGCCACACCATTTCTTAAATAACTTTCACTTCAGTAGATTTTGAACAATTTCTATAGATGAAGCTTCATCTTTGTCCAGTTCATCCACAAACAACTTAAAGCTAAACAAATGTTCAAATAGTACACTTGCTGAAAGTCAAGTGACCAAGGGAGTAACAATTAGTGATGGTGTTAATGGAACATTGGGGGTTTTAATTCCTAAATAGATCAGCTGTCTTGGAGGCTTTAACAAACAAACACCTTCTTTCCATTGGATACTAATTTGTCCACATTGGGATACAACAACCGAAGTTTCGCACACCCCGTGTAGCGTATGCACAACGCAAGACACGTGTCTCATTTTCGGACAGCTGATGCTAACTACTGCTTTCTTCATGGAAGTTGATGCGTCGGTCAGGAAAATAAGCACATTATCGTACTTAACACCATTTAGCTATCATATGTGCATACTTCACTGAAGAGCCTAGCAACATTGTGATTTGCTGACATTTCTTTGCAAGCTAGTAAAACGCACTGTCGTCATTTTTAAGAACCCGAACACTAAAGTTCCCACTTTCCTTCCTATTGAGTCTTGAGTTTCATCAACACACATCCATATTTCCTAATTTGCGCACACAGCCCTGTCTTTTCGTAATGCTTCTTCCTGACACTTTGGAAGGTAAGTGTTTCATTAAAGTAGATTCATCTGGAGCACCAAAGTTCGTGTATTTCATGAGAAACGCTATGTGCCCCCATTTTATGTAGAGGAATATCCACCGAAACGAAAGTTCGACATAAATCTGAATAAAACTCACGACACTTGTAAGTTCCGAAACATGAGCTGGAGGGTCCTACTTCATTTAGCACCTGCTTCATAGAAGAACGTGAAGCTTGTTGCCGGATAAATGCTGCGTTACTTGGGAGTGTTGATCGACTGTTAATAGACTTTCCACAAGGCTGACAATATAGAATTTTTCCACGTTTTGAATGTACCTGAGAATTGTTTAACGTACTGCTGTAATCGAAACGTTACATTACAGTTTACCTCAGGCATTTTGGTATATGCACAAATTACTCAACACGTATATCACGCATTTTTTAACTGAACAGAAGGGGCAAGAATAACTCGAACGTTAATCGTGTTGAATTCAAGTAGAATGTGCAATACGCTGACACCTGAAACTTCTTTTCTGCGAGTTACGTGAATTGACAACACAATTTAATCTAATGTTACAGAATGAACAGAAGATAGCACAGCCTGTCTTCTCAAAAATAAGGTCATGTTGTTTGCCACACACAATAAAATAAGAAAGAAAGCTCGGTATAATATATTGGTAAAACGCATAAAATATGTACTAATAACTATATTGTGCAAAAAATATTTAATTACATAAACATGTGTATTTACCTAAAAATCCGTTTCCTACTGATGAGGTATCGTTCTGCATACTATCTATTGTGTCCCTTAGAGGCATTTGACACTTTAGTAGCATTGTGCAGAGAGGAATACGTTTACAATGCCTGGAATGGCCGATGAGTAAACGTGTCTGTCTCATGCATCGGCTCAACACGTAATTAAAGGTTTCAATTCAAAGGAAGGAAAAAAATGGATCATTCAATGCTTGTAATCCTAGTGATCAAATGGCATCACACAACGAGCGCGCGTCTGTTGTATTTTCAATAATATCTCAATTGAATTTTTGGGTGTATGTATGTAGTGGAGAAAGTAAAATTAGCTATGGGTAACTACATACAAATCAAATAAAATTTTCTCAATAAATTGCCAATGTAAAAAGTGGACTTATTCTCTTGAAAATAAAGAGCCTTTAAAATTAATGGAAAACATTCCACGACCTTTTGTTGTTGTTGAAATGATGTTCCAATGAGTCCGGGGTCCATGGAGCTTAGAGTTACCTGACATCAGGATAAGGGAAACCCCCGGAAAAAACCTTACCCAGGTAACTCACCCTAACCGAGATTCGAACTCGGGACCTCTTGAACGTGAGGCAGACACGCTACCATCTACGCTATCGAGGCGGACTCCACGACCTTTCCGGTTGTTTACACTATTCTTGTACACTGCCTGTTTTCGCTCGCTGCAGAACAAAATTCGGTCAGGTCACTGTCGCCCGTTTAACTGGATTTACCCCATTGCATTCTGCAACTGTTCTAACGCACGAAGGGATGTCTGCTTACCTGAAAGACGGGGCAGTCGGGGCAGCAGGTAATTAAGCGGTAAGCACCATGGCTATGTGGTCAGTGTGTTTGTGTGCTTTTCTGGGGTCCCATCCATCAAAATCAAGATTGGTTCCATAGGTATAACATTCACACAAAAACTTAAACCGATGACCTTCATTTGTGTAATTGGTTTCAAGCGAGTAAAACTCCTTGCAATGACTTTCTTACACAGAACACGCTTACATGCGCAGTTATCTTTGTAATATTTTAACATGTATGTTTTGTTTACAACTGCTCTATGCTGCTATATTTGCTTATCAGAAAGACAGCTTAACGGAAATGGGCGTTAATGTTCCACAGTTTGCCTTTCTGAACGTTAAAATAAAAACAAGACAAAAATCTTTAACTAGAATACTATTCCGTTTTTTGCTCACGCTTGGAACACTCAACATTTCATGTATCCAAGAAGCTAGCAAACCACAATATTCAATCAGAGGAACTAATGTTGATTCCATTACTGGCAAATCTTTATCCTGCATTGTCACTGTGAATGACACAAACTGGTGGTACGGATATTTGGGTTGTGACGTCTATGAACAAAGTCCCTTTCCACTATTCGAAAATGTTACCTCATACGTAACATGCTTAGCCACATTCGCTAAGAACGTCCTTCCTGACTGGGTTTCTTCCAGGTTTTCTGTAGTCTTCGTTATTGGTAAATCCCGGAGAGGTACCCCAAGTTAGGATCTGGGACATTTCCTACCCAAATTACGTTTTCTAGTTTTAATTTCATTTTACCGTTTTTGACGCCTTATGCTGTAAGAACAGGAGATAACATTAAAACGATGAGAAGTGCTTTAATTCCAAATGTCTCCCCGATAATACTCAGCTACTTTGGTGACAAAATCGGAAACTGTAGCTTAAGGACAGCGTGGAGACGAACGCCCTTTTAGTTTTCTTATCTAACTGGTTCATCTGTTCAACCTTTACACTGTACTTTTTATTTTTTATTTTTAGCATTTATCACCGAATGACTACGTATGTGCGATTTACATGTTTCTATCAATTGCCATATTATTACAATCCGAAGTTTTAGGGTTCGAATCTCATTTAGATAAGGCTTTTTCTAGTGTTGTCTTCTCCTTTAAAGGTAAATACGAACAAAAAGGAGCAATCTGATCTACGTGCTCAGTTATACCTATATTCAATATGTCCAAATTCACTATCTCTCTCCGTAGAATTCAATTACTATACTGAATGTTAATAAAGTAAGCAATAATAATAATAATAATAATAATAATAATAATAATAATAATAATAATAATAATAATAATAATAATAATAATAATAATAATAATAATAATAATAATAATGATGATGATAATAATAATACTATTCTGTTCTTCCTTTCTTTGACAGCTAATTATATTAAGTAAGAGAAACTATTACACACAATCAAAATGTCGACATCAAACTCGACCGAAAATACACATTTGAAGCTCTTTTTTTTTTAATGAATATTCTCCATCGTCATATGGGACGATGAATGAAATGATACTCAAACGAACCCGGGATTCACAGAACTTAAGTTACCTGCCATTAATCTTTCAGGATAAGGGAAAATCCCGGAAACAATTTTACCCAGACAATTCACACCGCCCGAGATTCGAATTCGGGATCTCTGAGCGCAGGCAGACACACCACCATCTAAGCTACAGAGGCGGTCTTGAAGCAACCTGAATAAAAAAGCACAATGGAAAAAGATCATGAGCCTATGTGTGTGTGTGTGTGTGTGTGTGTGTGTGTGTGTGTGTGTGTGTGTATGAGCAACTTAACTCAAAAGCGAAATGTAGGATGAATACCAAACTTGATATTATTATTATTATTATTATTATTATTATTATTATTATTATTATTATTATTATTATTATTATTATTATTATTATTATTATTATTATTATTATTATTATTTGTAATTTACGTCCTCCAACGTTGTCATATCGAACGGTGATTGAATTGGGTGAAATGATGTTCATATGAGTCCAGGGTCCATGGAGCTTAGAGTTACCCGACATTCGTCCTGAAGGATGAGGGAAAACCCCGGAAGAAACCTTATCCAGTAACTCACGCTGACCGAAATTCGAACTCGGACCTCTTGAACGTGAGGCAGACACGCTACCATCTACGCTACCGAGGCGGGCAAACTTGATATTAAGTTCAGTATCTTTCGGAGATGCAACACGACGAATTTTAAAGGAGTCTATACACCCCACGCAATTGTTTATACGAAATCTTTTCGAAACATTTTATCTTTCCAAAAATAACTAAGGATTTTGACTAAAATGCCATAGATATTTACTTATCAAATAAAAGGTATATTTTGAAATTTGAAAATAGCTTGTAAAGTCCTCTTCATTTAGAAGGAATTTCGAATAGGTTAGCTAGTAAACCTAAGGAAATTGAGAAGAAAATGCAGAACTAAACAAAACTGTAGAGCTCTTTTAAACACACAAGTCTTTAAGAAAAAAATACTTTTTCTCTCCAGCCATTTCCGTGATATTTGTCATTATTGGTTTGAATGTTTCAACACTTGTCATTTTCTTAAAATTCTGTCGCTATTCAGTTGTTTCTCGTATTGTCTTGGAAAATGCACGGAATTTAAAGAAACTGCTTTGAAAGATCTATCTATTCGGTTTCCTATATCCGCCTTATAGCTACAATGAAATGTCTTTATCTCGATTAACATGAAGTAGTTAGAAATATACGTGTTTGTAAGAATGATGATAAGAAGCAATAGAAAGAGAAGCTCTTGTGAATGTAAAACATCAACATTTGTTTTTCTTTGTTTAGCCTTTTTAGGCTAGAGTTGCGCTAAACTACGTTTTTAAAAGCTCTCTCATAACACATTCTTTCGCTAATTGTAGAAATGTTTATTAACTGAGCATTGGAATTAGCGAACACCTTAACTGATTTGAAAAACCGAAATACTTCTGACCACAACATCTAATATGAAAGTAGTCATCAGCAGAGGATTTTCTTAAATAAACTGAAAGTTGTTGAGGTTATTTAACAAGAAAACATGCAGTCTAATGTACCTATAACACTGCAATTATTAATACTGATGCGGGTAACCGAGGTCGTAAAGCCACAGACTCGTAAATAAGAAAGTCTGCTATTCAAATCCCACCAGGACCGGGACTGTCCTCCCTGGTAGGCTTTTCCAGGTTATCCTCTGTCTTCATAATTAGCAAATACAGGATGGTGTTCCTAAATTCAGGACTCCTTTCTCAACTATGTATTCGATCACTTCATGTATCACCGCTCATGTATTCGTGCAAAAAGAACGGGAGTTAAGCACTATTATATTCTATTTGTAAATATCAGAACTTATATAAAATATTTAATTAGCTTTCATTTCAATGCCTGTAAACTCTTCGCCACATATATTAGCACCACAAAGCAATGCTCAGTGCATCATGAGTGTGAAATGCATTTTCAGGCATATGTTCATTCGTAGTCTTGAAATAAACGAGTTAACTTAGTGACAAAAATCACACTACCATCGAGAAATATTTCAGATCTCTAGGGACGGAGTGGATGTGTAATCCGAGAACTGAGCACCCCCCGTACCTGTACTGTTTTCTGTATCCTCTTAAATAATTTATCAAAAAAGAAATTATTCCTATAGTAATATGTAACTTACATGAAACTTGTATCACCCCGGATACGAAACGTAATTTTAGGGGAACTCGCTCTGAGTTGACAGTCCAAGCAATCGACTGTTTGTGACTGATTATCAGAATGTGATATTTGCTCTGTAAGATATGAGTAAATTTTGGAATGCAAAAACACTACACAGCATTCAAATGATTCTGAAATGTAACTCAGCATTGGTGCTATGCTCACTTTTTATGTATCCTTTGAATGGATAAAAATGTTTTCTTGGATTTACAACACTATTGCCATTGTCTATTAAAAGTGAACCCAAATTCACTGTTCATAATGCAGTATTAGGTTTAAAAAGTGAGTATAGTATCCCGCATGCAGTTGGAATGTTCAAGTGATATTAAACATTTAATTAAGTTACCATAATTCCTTTCATTTATTCTGCGAACTCGAAATTTCAATAGTTGGGAATGTGTATCTCCAATATCAATAAGCCTAGAGCTATGAAACTTTGCGAACACTGGATGCCTCTACATGGGCCGTTATATAGCCGTACGCAGTACCACCGATACTTTAACCTGATCTCATTCCAGCCTAAGCTACAAGCAAAACAGAACACCCAACAGTGCGTATATCTCTGTTTAAGACTTGAAGACAACTGAACAGAACGAATGTCACAAAATGTAAGCAGAAAGCACTATGATGGGGTAAATGTGCCTCGGTTGGCTTTTGGCGATTTCCAAAAAATTGCGTTATCTATACTATAGATGTTCTCGGACCCCAGGACAGGTAATCTGTTGGTGTAACAGTGATATTTCGGGGCCATGCATGATACTCAGCGCTCTCAAAATAAAAGAGATGCACCAGGTTTAAGTAAACACGTCGCCAGGAAAGTTTCAGCTCTTATTTCGTGATTCTTATACCGTACGGCTCCAGGACAGCTGAACTGTTGGTGGAACAGTGACATTTCGGGGCCGTGCATGATACTCTGGCTCTCGAGATAAGAGAGATGCACCAGGCTTAAAAGCAAACACGTCGCCAGGAAAGTTTCAGCTCTTATTTCGTGCATCTTATACCGTACGGCTCCAGGACAGGAGAACTGTAGGTGGAACAGTGACATTTCGGGGCCGTGCATGATACTCTGGCTCTCGAGATAAGAGAGATGCACCAGGCTTAAGTAAACACGTCATGAGGAAAGTTTCAGCTCTTATTTCGTGCCTCTTATACCGTACGGCTCCAGGACAGCTGAACTGTTGGTAGAACAGTGACATTTCGGGGCCGTGCATGATACTCTGGCTCTCGAGATAAGAGAGATGCACCAGGCTTAAGTAAACACGTCATGAGGAAAGTTTCAGCTCTTATTTCGTGCCTCTTATACCGTACGGCTCCAGGACAGCTGAACTGTTGGTGGAACAGTGACATTTCGGGGCCGTGCATGATACTCTGGCTCTCGAGATAAGAGAGATGCACCAGGCTTAAGTAAACACGTCGCCAGGAAAGTTTCAGCTCTTATTTCGTGATTCTTATACCGTACGGCTCCAGGACAGCTGAACTGTTGGTGGAACAGTGACATTTCGGGGCCGTGCATGATACTCTGGCTCTCGAGATAAGAGAGATGCACCAGGCTTAAAAGCAAACACGTCGCCAGGAAAGTTTCAGCTCTTATTTCGTGCATCTTATACCGTACGGCTCCAGGACAGGAGAACTGTAGGTGGAACAGTGACATTTCGGGGCCGTGCATGATACTCTGGCTCTCGAGATAAGAGAGATGCACCAGGCTTAAGTAAACACGTCATGAGGAAAGTTTCAGCTCTTATTTCGTGCCTCTTATACCGTACGGCTCCAGGACAGCTGAACTGTTGGTGGAACAGTGACATTTCGGGGCCGTGCATGATACTCTGGCTCTCGAGATAAGAGAGATGCACCAGGCTTAAGTAAACACGTCATGAGGAAAGTTTCAGCTCTTATTTCGTGCCTCTTATACCGTACGGCTCCAGGACAGCTGAACTGTTGGTAGAACAGTGACATTTCGGGGCCGTGCATGATACTCTGGCTCTCGAGATAAGAGAGATGCACATGGCTTAAAAGCAAACACGTCGCCAGGAAAGTTTCAGCTCTTATTTCGTGCCTCTTATACCGTACGGCTCCAGGACAGGTGAACTGTTGGTAGAACAGTGACATTTCGGGGCCGTGCATGATACTCAGCACTCTCGAGATAAGAGAGATGCACCAGGCTTAAGTAAACACGTCATGAGGAAAGTTTCAGCTCTTATTTCGTGATTCTTATACCGTACGGCTCCAGGACAGGAGAACTGTTGGTAGAACAGTGACATTTCGGGGCCGTGCATGATACTCAGCACTCTCGAGATAAGAGAGATGCACCAGGCTTAAGCAAACACGTCGCCAGGAAAGTTTCAGCTCTTATTTCGTGATTCTTATACCGTACGGCTCCAGGACAGGAGAACTGTTGGTAGAACAGTGACATTTCGGGGCCGTGCATGATACTCTGGCTCTCGAGATAAGAGAGATGCACCTGGCTTAAAAGCAAACACGTCGCCAGGAAAGTTTCAGCTCTTATTTCGTGATTCTTATACCGTACGGCTCCAGGACAGCTGAACTGTTGGTGGAACAGTGACATTTCGGGGCCGTGCATGATACTCTGGCTCTCGAGATAAGAGAGATGCACATGGCTTAAAAGCAAACACGTCGCCAGGAAAGTTTCAGCTCTTATTTCGTGCCTCTTATACCGTACGGCTCCAGGACAGGAGAACTGTTGGTAGAACAGTGACATTTCGGGGCCGTGCATGATACTCAGCACTCTCGAGATAAGAGAGATGCACCAGGCTTAAAAGCAAACACGTCGCCAGGAAAGTTTCAGCTCTTATTTCGTGCCTCTTATACCGTACGGCTCCAGGACAGGTGAACTGTTGGTAGAACAGTGACATTTCGGGGCCGTGCATGATACTCTGGCTCTCGAGATAAGAGAGATGCACCAGGCTTAAAAGCAAACACGTCGCCAGGAAAGTTTCAGCTCTTATTTCGTGCCTCTTATACCGTACGGCTCCAGGACAGGAGAACTGTTGGTAGAACAGTGACATTTCGGGGCCGTGCATGATACTCTGGCTCTCGAGATAAGAGAGATGCACCTGGCTTAAAAGCAAACACGTCGCCAGGAAAGTTTCAGCTCTTATTTCGTGATTCTTATACCGTACGGCTCCAGGACAGCTGAACTGTTGGTGGAACAGTGACATTTCGGGGCCGTGCATGATACTCTGGCTCTCGAGATAAGAGAGATGCACATGGCTTAAAAGCAAACACGTCGCCAGGAAAGTTTCAGCTCTTATTTCGTGCATCTTATACCGTACGGCTCCAGGACAGGAGAACTGTTGGTAGAACAGTGACATTTCGGGGCCGTGCATGATACTCTGGCTCTCGAGATAAGAGAGATGCACCAGGCTTAAAAGCAAACACGTCGCCAGGAAAGTTTCAGCTCTTATTTCGTGCCTCTTATACCGTACGGCTCCAGGACAGGAGAACTGTTGGTAGAACAGTGACATTTCGGGGCCGTGCATGATACTCTGGCTCTCGAGATAAGAGAGATGCACCTGGCTTAAAAGCAAACACGTCGCCAGGAAAGTTTCAGCTCTTATTTCGTGCCTCTTATACCGTACGGCTCCAGGACAGCTGAACTGTTGGTGGAACAGTGACATTTCGGGGCCGTGCATGATACTCTGGCTCTCGAGATAAGAGAGATGCACCAGGCTTAAAAGCAAACACGTCGCCAGGAAAGTTTCAGCTCTTATTTCGTGCCTCTTATACCGTACGGCTCCAGGACAGGAGAACTGTTGGTGGAACAGTGACATTTCGGGGCCGTGCATGATACTCAGCACTCTCGAGATAAGAGAGATGCACCAGGCTTAAAAGCAAACACGTCGCCAGGAAAGTTTCAGCTCTTATTTCGTGCCTCTTATACCGTACGGCTCCAGGACAGGAGAACTGTTGGTAGAACAGTGACATTTCGGGGCCGTGCATGATACTCTGGCTCTCGAGATAAGAGAGATGCACCAGGCTTAAAAGCAAACACGTCGCCAGGAAAGTTTCAGCTCTTATTTCGTGCCTCTTATACCGTACGGCTCCAGGACAGGAGAACTGTTGGTGGAACAGTGACATTTCGGGGCCGTGCATGATACTCTGGCTCTCGAGATAAGAGAGATGCACCAGGCTTAAAAGCAAACACGTCGCCAGGAAAGTTTCAGCTCTTATTTCGTGCCTCTTATACCGTACGGCTCCAGGACAGGAGAACTGTTGGTGGAACAGTGACATTTCGGGGCCGTGCATGATACTCTGGCTCTCGAGATAAGAGAGATGCACCAGGCTTAAAAGCAAACACGTCGCCAGGAAAGTTTCAGCTCTTATTTCGTGCCTCTTATACCGTACGGCTCCAGGACAGGAGAACTGTTGGTAGAACAGTGACATTTCGGGGCCGTGCATGATACTCTGGCTCTCGAGATAAGAGAGATGCACCTGGCTTAAAAGCAAACACGTCGTCAGGAAAGTTTCAGCTCTTATTTCGTGCCTCTTATACCGTACGGCTCCAGGACAGGAGAACTGTTGGTAGAACAGTGACATTTCGGGGCCGTGCATGATACTCTGGCTCTCGAGATAAGAGAGATGCACATGGCTTAAAAGCAAACACGTCGCCAGGAAAGTTTCAGCTCTTATTTCGTGATTCTTATACCGTACGGCTCCAGGACAGCTGAACTGTTGGTAGAACAGTGACATTTCGGGGCCGTGCATGATACTCTGGCTCTCGAGATAAGAGAGATGCACCAGGCTTAAAAGCAAACACGTCGTCAGGAAAGTTTCAGCTCTTATTTCGTGCCTCTTATACCGTACGGCTCCAGGACAGGAGAACTGTTGGTGGAACAGTGACATTTCGGGGCCGTGCATGATACTCTGGCTCTCGAGATAAGAGAGATGCACCTGGCTTAAAAGCAAACACGTCGTCAGGAAAGTTTCAGCTCTTATTTCGTGCCTCTTATACCGTACGGCTCCAGGACAGGAGAACTGTAGGTGGAACAGTGACATTTCGGGGCCGTGCATGATACTCTGGCTCTCGAGATAAGAGAGATGCACCAGGCTTAAAAGCAAACACGTCGTCAGGAAAGTTTCAGCTCTTATTTCGTGCCTCTTATAACGTACGGCTCCAGGACAGGAGAACTGTTGGTAGAACAGTGACATTTCGGGGCCGTGCATGATACTCTGGCTCTCGAGATAAGAGAGATGCACATGGCTTAAAAGCAAACACGTCGCCAGGAAAGTTTCAGCTCTTATTTCGTGCCTCTTATACCGTACGGCTCCAGGACAGGAGAACTGTTGGTAGAACAGTGACATTTCGGGGCCGTGCATGATACTCTGACTCTCGAGATAAGAGAGATGCACCTGGCTTAAAAGCAAACACGTCGTCAGGAAAGTTTCAGCTCTTATTTCGTGCGTTTTAACCGTACGGCTCCCGGACAGGTGAATGTTGGATTAACAGTGAAATTTCGGGGTCATGCACGATACTCGTTTAAGCAAACACGTCGTCAGGAAAGTTTCAGCTCTTATTTCGTGATTCTTATACCATACGGCTCCATGACAGGTGATATGTAGGTGGAACAGTGACATTTCGGGGCCGTGCATGATACTCAGCGCTCTCAAAATAAAAGAGATGCACCAGGTTTAAGTAAACACGTCGCCAGGAAAGTTTCAGCTCTTATTTCGTGATTCTTATACCGTACGGCTCCAGGACAGCTGAACTGTTGGTAGAACAGTGACATTTCGGGGCCGTGCATGATACTCAGCGCTCTCAAAATAAAAGAGATGCACCAGGTTTAAGTAAACACGTCGCCAGGAAAGTTTCAGCTCTTATTTCGTGATTCTTATACCGTACGGCTCCAGGACAGCTGAACTGTAGGTGGAACAGTGACATTTCGGGGCCGTGCATGATACTCTGGCTCTCGAGATAAGAGAGATGCACATGGCTTAAAAGCAAACACGTCGCCAGGAAAGTTTCAGCTCTTATTTCGTGCCTCTTATACCGTACGGCTCCAGGACAGCTGAACTGTAGGTGGAACAGTGACATTTCGGGGCCGTGCATGATACTCTGGCTCTCGAGATAAGAGAGATGCACCAGGCTTAAAAGCAAACACGTCGCCAGGAAAGTTTCAGCTCTTATTTCGTGCCTCTTATACCGTACGGCTCCAGGACAGCTGAACTGTAGGTGGAACAGTGACATTTCGGGGCCGTGCATGATACTCTGGCTCTCGAGATAAGAGAGATGCACCAGGCTTAAAAGCAAACACGTCGCCAGGAAAGTTTCAGCTCTTATTTCGTGCCTCTTATACCGTACGGCTCCAGGACAGCTGAACTGTAGGTGGAACAGTGACATTTCGGGGCCGTGCATGATACTCAGCACTCTCGAGATAAGAGAGATGCACCAGGCTTAAGTAAACACGTCATGAGGAAAGTTTCAGCTCTTATTTCGTGATTCTTATACCGTACGGCTCCAGGACAGGTGATATGTAGGTGGAACAGTGACATTTCGGGGCCGTGCATGATACTCAGCACTCTCGAGATAAGAGAGATGCACATGGCTTAAAAGCAAACACGTCGCCAGGAAAGTTTCAGCTCTTATTTCGTGCCTCTTATACCGTACGGCTCCAGGACAGGAGAACTGTTGGTAGAACAGTGACATTTCGGGGCCGTGCATGATACTCTGGCTCTCGAGATAAGAGAGATGCACATGGCTTAAAAGCAAACACGTCGCCAGGAAAGTTTCAGCTCTTATTTCGTGCCTCTTATACCGTACGGCTCCAGGACAGGAGAACTGTTGGTAGAACAGTGACATTTCGGGGCCGTGCATGATACTCTGGCTCTCGAGATAAGAGAGATGCACATGGCTTAAAAGCAAACACGTCGCCAGGAAAGTTTCAGCTCTTATTTCGTGCCTCTTATACCGTACGGCTCCAGGACAGCTGAACTGTAGGTGGAACAGTGACATTTCGGGGCCGTGCATGATACTCAGCACTCTCGAGATAAGAGAGATGCACCAGGCTTAAGTAAACACGTCATGAGGAAAGTTTCAGCTCTTATTTCGTGATTCTTATACCGTACGGCTCCAGGACAGGTGATATGTAGGTGGAACAGTGACATTTCGGGGCCGTGCATGATACTCAGCACTCTCGAGATAAGAGAGATGCACATGGCTTAAAAGCAAACACGTCGCCAGGAAAGTTTCAGCTCTTATTTCGTGCCTCTTATACCGTACGGCTCCAGGACAGGAGAACTGTTGGTAGAACAGTGACATTTCGGGGCCGTGCATGATACTCTGGCTCTCGAGATAAGAGAGATGCACATGGCTTAAAAGCAAACACGTCGCCAGGAAAGTTTCAGCTCTTATTTCGTGATTCTTATACCGTACGGCTCCAGGACAGGAGAACTGTTGGTAGAACAGTGACATTTCGGGGCCGTGCATGATACTCTGGCTCTCGAGATAAGAGAGATGCACCAGGCTTAAGTAAACACGTCATGAGGAAAGTTTCAGCTCTTATTTCGTGCCTCTTATACCGTACGGCTCCAGGACAGCTGAACTGTTGGTAGAACAGTGACATTTCGGGGCCGTGCATGATACTCTGGCTCTCGAGATAAGAGAGATGCACCAGGCTTAAGTAAACACGTCATGAGGAAAGTTTCAGCTCTTATTTCGTGCCTCTTATACCGTACGGCTCCAGGACAGCTGAACTGTTGGTAGAACAGTGACATTTCGGGGCCGTGCATGATACTCAGCACTCTCGAGATAAGAGAGATGCACCAGGCTTAAAAGCAAACACGTCGTCAGGAAAGTTTCAGCTCTTATTTCGTGCGTTTTAACCGTACGGCTCCCGGACAGGTGAATGTTGGATTAACAGTGAAATTTCGGGGTCATGCACGATACTCGCTTAAGCAAACACGTCGTCAGGTAAGTTTCAGCTCTTATTTCGTGATTCTTATACCGTACGGCTCCAGGACAGCTGAACTGTAGGTGGAACAGTGACATTTCGGGGCCGTGCATGATACTCTGGCTCTCGAGATAAGAGAGATGCACCAGGCTTAAAAGCAAACACGTCGCCAGGAAAGTTTCAGCTCTTATTTCGTGATTCTTATACCGTACGGCTCCAGGACAGGAGAACTGTTGGTAGAACAGTGACATTTCGGGGCCGTGCATGATACTCTGGCTCTCGAGATAAGAGAGATGCACCTGGCTTAAAAGCAAACACGTCGCCAGGAAAGTTTCAGCTCTTATTTCGTGCCTCTTATACCGTACGGCTCCAGGACAGCTGAACTGTTGGTAGAACAGTGACATTTCGGGGCCGTGCATGATACTCAGCACTCTCGAGATAAGAGAGATGCACCAGGCTTAAGTAAACACGTCGCCAGGAAAGTTTCAGCTCTTATTTCGTGCCTCTTATACCGTACGGCTCCAGGACAGGAGAACTGTTGGTAGAACAGTGACATTTCGGGGCCGTGCATGATACTCTGGCTCTCGAGATAAGAGAGATGCACCAGGCTTAAAAGCAAACACGTCATCAGGAAAGTTTCAGCTCTTATTTCGTGCCTCTTATACCGTACGGCTCCAGGACAGGAGAACTGTTGGTAGAACAGTGACATTTCGGGGCCGTGCATGATACTCTGGCTCTCGAGATAAGAGAGATGCACATGGCTTAAAAGCAAACACGTCGTCAGGAAAGTTTCAGCTCTTATTTCGTGCCTCTTATACCGTACGGCTCCAGGACAGGAGAACTGTTGGTGGAACAGTGACATTTCGGGGCCGTGCATGATACTCTGGCTCTCGAGATAAGAGAGATGCACCTGGCTTAAAAGCAAACACGTCATCAGGAAAGTTTCAGCTCTTATTTCGTGATTCTTATACCGTACGGCTCCATGACAGGAGAACTGTTGGTGGAACAGTGACATTTCGGGGCCGTGCATGATACTCTGGCTCTCGAGATAAGAGAGATGCACCAGGCTTAAAAGCAAACACGTCGCCAGGAAAGTTTCAGCTCTTATTTCGTGCCTCTTATACCGTACGGCTCCAGGACAGGAGAACTGTTGGTGGAACAGTGACATTTCGGGGCCGTGCATGATACTCTGGCTCTCGAGATAAGAGAGATGCACCTGGCTTAAAAGCAAACACGTCGCCAGGAAAGTTTCAGCTCTTATTTCGTGCCTCTTATACCGTACAGCTCCAGGACAGGAGAACTGTTGGTAGAACAGTGACATTTCGGGGCCGTGCATGATACTCTGGCTCTCGAGATAAGAGAGATGCACATGGCTTAAAAGCAAACACGTCGCCAGGAAAGTTTCAGCTCTTATTTCGTGATTCTTATACCGTACGGCTCCAGGACAGGAGAACTGTTGGTAGAACAGTGACATTTCGGGGCCGTGCATGATACTCTGGCTCTCGAGATAAGAGAGATGCACCTGGCTTAAAAGCAAACACGTCGCCAGGAAAGTTTCAGCTCTTATTTCGTGATTCTTATACCGTACGGCTCCAGGACAGGAGAACTGTTGGTAGAACAGTGACATTTCGGGGCCGTGCATGATACTCTGGCTCTCGAGATAAGAGAGATGCACCTGGCTTAAAAGCAAACACGTCGCCAGGAAAGTTTCAGCTCTTATTTCGTGCCTCTTATACCGTACGGCTCCAGGACAGGAGAACTGTTGGTGGAACAGTGACATTTCGGGGCCGTGCATGATACTCTGGCTCTCGAGATAAGAGAGATGCACCTGGCTTAAAAGCAAACACGTCGTCAGGAAAGTTTCAGCTCTTATTTCGTGCGTTTTAACCGTACGGCTCCAGGACAGGAGAACTGTTGGTAGAACAGTGACATTTCGGGGCCGTGCATGATACTCTGGCTCTCGAGATAAGAGAGATGCACCTGGCTTAAAAGCAAACACGTCGCCAGGAAAGTTTCAGCTCTTATTTCGTGCCTCTTATACCGTACAGCTCCAGGACAGGAGAACTGTTGGTAGAACAGTGACATTTCGGGGCCGTGCATGATACTCTGGCTCTCGAGATAAGAGAGATGCACCTGGCTTAAAAGCAAACACGTCGCCAGGAAAGTTTCAGCTCTTATTTCGTGCCTCTTATACCGTACGGCTCCAGGACAGGAGAACTGTTGGTAGAACAGTGACATTTCGGGGCCGTGCATGATACTCTGGCTCTCGAGATAAGAGAGATGCACCTGGCTTAAAAGCAAACACGTCGCCAGGAAAGTTTCAGCTCTTATTTCGTGATTCTTATACCGTACGGCTCCAGGACAGGAGAACTGTTGGTAGAACAGTGACATTTCGGGGCCGTGCATGATACTCTGGCTCTCGAGATAAGAGAGATGCACCTGGCTTAAAAGCAAACACGTCGCCAGGAAAGTTTCAGCTCTTATTTCGTGCATCTTATAACGTACGGCTCCAGGACAGGTGAACGTTGGATTAACAGTGAAATTTCGGAGCCATGCATGATACTCGCTTAAGCAAACACGTCGCCAGGAAAGTTTCAGCTCTTATTTCGTGCCTCTTATAACACACGGCTCCAGGACAGGAGAACTGTTGGTAGAACAGTGACATTTCGGGGCCGTGCATGATACTCTGGCTCTCGAGATAAGAGAGATGCACCTGGCTTAAAAGCAAACACGTCGCCAGGAAAGTTTCAGCTCTTATTTCGTGATTCTTATACCGTACGGCTCCAGGACAGGAGAACTGTTGGTAGAACAGTGACATTTCGGGGCCGTGCATGATACTCTGGCTCTCGAGATAAGAGAGATGCACCTGGCTTAAAAGCAAACACGTCGCCAGGAAAGTTTCAGCTCTTATTTCGTGATTCTTATACCGTACGGCTCCAGGACAGGAGAACTGTTGGTAGAACAGTGACATTTCGGGGCCGTGCATGATACTCTGGCTCTCGAGATAAGAGAGATGCACCTGGCTTAAAAGCAAACACGTCGTCAGGAAAGTTTCAGCTCTTATTTCGTGCGTTTTAACCGTACGGCTCCAGGACAGGAGAACTGTTGGTAGAACAGTGACATTTCGGGGCCGTGCATGATACTCTGGCTCTCGAGATAAGAGAGATGCACCTGGCTTAAAAGCAAACACGTCGCCAGGAAAGTTTCAGCTCTTATTTCGTGCCTCTTATACCGTACGGCTCCAGGACAGCTGAACTGTTGGTGGAACAGTGACATTTCGGGGCCGTGCATGATACTCTGGCTCTCGAGATAAGAGAGATGCACCTGGCTTAAAAGCAAACACGTCATCAGGAAAGTTTCAGCTCTTATTTCGTGCCTCTTATAACGTACGGCTCCAGGACAGGTGAACGTTGGATTAACAGTGAAATTTCGGAGCCATGCATGATACTCGCTTAAGCAAACACGTCGCCAGGAAAGTTTCAGCTCTTATTTCGTGCCTCTTATAACGTACGGCTCCAGGACAGGTGAACGTTGGATTAACAGTGAAATTTCGGAGCCATGCATGATACTCGCTTAAGCAAACACGTCGCCAGGAAAGTTTCAGCTCTTATTTCGTGCCTCTTATAACACACGGCTCCAGGACAGGTGAACGTTGGATTAACAGTGAAATTTCGGAGCCATGCATGATACTCGCTTAAGCAAACACGTCACCAGGAAAGTTTCAGCTCTTATTTCGTGCCTCTTATAACACACGGCTCCAGGACAGGTGAACGTTGGATTAACAGTGAAATTTCGGAGCCATGCATGATACTCGCTTAAGCAAACACGTCGTCAGGTAAGTTTCAGCTCTTATTTCATGCGTCTTATACCATACGGCTCCCGGACAGGTGAATGTTGGATTAACAGTGAAATTTCGGGGCCATGCATGATACTCGCTTAAGCAAACACGTCGCCAAGAAAGTTTCAGCTCTTATTTCGTGATTCTTATATGCTAGGTGATTAGCATGCACAAAACTCAGAAATCCGTGAAGGAAGTGTGGAATTGTGTCATAATATTTCATCTTAGAGCATATCTATAGCTTCAGGCCCATGATTTCATTACCAATCGAGGCCAATAAATATTTGTGAAGTGAAAGCTTGACATCCTTCGGAAGTGCAGTAAATTTATTCACCTTGTAAAATTTGGTTTCAACACTTCCGTGTGCATTATCTAGAGGAACGGTTCATCATTGCTTTGTTTAAACAAGACGCGAAAACACTCAAAGCAACACGACCTTCCCCGCCTTTAGATAGGCAGCGTGTCCCGCCACTGTAATAAACAAGTACTAAACAATACTGACTTTTAACGAAGTTACTTTAAGAGTTAGTTTAAAAGATCAACATCAAAAAGAATTGTTTTCATTCCACGATCTTCTCTTTAAAAAAAGCAAACAAAAAAAAAACATTAAACTCATACTAGTGGAGAGGAAAGAAAGGAAGATGACACAGAGGGAGTAGGTTTAAAAGCGGATTTAATATTTCAACAACTACCCAAGTCATGGTAGTTTAACAAAGTTCCTTAGGTAGTCGGTCCTTGAGCAGGTTATCATTTTCGCAAAACTGAGTATTTCAAAATGTTTAGACTATAAACTCTCTAATTTTAACAAATAATTTCATAACATACTGTTCTGAGGTGAACAATATGAAATCAATATTTGCTTTATTCACAACTAAAAAGGGTAGAATGGGTTCAAAATTAGATTAAACAACAAATAAAAAAGAAAGAAAATAAGATAATCTCAAAGTTTATATTATCTTCAATTGTGGATTTATGTTACCTTTGAAGTGGAAGGTTAGGACAACCAAAACATTTTAAGATGAATGCTATAAATACTCCTTTCATAGAAATCTACTTGTAGATGTTAAGAATTTTCAAACTTCCTTAGTGAATAGCTATAATCAATGTTATATTAAAATGAGATTTTTAGGACGGATCTATAAGCACACAACTGACAGTACAATGGCTGAGTAAAAAATAGATACACTTTTTAGCTAACAACAAACTTGATAAGTTACTGTTGGTCTTGTTTGCTGAAAACTGTTTATGATTACCTTAAGGTTGATACTACTCAGAGCCAATGAAAAACAATTTACTAAATAAAATGAATTTATATTAACTTTATTTCACTCTTTACAATGAAATTCTGATAAATGTCTGTTCACATTTTACAAATCATCTTCAAAGTAAACTATGAACACATTTTCTGAAAAAGAAGGTACATCTTTTCTTGCTGGCCTAACCATTAACTTGTTACAACTTTTCATACATTTTCTTTGAATTTTCAGGAGGTAAATTCTTGCTCACATTTCTTGCCTCCTTCAGGATATCAGAAGTTGTGGAACTAAATTACACCTCTTCAAATTCACTAATAAACATTTCTGTCTCAATTTTATAAAATCAATACCTGCGACCTAGAATCGATATTCATTTGTTATCGAAGCGCATCTAAAATACCTATCGAGAAATGGACATATCACATTATTTTATTTCGTATGCATCTAAATACTCAATACCTATTGTATAAACACCATTTGTCTGCAACCAAGACACTCACTTCGAAAGCTACTCGTCACTCAGTCTTAGTAACTCCTATTATAGGATCGTTGCATAAATAGCTAATTTGAGTGAACACAATAGAACCATGACCCTCGGTGGCACTTTCAGACAGAATTAAGTGCACATATAACGTGTGATATATTCATTAACAAGAAAGTAAATGCATTAGCATCACGAAATTTCAGGCGTTGTTTCTGTGACTAAAAGTTTGCAGTAGATGTAGGTAGTAACATTTGTTATTCTATTAACATTTTGGAAATCATGACAAAAATCATATATATTTGGGGGCTCTCCATACATTCCCAATAGGTGGACAATTGCTCAAACATTAGTAAGTAACATTTTGACTCTATACTTCTACTTTGTCTTAATTTTTCAAAAATGATTGCACAGCTCTTTTTTTAATCTGTTCTTTATTTTCTACAAAAAATATTCTTCAAACTTCTTTATTACAAATTTCAACTCTGAATAGAAAGTGGTTCTGGCGCCATGCATACAAAGAGACAGACAGGCAGATAAATATTGTACCGGATAATACAGTTGCACCTAATACGCAAGGGCATTACTTTTATCTCACTCAAAAATCAAGAGGCAACAAAGTATTTTTTTTTTTTTTTTTCGTCTGAGGGGATTGTTGGAGAAAAACTTTCAGCGCTAGTGACTATGGTTATATCCTGGAGAGTGTATTTGACCATCACGCCGGAAATTAGCAGAACTTTCCTGTCGCAATGTATGTACAAAGGATATACCGCGGTCACTTTATGGCCCGGCCTCGTTCTGCGTGCTGTGTTACACTGTGGGAAGGGGCAGCTCAATTCTGAATCTCTTGAAACTGTCTATACCCCTGTGTACACGACTCGGGTTTTACGTATGTATTGTACAACAATAATTTATTCCAGCGTGAATTATTCTTTCGGTACTCATTTCAGTGGATTAACAAGGAAAGAATAGCAACAATAAGAACAACCTAAAGCAATTCAAGCACAACACAGCAGTTTGAGTAAGGTTACACCTTATAGACGCAAATGAGCAAACTGTAGTCTTAACAGCACGAATAGAAGGCAGTACTGACAAATGATATTTACGATAAACGTACCCTTGAGCGGGTCACTCACCGCTAATGCTAGCTAAACAATACCGAGATCCTGCAGTACAAACGGATCATGCATACAGGCGATCCTGGCCGGATTACAAAACGACCTCTCTATACACCTGTACATGGTTCAATGAGTCACCCTTCAGAAAGCAAAACATTAATTTTCTAGGGAAAAATTCTTAACTGTTAATTTGCATGAGTTTAATTACCTTACAGGCTTCTACGAAACACTCCTAAATAACTTGTTTTTCAGTCTAGCTCATGTTACTCAAGATATTATGCGGAAATCATTATTCAGTTCGTAATAGGCAGATGCGGGATGGAAAAAGCCAAATCGATATTTAGATATTTAAAAGCAGAAAGCTATATGCTGTTCTTAAAACCCAATACCATTAGAGAAACATTTCAATAACGACAACACTTGAAAAGGTTTGTTCTATTCACATGGCACTATCAAGTATCGTTTATTTTTATACAGCTTGAACAAACCACCCTTACGAAAAATTAATGATCTCTCTAGTTCGTGATAAACCATTTCAGATGAAACCAAATCATTATTCAGATCTCAGACCGCTGTATATGGCCTAGATTTCATACTCTTTCCACGACATAGCGAGAAACAACTAAATAGGGACAGCACTTTAAAACACCCGAATATCCAGTAACAACATATATCTCGGAAACACCAGAAAAATTTTAGTCGAAATGAACTATGGGTTTTAAATACTTCTAAATATTTTGTAAAACTATGTATTTGTTTATAAGTTAAGGTTTATCCAATTCTACAAAACTAAACCAAACTCCTTCCAAATAAAAAAGCGAAAGACACTATTTCCAATAAATTCAATATATATTATGTAAATATCTCAAGTATGTGGTATTTAAATCAATATTTGTATGTACCTTTTTTAGCAAATCAAACATACCGAAAAATCTTTCACGTAAAGGGTAGTTTGGGATGGTGACATTTTTTTTTTTTGAAAATATTCGTGCTACAGTTTTGGAAGTTTCTGAACTTAGTGGGGGATAAGGATTAATGTAGCGAAATAAAAAACAATAGCAGAAATAAGCTAAGGAAAGATGAAGTCTGGTATTTAAATAAACATAAAATTGAGGTGCTAAAAGAATTTGACTATCTAGGAATACAACTATGTTACAATGGGAAATGGGGAGCGCACATAAAGAAGATAACCCCGAAAGGGTGGATAGCGGTGACAGAAGTAAGAAATTGTAAATATAAACTGCCAGGCATGTAGGTAAAATGGCTGGAAAGAGTATATAAAACAATAGTACACACAAGCAAAAATGACTTATGAGCAGGGCAGCAACTTGGGACACAAAAACACTGGAACGAGGTGGGTGCAGGTTGCGAGACACTGACCTATGGAACCTTCTGACATTCCATTACTTCCGCGACCAGTCATAACCTGATGGGGTGCTTGGCTTCACGCAGTTGTCTACTATGCTAAATATTATCAAACAATAGTTGAAGTTATCAACAATGTTGATGACGAAGACAGTTGTGTCATCAGAACTGTGAAACGTTTCATTTCAAGCAAACTTTTCGAAAATATTTGTTACATAACAAATAATTTCAAATGTTTAGCAGAAACCACCACCTATTTGGAGACTTTGAATACTGAAATGTGTGTTGCTTTAGGGGCGGTGGAGAAACCTTGTGAAAAAATAAACGAATTCCCTGATGATACCAATAGTAATTGTGCTAAACAAAAACTTCAACGTGCTCTTAAAAACAATCCATCATATTCGAAACTGTGTGAAGTGCGAAATTGTTTAAATAGCAACACAGATTCAAATATATAAATAGCAACACAGATTCAAATATAAACTTTCAAGTGTGCTCCAATCACATCATGCGATGTAGAGAGAACATTCTCTCAATATAAAAATATTTTGTCAGACAATAGAACAAGTTTCAAATTTGAGAATTTATGAATGTACGTAGTTGTACATTGCAATAAAATTAATGAATATAATTAAAATTTAAACAATGTTATTTCAGTAGGCCCGTGTATCTGTTCACAGAGGAGAGAATGAATGAGCTTAGGGACTTTATCCCATTATTCATATACAGGCGCTTAGTCAAAAGCCTCTTGTTTGTTGTCGTCGACTAACTGAATACCCAAGGCCGGAATCAGGTGTAGGGTGCTTTACAGACGACCTTCTCCCACCTTCAGTTCTTAAACAAACGTAATTCCATGGTCTCGGCGTAGCAAACTTATTAGGTTCAGTGTCTAAAGTTCTTGCCCTGCTTATGAAATAGAATTATGGGGAGCAAATGTAATGGTAGGGTTGTAGAGTATTCATATGAAATGTTTTGTAAAGAGTTATCAGGATTGAATAAATGAACATTTATTGAACGGATTCGCAAGAGTTGAGCTAGGAAGGGCTAACAGAAAAGGGATAATGAGAGATGTTTAAAACATTGGTACAGATGTATAAGAAAAGATGACAACATATTAAGAGTGTGTTTAGAAGAAGGAAAAAAATCTAGCATATTAGGATAGTTGGAGGGCAGAATTAGGGAGGACACTGGGGAAAATAGGGATGGGGGATATATGGCAGGAAGGAGAACGAAATTTAGAAGAATTTTGGTTAATGATTAAAAACAGAATAGAGGACATGGATAGACAAGAGGTGTGGGGGTAATCTGTTTGGCAAGAGATCATTAGTTACATGTTTAAAATGAAGTGGGGAAGAGAAAATTATATATATATATATATATATATATATATATATACGCTTGGATGAAGCAGAGTTAGGAAATTGGATAAAAGAAATATGGAAAGAAAAATAGGAGAATAAAAGTGTACTCATAGATGTTTACAGAGAACATGAAAAGAACGATTAAGGAGATGGGCAAATTTTCGGAGAGAAAAGAAAAAATGGTTAAGGGTAAATAAATCATGAGACAGAGATAATGAAGAAACAAAAAGTTAATATGCGCTAAAATAAAGCGTAAATGTTTAGGGAGCCCAACAACTAAATAGCCCATAAGCACGAGGTGGCTGACAATATTTGTACTTAGATTAGGAAGAATTGGAGTTGAATATTATAATTGCAACAGATATTTGTATAATCTTTGCGCAAATAAATATTACTATCGTCATCATCATTGTTTAGTCCTTATCCGGCATGCTTCTTGTCTATTCACCAGACGTCAAAATACCTGCAATATCAGTTAAACACACCGAACCTTAATGACTTACTTATAAAATTCATTAGTTGATTCTCACATGTTACTGTAAGATCGTGCAATTTTTGTACTGAGAGAACGTAATTTTGGTAGGATGGTGTTACCACCCACGTCAGTCACTGTGTGCAGGATGCGGTGAGCTCTTTTGTTACGGAGGCGTAGGGGACACTTCTTTCCTCAAATTTGCCACGTGCAACTGGAGAAGCACTAAGTGGAGTTACGTGAACGTAGTACTTGTCCTCCTACAAACCCACTGCGTGTTATTTCCAGTCTAGCCAATCATAAACTTCTAAAAGCAACTTAAGGTTTATTTCTCAATTACAAAAGAAGATTTAAATCCAATACGCATTATAACAGTATGGACTTTTACTTCCTCTGTGATCTACCAAATAATAGCTGGTTAGAGGAAGTACCTATTTACTTTTCTATTTATTTACTCTTGTTCCATTTATATGCCGCCTATAACTTCTAGAACATACCAGCGACTTTTTCTTTTGGGACAATAATGCTCATTGTTTGTGTTCATTTTTTTATTGTCTTTAAATTCAAACGTACATTCACTCTCTCATACTTCCAGAGGGAAGAGAGGGAATAAATCTTGATCAAAAGAACATTTCTACCCACCAGTGATCTCTAGATTATTAAAATATTGATTCGTTTTTCTCTATCCCTCTTTGACCTAGAAGGAAATGTGAATGTAACTAATTTTCTGCAACAGTTTATCTCGCTTACATGAAGTACATACAAAAAGTAGGTTTTCATACGAACAGGTTGTGAGAGCTATATAAAAACAAACGATAATTTCAAAGAAAACCATAAAAATGTAGCACATGAGCTTTTTATCAGTGGCGTACTTTTAAATGAAAATGGAGTTTTGCACTTTTCAGTACTGTTATTAATGTTTCCGTCTCATTGTCGAAATCAAATTAAGACAATCATATACGATTTCTCAATAAAGACAATGTTTTGGCGGTAGAAATATAACGTTGCCGATAGATGTTGAAGATCCTGATAATACCAAAGAGATAATACACAACACATTATAACTTTTATTTGTCTTGGTCGGTTAACCTCACACAGAAATATCTGATTGAGAGACTTGTACAATTAAATAAATGATGATATGGAATGTATACTTAACTCGGAAGTTGTATATCTAAATTTCAAAATTCACTGAAGCTGCCTTTGGGAACAAAGTCGCAAAACGAGGTGTGCTAATCAAGCCTTTATTAATGTCTGAAAAATAATGATGGCTGTGAAATTCACAAACTGCAGCAAATTAAAACTTTTGTATATCGTTTATGAGTTTTAATTCTTATTTCCAATTGAGAAACTGAGTGTCTGTGGAGATGCACAATAAAGCATACGTCAGTTTTAGGACGACCCTTCTAAATTATAATTTTAAAAAGTTAACTTCGTAAATACCTTGGGATATTTCTCAACTTTTATATACGATTACAGTAGCTCAAATTTTCCAATTACAGAGTAGTATAAGTGTACACATGTATATGTCAGGTAAGGAACAAACCTTTGAACACTTTGGAGAAAACAAACACACAATAGATAAATACCCAGCCATTGGTCTAATTACGAGGTCATTAGCTAGCGAAGCCAACGATAAGAGAAGGCACGAGACTGCCACATAGTTTATCGACTCAAATCGACCTTTAAACTTCGTGCTAGATCACTAACTCTACTTTTTTATTTCAACACGATTAGCGTGTTCAACAGTTAAATTGTTATGAAGCATCTCCTCACTGATGGTTTATAATGCGATGTTTGGCAACCAATGACAGTTATGCATGCAAAGGGACTCTTAATCATCGTATCAAAGAAGTTCGAGTTCTAGCGTTACCCCAACTATTTCGTTTTGTGCATGAAGCATTTCCCCTTCACTCACCCAGGTTACCCCGAATTATAGGTTTATTTTTGAGCGTCATGAATGCATCATAGCTGGACGAATAGTAAACTGAGGCAATGCCAACATCCCTATTTCCCGTAATCGGGCATCGCTGACACAAGGTAAAAGTTCGATTCAAGTAAGCTAGCCTCAAGTCAAGTGAGAAACATGGGGAACCAAGTAAAATGAATACTGCATCGTGTGGTTTTCAGTTCGCACCTTGTAGAGCTACAACAATAAGGCAAACGAAAAAATATTGAAATTTGTTAGAATATGGAACTATAACTATAACTGCATTAGAATTTTGGAAATGAGACACCGTGTAGACACCACATTTTGAAATATCAGCAGGAAGATGATATTTTGGAATTCTATGACACATTTTAGAGTAGCTTTTGATTATATAAACCTTAATATATGGCTAAAGGAAGTCAAACAGCCAAAATAAATGTAAATGTGTTGAAGGTTTACTGGGAAGGTAAACTATGATTCTATATAGCAGAGTGTAAAGCCCTTCTTCGGATTAATACCATTTTTAGCCTGAAAAGAGCGTTTGAGTGTGCTTGTACTTTTATTATGTATGTCAGTTATTTACGTCTTTTCTGGCTTGCACACCATAGTGTATTTGTGTGTCAACATTCTCTCTCACCCTATGTGTGCTGAGTTTACTCTCTGCTAACGATGATTGCCTCAGCTTTCGTTCGGCTAAAAGGTAATATTTGTGCCATATATAACCAAATAACGGACAGCTAATGAAATCTGCACGGGATCAAGCTCAAGCTAGTTCTGCCCTGGAGTCGGGTTCGAGCTCAAATTGAGAAAAGTTTGTCCAACAGGCTAGCATATGACAAGAAGTCCTATGCAGATACACTATAACTATGAAAACACTTACCTATTGTATTTCCTTTAGGAATTATTTACCATTTCTTGTCCGGATGGTCCGGGCGAGGAGATAAACTACAATGCGTTCACGAGTTTGAATTGTGGTAGGTTGAGGCCTGGTCTGGCGGTAATGATATCTAGCTGAGCGGTGTTACAGAGAGCGAATTTTGGATCAAAAAATCCCATTTCACCAAATACAGAATCGACACATTGTAGGCCCTGATAAGAAAACGTCCGTGAGGTGTTCGCTCTCTGAAGGGGAAAGTGCGGATAGTACATATGGTAGCTCACGACGTCACACAGATCCTCGATCTGGACTAAATATATCAAGCAACGTTTTCTAAAAATGCAAGCCTTGCTGATATGTTGAAAGTCTAGCCGTAAACTCTATCGGATAATGCTAGCTATTGACATACACTGGTTCCTTACAGTGCCGGTGTTTTCCCTCCATGCAGGTTTCTAAATCTTAATAAAATTACAAATATGAACGCATTTAAACTCCAATTCTTGATTTATATTTTCTTCACATACGGTTTATTCATTAACGATGCGATGAGACCTGGCAGGTTTTCCTAAAGATCAATCTAAAAATGATGTTACGTGCGTTGATTCACTGCAACAAATATCAGCTCTCCTGCGCAAGGAAACAATAGTTCAGAAACTACAGATTGGACCTACAGTCCAGCTGAGAAGCAAGTCACCGGGATTTTATATTTAGACTTGATTTATTTAGTCCAATTGAGAGTCGCCTTCTAATTCTTAATCCAGCTATGAATACAGCTTGTGTAAAACGTGGTGATACTATTCCTGAAGGAAAGATACGTACTAGCACCGACCAACCCACTTGTGTGATAACAGAAGTGGGGGTCAGTGCTCCACCTGCTGCGAATGTGATAAATTCAATACATTATATGAGAAACTGCCTTCGAGTTCTGATAACACTTCTCGTCCTTTGCTCCTCCACCACTCTCGCCACTCCTCATTTCTCCTCTCTTGTGCTTATGGAACTTCACGACGGTTTACACAATTATTCAAAATGCAGTGAGTGCAACTTGCTGCCTTGTGTATGCTCCGGATTGACGCTGTAGTTCTTCCATAGCGCCGCGAACCCGTTATCTACGCCTCCCCTGTAATCTAGCTTAGGGAAGCCCCCCGGACGCAAAACAGCCAGAAACCGATTATGTGGAGAACCTGGTGGACCGTCTCCACGACATGCATGAGATGGCTCGTCAGAACATCCAGAAGGTGAGCGATCGCATGAAGACCCGATACGACAGGCAAGCCAATAGCCAAGGGTTCCAGCAAGGTGACCTGGTCTGGTTGTACCGCCCTACCCGGACCATGGGACGATGCCCGAAGCTCCAGAAACCATGGCAAGGACCGTACCGGGTGGTGAAGAAGATTAACGACGTGGTCTACCGCATCCAGAAGGTGCCCCGAGGGAAGATGGTGATACTCCTGGATCGTCTGGCCCGCTACGATGGTGCTGTTCGGGACGACCAGCTTTGAGGAGGGAGGAGTGTCGCGAACCCGTATCTACGATCGCGCGGCTTGTTTACACAAAGGAACTGATAGGCGGGTAGTGTGGAAACAAAGAGCCGACAGATAAAGATAACACGCAGATAAAGGTCTGCCGAAACAGCTGTGAAGTGTTGTAACGACAGCTGATGTAAACAAGTGTAATCTGAACACTGTGTTGTCATCGACCTTGGAAGATTGTGTTGTATATGTGATGTAATGTTGTTACGTGAGAATTGAACATTGTATTTCTACGGAAATAAAGAATATCTGGAATTTCGGCAAATTGGACTTTTAACTCTACGAACCCACAAGTCACAATATAGAGAAGCAAACAAGCGCTGAACAAGCGCTTTACATATGAGCGGAACAAACTTAATTTCTCTCTGTGATCACTAAGGTAAATATGAAAAATCAATACACCTATGTTGCTTGTCAAGTTCCTATAATGTTGTGATGCTTCGACAGATATTTGCTCCTAACCGACGTGGGCAGCCACATCAACAAAGGACGTACGTATCGGTGGTTCAAATGCTACTAGGACTGCTCATCCTGCGACGTATTCCAGGTTTTTTTTTTTTTTTTTTTTTCATATTCATACTTGATAAAGAAGAATTTGTCTTATCTTCCAATTACCCCAATTAAATAAATTTCATGAAAACTGGAGATGCACCCTAAACCTAGATCTGGAAGTTTCATTCCTAAATTTCCCTTTCAAATTATTAAATTTCATGAATCGTTAGTGTTCATCGGTTGTGATGCCGTATACAGCAGGATATTGACCACTTCAAATACTGCATGTGTCTTCTTTATGTCTATGCGACATTATGCATACATCCGTAGAACAACCTACTGCATTGATTTACTGTACTCATTCTTCAACGCGGTACCGAAATACTCATTTTGACGGTACTCATATGCACAAGATACAATTTACAACACGACTGTAGATTTGCGTACTCAAGCTAACCAGTTTTGGTGTTTGTGATAGCAAAATGTAATATCACATATTAAATTGCACAGCTAATGAAGAATTCACAAAAATACCACATTTGTGGTAAAAGTTAACAAAAACGTATATGCCTCTTAGAACACGGTTAATTTAGGATGTTCGCTGCTAAGAATTTCAAACCTTCACTAAATAGGGTATTATGAATTACAGAGTCATCCTCCGTGGTCGCTTGGCTCTCACCAAGGCGGCCCGGGTTCGATCCCAGGCGACCGCAAAGTGAGATTTGTGGTGGACAACACGGCGTTGGGGCGGGTTTTCTCCGGGACCTCCGGTTTCCCCCGCCATCTCATTCCACCGGTGCTCCATCTTCATCTCACGTATCATCAGTGTCACCGCCTGCGGTGCCGTATGTAGTAAAAGCGGGCGTTAAACACTACACAGTTCCTCCGTGGTCTAGGGGTGACCTGCTACCCTCCACTTTCCGAGACAGTCGACTCATACCCAGCGGAGGGTCTGAATATTTTTTTCGGCATAATATTTAGCACGCCTTCCTTCAGAAGAAAAAAAAAAGCGGGTGGCCTCGTGTCGTATATTTATGACGTGTAAAAGAACCTCAAGTCTGATTAAAAAAAAAAAAAAAAAAAAAAAAAAAAAAAAAAAAAACTCTGAGCATAATTAAGCGGCCCTTCACGTCAAATATAGAATGGGACGCTCAGAATATAGCAAAAGAGCGCCCATAAATATGAACTCAATTTGGCACAAAAAAAGGTGTGTATTATCGCCACATTATTTAAACAATTGGTTTATGGTAACTGTGGTGAAAATGCCAGGAGACCCCAAGACACTATAATTTACATGGAAATGAAGACAAAGACAACCATTTTGCAGTATACGAGTTTAAGAAATTGTCGCACTCTGAAATAGGTATTAGGCTTTGAGAATCCAACAGATGGAACGCTTCTTCATCGTCCTTTCTATTTATTCGCTCCGTGTTACTTTCCCCTTCTTGCGTTTCTTTGATCAGTAGCGTCGGCCCATGGGAGCGACACTTCCAGTTTTCCAAATCGAGTAAATTTATATTTATTACTTCTACTCCTCAAGGAACTGAAGTAGATCCTGTGATATGGTATATGACCAGGGAATGGCGGGGAAACTCGTATCTCGATCCAACGCGGACCACTTACAGGAGGAACAGAAGAGGTGAAGGAATTGAGGCTGTAGGGCGAAAGCAGACCGGCCGACAGAGACGCGCAGAGGTCCTTAATGATTCTAAGCTTAGGATTCAGTCACACCAGCGGACTGCTCCAAGAACGATTTTCCCTTGCAGAACGGGAAAGCACTCACGCACCGAGCGCTTCACAGAAAGCGGCTATCTGGTATGATCGAAAAGAAATTTGCAATAAGCAAGCATTTGTACGACACCGACAGACACTATACAACCCCTACATCTGTCATAAACACGAAAAGAAAGCGAAATGATAGCAAATGAGGGCAAGGAAACTCATATTATAAATCACCATCGCACTCCTCTATGCCAACCAGGGAAAGCCTCAAGTAATGTGCCCGGCCCCAGGAATTGAACTCGGAACCTTCCAAATACGAGTCTCATACATTACCGCGGAGCCATCTCCATCGGTAACTGCTCCGATACTGAAATAACCAGCTAGGGTCCATCTGGTGTATGAAGTTTAAAAGCTAGCCTGCTAAATTTGTCGTTTTTTGATTATCATTCACAAACCATGTAATTTCCATTTCATTATATCTTAGAGTTGCTTCCATGAGCGCATTGCACAATTTTCTTCGTGCACTTGTAACACTTAACTTTCAAAACTGAGTCATGTTTGGCCTGAATATCAACCAACTGGGAATTTCTCTCCTAACCGTCAAAACCAATTCTGTACCTGCACACGTACAAATTATAATACGAACATTTTTATGTTAGAAACCACTGCGAATTCAATGTACTTAACAAAATATGGATAATCCTGCATAAAGAACACGAACTACTGACGTGAATTGAACTTAAACAGTGGTGTCTCAATCAGGCAAATGTCTGCGCAATCGGTTTGACTGCTCAAAGAGTGCGGAGGGAAGGGGCTTTAGGCCTATTGATCTTCAGTGACGAGCGCTGTATTTGCTTGTCATCTTGTTTACAACAGCGAAATATTACTAAACTGCGTACGGTAAGTTACGAAACACAAACAGAACACTTGGGAGCTGCGTGTCTTATATGAAGGAATAGCCAAGTAATAATTATACTCAACTGTAAATTACCAGTTTTGTCGCTCGACAGAAAGGGATTTTGATTCCCTCTTTTTTCTCTCTTTGTCACAATATTCAATCACGTTATCTGGATTTCTCACGCCAGCAAATGATGTTGTCATGAAGACATGATTGCATCTGAACAGAGTGTACATACAGTCTCGCATTTAAGATGCGATATGCTCGCGTAAACAACTCTGCTGTTCGATATTTTCCGATACGCTTCCACGCTTTGCTCACTTAGTATCTATATTGGGTGGGCGTGGCATTCAACTCAGCCTCTAACTTTTCTTATCTTTGTTATCATGTTTTAATCTCTTAAAATTCGTAGAACGAATTCTCTAATATCTGGAAGTCATCAGTACTATACACTAAATTACACGAGACCAAATTTTTACATACTCTGGACAAGTTGCCAGTGGAACTGGGGGAAAAAACTTTCAGGAAACATCTCTAGGTTTGTGCATTTTATGGGCTAGGTCATTACACAATGATTGTGTGCAAAGCAGAGGTGGCGGTAAATCACGAAGAAGTGTGTAAAACTTCCTGATAAACTTAAGGTCGAGTTTTATGAGCTATAAATGATAAAAAATGCGAGTATACGTCATATTATGTCGAAGAGAATGTGTCAATGTCCTAGTGATTAGTTCTCGTTAGAGATAATGATTTACGATCCCTTCACATTGGTGATATATACCAAGAGAAATAGCTGAGCTCTGCTCAAGTTGGTATATTGCTTAGGAAACAACATGAATTTATAAAACAGAATCATGATCCTCCCAATAAAGTAATTGGCATTGAATAGTGTTGTGGATATTTTTCCATCGTTATTATCAATGTTTCGCATTTTAATAAGAGCTTTTTGTAACTTAAAGCTAAAGGCTAAAATCTAGAGAAGTAGCACTGAATTCTTTTCATGGATCTGCTAGAAATAATCTGACCCTCTAGGATGGGCGTTGGGGGGGGGGGGGGGGGCTCGGGGAATGCCAGGACTGTGTGCCTTTACAACTCTCATAAGAGTGTAATTAGGAATTACTATACAAAATTTCATAGAATTATCTTAAACTATGAACTATGTGATGTAAACCATTTTGAAAGCCATCGTTTTTAGAAAAGAAGCTTATGAGCTGATAGGCTTATGTGGTTGGCATTATTGCGTCTTAATACATAGTGCGCAATTTGAAATTAGTATGGAAGAATTACACGTTTCACCATTAAATGTCTGCTTTAACAGTAAGCAGCAATATTAAAATAAAAAAGTGATATATATATATATACATGGACACTGCAACATTTTGAAGAAACCAGAGAGCGACAACCAGCAAACAGTGAAAATAAACATTTTAAGGTTTTCTTCTACAGAATTGCTGAAGAACTTGGAATAATAGATTTATTTAGGATAACAAATGAATACCTACAAATCAAACGGATGCTCAAAAAACCGTTCAGTACCTGGAGAATACTCCCAGAATCACTATTTAAGCAGCAAATTTAGATTTAGAGTGCTAAATGATAAAAGGTTGTGAACACTGACAGACAAAACTATTCAAGAACATTGTGAATAACCGGAATAGCAGGTTTGTGTTTACAGCATATCAACCATATACCTGAACCGTTCGGAGATAACTAACTTTCCAAGTGTACATTCATAATACACATCTAGTTGATAACCTTGTGATTTTCCCCACATTATAAATAGAAATGAAGAAATGCATGCATAAATGCTTTTACGTAGCACAGACACCGAGAAAATTCCTTTGGGCTTTTTTTCAACAGCGGAAGTACAACAGCTTTCAGTAGGCTGAATGAAATCAACACCGTAAACGGTTTAGCCACACAGTCATAGCTGTTAATGGACAGACGTTTAACTGATGAAACATGACACACAGCCAGTCTGACGACTGCTGAAGTCACAGCACCAGTTCCGATAAATCAAATCGCTACTTCTCCCTTAAACTCGTTATTTCTTTGTATTCAAACTTAGAAGTCGATAAACCAAGAAAACAATATACTTCGAATAGAATATTCAGTAGCCAATGTTAACACTTCTCATCAATTTAACGTCTCTAATACTCTTGATACATTGACACGGTCTTTTGTGTGCGTAAATTAGTGGTGTACACCTTTAAAGGTGTGCGGCCCTTTTTGGTGGGTGGGGAGTCGGGACAGTAGGACTCGCCATATCAAGTTTAAAACCAAGAACTGAGAACATGGCCGCGCCATGGCCGAGCGGTTAGACGAACGTCTGGGTTCGTTTCCAGGCGACCCAAAGTGAGATTTGCAGTGGACAAAACGACGCTGGGCCAGGTTTTCTCCGCGCCTCCAGTTTCCCCCGCCGGCATTCCACCAATTGCTCCTACCATTTCATTTCGTCCTCATTCAGTCATCCACTTCCCTCACTCGCATACCGCACCGGGCTGTTCACCCATTCTGGTTTCTCTCTCTCACTGATCCGGAGATTCCGTTCCTCAACCCACCGCCTAACGGGATTAAGGGTTAAGAGGAACAAGAATACCGTGACACCACGCAGTTGTATAAGACGGCAGTAGAAGAATGGAGAACATTTTAAATATTGTAGCCCAAATCTTGCATTAGGACTGTTAAGCAAGATGCAATGGCTATATTTATTTTTAGAATGTAACTCCCTGGTCTGCAGGTGGTGCATGGTTACCCCAAAGTATCACTAGGTTGATTGTACCGCTTCCATGATGCACCGAGGGAACGTAATTTGAGTTTTTATTTGTGAACGCTCACTAACGGCTTTGGTTTTCAGCGTCCCATTCTATATAGGACGTGAAGACCGCTTAGGTAATTTTATTCAGAGGGCATGCCGTAAATCTACGAATCGGGAACACCGGCTTCGCTTTCCATCCGACGGAAGCCATGCTAATGATTTTTACGCAAGGAAAAAATCCTCCGCAGGGTTTGAATACGCAAGCTTGGGTAACAGAAGCTACAATGTTACCCCTAAACCACGGACGACAATCCGCACCGAGGTATGAACTCGGAGATTTCTCTTCAGGTCACTGTTCCATTTATACCCAAATGAATACATTTTGAAGAATGGAAAACAAAAGCAAATATTTGCAAGTTCTTGTTTCGCTTAAATGTAGGCTTTGGACACACACACACACACACACACACACACACACACACACACACACACACACACACACACACACACACACACACACACACACACACACACACACACACACACACTGTAAGTGCTTTATAAGGTCCTATAAAAGGGCTATGCAACAAATAAAGACAACGGAAGTTCAAATGTAAAAAAAATTACAGCAATTGCTTCAATTTGAGCCAATTCTTTCTTTCTTTCCTTTTCATTTATATTACTTTTGAGAGCAACATATTTTGACTATAATCGTGTCGAACTAGAACGATCCTGTTGTATATGTATGTTAGGGGAGAAAGACACTTTACTGAAACACGTTAGGCTGCTGATTGATGAAGGAAAATTTATGGGTGTTTATAGAGCCTTAAGAGCATTCCGTTATATTACCTTTCTTGCCTCCCTCATGTTTACAACATGACCGTTCTAGTTTGAGACATATATACAACTCAAAAGTAGTACTAAGGAACCTAAGGAGCTACATTACCTAATTAGAATTCCAAGGACTAAGGAAACCAAACGATTTATCTCTGGTGTTGAGACCTTCCCCATGCTTCACGGCAATGGCTAGAATGAACTCTCACTGGGCTGCACATCACGATTACGCGTAACTCACTTATTATTAAAAAAAACTTACATATCAAACTAAAAATCAAAACAAACAAAATGAAGATTTAAAGTTGTAATCAATCGTTCACATATACTGAATATATTTACAGAAAGAGCTGGCGGAATAACGGCACAATTATGTTAAATGCTCTCAGTCTACTAGTCAGCCAAATAGTAGATGGTTTCGATGAAAGCTCATGACCTCCATATTTAAAGATCTGTACTTGAATTTCCATCAGTTTATCCTGAAGACGAAGATAACCAACATATTTGAAATGTTGGTTTCAAATCGTCTATATACGTAACTAGAAATCCGAGGATATTTAGAGATAAAATGTAGATTACTGTGGATAATGGACTTCATAATAGGCTGGAATTTATGATTGGTTCTAATAACACAATGCATTTACAATGCATTTGTGCACTGTAAGTCTGCTTAATGTGGACATAAATATGACCATGTAAAACGCATTAATATATTTAAATACAAATTTATTATGTGTTTCAAATGGGAAGGGTTCTGGAGTCCAACTAATCAGATGCCGTATCAAGCTTGTTACCCCACTCCTTTTATATCCCCCCCCCACCCTCTCTCTCTCTCGCACACTCATACAACATGCAGGTCTGCTTGGCTCAGACGTAAGGGTAAGCAAATTATATTTTACAAACTTTTACAATTATGCAGTTGCCAAAATCAAAATTGGAAAAAGCATTTTCGCAAATTATGTACATTTTTTAAAACCTCGTTACGTGCTATTTCTTTCTTAAAATCGTCTTCTTGAAGGCTTTCTGCATGCCTTACGCAGTTTTTCCAGTCCTGTTGTGTTACCTAGTCAATTTCTTCGTGAACGTCGTTCAACGTCAGTCAGTTTAAAAGTATTATTTCTGTTTTCAACCCCCCCTTTTTATTTGAGCCCACATCAACTCAATTGGATTATATTGGCAGTGGTTAGGTGGGAGGCGTATTACATCGTGTCCCATTTCTATTGCAAGTTGATCCAGCTGATACACTTTTTCCGTGTTTTTAAACGGAAGTACTCCTCGCAATAATTCATTTTTAGTTTCTGTTTCCGAAAATTCAACCCCCCTTTTTTGCAGCCATTCAACAATTTCGTGTTTTTAGAAGTTGAACATTTTGTAATTATTTTAAACATACTGTTGGGAATAACACTATAAAATGCGGAAAGTCAACTATATCTGTGTCGAGCATAATTCAAAGAACTGCTGCGGCTACAGAAGTTTCATCTAGTACTGTGAAAAGAATACTTAAAGAACAAAATAAAGTGCAAGTAAGTGGTAATTTTAGAGACTCCTAGCAAAAAACATCCGAATGCAAAACCGACAAAAACCAGCAATAGACTCTTTGTCTACCGCTGCAATAAGACAATATATCACTATTCACTCTATCGGACTGATTTTCTGTCCAGCTTGGAAGACATAAAATTCTAAAATGTTAGACGGGAGTTTATATAGCTTGCGAAAAGTAATGCATCAAATGAAATTGATTTGCAAAGAACTCACGCGGAGGAAAATTTCTGATGGAACGGCCAGACGTTGTTGCAGAAAGATTCGCGTTTCTAAGGAAAATGAAAGAGGTGAGGACTTCCGGTGTTCCTATTATTTACTTAGATGAAATCTGGATCAATATAAGTCATACGAAAATCAAAGTGTGGAAAAGTGAAGAGGACTATTTTGAATTTCCATTACACATCCCAATAGAAAAAGGACAGCGTTTTCTTACATGCGGGGAGTTCAACAGGTTTCATTCCCAACGCTCTTCTGAGTTTTAAATCAAAATCAAGCAAAGACTATCACGAAGAAATGGATAGAGAAACACTTAAAAATTGGTTTATTAATCAGGTTTTACCCAGTACTTTTAATATGGCTGGAAAAAAAAGCGGTCTAAAAATTTATGAAATAGATCGCATAGCGCAAATGCACGGCCACACTGTAATGTCTACCGCCGTATCATTGTGATTTAAATACTATAGAACTTATATGGGCATAAATAAACAAAGACGTCGTGAAACACAACATATCATTTAAGCATAGTGAGGTAAAAGTGTTGTTTGATAGTGCAGTAGGTAAAGTGTCCAAACAAAATTGGCGGGAGCTTGTGAACACGTTGAAAAAATAAAAGTTTTATTGAGAGAAAGATGGATTAATAGGTGAAATTAGTTATAGATTCATAATAAATTTAGATGATTCAGATAGTGAACATGAGGAACATAGTGAAATTTCTGACAGTGAAGAAGGGGGACAGGAACCAAATTTGGAGGACGAAGAACAAATAGACGAAGAAGCATCATCCGCCACTGATGTGTCTGTCCTGCCTGGCTGGCCATAAAAACAGGGGCGGGTTAGAAAGGTATGGTGAGTACGTATTTCTTTCTCTTTCTACAAACCAGGGGCCAAGTGAAATCTCGTGCATTATATCTATGGTATCGCGCACTGATCTGTCTTTCGCACACTGCTATGTTCCAACACCAAAGCTGATTACGCATTGGAGGAACTCATGTGTCTACTATTTCGCACACATTCTAATGAAAGGGGATCAGGATTAAGGATAAATACAGAGCAAAATAACTTGATGCTTGTCATATCTGCGGTGAAAATTTGTAACAGTCTGTTCATAAAGCCATAAAAACGCCTCCTCGGCGTAAATTCCGTTCCCGTAATTTTACGGCAAACAGTAACATTTGGCAAGTATGTATTATGTATTGTATAGGTAAGCATAAAAAACAGTTAATTTTCAGTGCATATGAAGTTGTCTTCTGTTTATACCTGACCTATGAGAAATTCCAGCACGCTTCAGGAATCAGCACAGCTGATGGGCGCAATAGGAAGATAAACGTTGCAATTTAGGAATCATTTTTAACCAGCGCAAGGAAGAATTTGAAGTTGAAGAACACGGTGCACAGTAAGTATATTTAAATAATAAAGTTGGTAGGGGTGGAAGCGCTGCTACTAGAGTTAAAAATAGAGAAATATTTTCAGCATGCATCCTTATAGATAGAATTTAACGGTGAAGCGCACCAATTCTGGACAATACTTCAAACATGTCTAGATCCAGTTCTCCAGAAGACTCGCTTTATTTCTTATTCTGTTAAAAGTAGGCCAATTGCACCGAGTAAAAATTGGAAACGTTTATAGCTCGGTATTACAAATGCTTCATGAGAGTCATTTAATGGAAAAATGCATTTTATTTAAAACAAATTACACTACATATTAGAAATTAAATCGGAGCTATTGAGGATGCAATAAATTGTACACACAGCTTTTAAAAATAATCACGTTAAATTATTATACAGTGTGACGAAAATATTAGTAAAATGTGCTGTCCAGCTTATGCGAGTGTTCTCTGCTACCGATGGAGCAAACGGTTTCAAATGATTAGTGCACAGTTACTGATATTTGTTGTAGTAATTTAGTTATACTATTTTTTGTGTACAATTTTAAATTTCTCCACAATATGATTTCTTCGTATTCATAAAAGCAAATAGAAGCCAACTTCAGTACCTTTACGAGCTATTAAATGATTAAATCAGTTCTTGTTTAATCTTTGTGATTAACTCTACAGCTGACAAATAAGTATGCTTCTAGGTTGTTGAAATGTTGAAATCTGTGTGATTACGGATAATGTGAAAAGTAGAAACAAATACCACATACCAATGTGAATTGCGGGAGCAGGGAGCAAACGTTTAGAATATAAAATAAATTGTCATTTTAATAATGTTATACCTCATGTGCCTGCATTGTGTAGCATGACTTTTTCCCCAATTTACATAATACTCGAACGTACATTTGTTGTTGTTGTTCTATATATACCCCACCTTTAACTGCGATGGTCATATCGGCGGCCGTTCTCCTTTGGAATATATCGCCTATTGGCGATGGTGTTAACTCGTAGACGTTGGGTTGCTGGTACTTACTTTGGGTTTTTAATCATTAGAGCACTACACATTTGCACTCTCATTCATACTTCCAGACTCTGGGGAAGACGGGAAATTATCTTGGTTGGAGAAAAATCCCCACCCCCAGCCGAATGGAACCCGGGGCCCCTCACACGGCAGGCAGGGGCTCTACCGACTAAGATACATGGCCAGCCAACGTATATTTATGAAGAATAAACAATTATTTTAACTTTCAGCGGTATTAATCTCACTGAAACAATGGTTTGCATGGTAAATGTAAGGCAATGAGAAAACTACAACTTTACTGTCCCGCTCAGTTAGTCCTTGGATCAGTTATGCTTCCTGTTCACGGCCTAGCCTAAGGTCATGGGGCCTGCCTTAGAGCATAACACCTAACATCACACAATGTATTACCTGTCTGACCAATGAATGAGTTGTTTGGGGAGGTCGCTGGTGTAGCTTGGCTCGGTTTAGAGTGATCAGAGAAGGCGGGAATATAGTATAGTTACAGTCTGACCATCAAAACATCAGCACAGTGTACGTAACACGACACATATTTTTTTTCTTGCGTAATCGATATCCTATGCCGTTATTGTATTCTCCAGAATGTTCGCCTCTACTTCAAAAGGGATCTTTTCTTTAGAAGCCTTCATGAGCTCATATATTGTAGGAATTTCTCTTCTCTGTTCGTAAAACTTGAAAAAAACTTCTTCGTAAAACTTGAAAAAAACTTCAACGCACAACAAATGTTTCAAACTCATTGAGTTCGAATCTTTCTGGATTTAGCCAATGTTTACGAGGTGTAGAAAGTTTTTCTACCTTACGCTTTGAATTTTGAACTTTTTTCACTATATTATGCACAGTTCGTTCAGTTTCTCCAAATGCCGCAACAGTCCTTTTTATAACATTATTTAGCGGAATAATTTTTTTACATTTATCTTCTTTAAAAACCTGTAATACGTTGAACATTAATTTTCTACTTCGTGAGCGTGTGACTTTACCCGGCGATGTATGCATTTTGACTTAATTCGAAGACGTCCACTGTAGGAGACTCAACTGCTGCATTTCAGTATTGCCAAAAGGTACAGGGAATGGTGCTGCAATTCCGTATATATGTTCCCTTCTACGCAAGTTTCCACTGTCGACCGTCTGCATTCATTCTTCAGACAGGTTGTAAATGTATTGTCCATCAAAATAAAAGATTCAGGTCGTTGCAACATCTGATAATGATCTGAGAAAAATATTATTCAATATACATATTTAAACCTTTAGACTTCATGACTCTTACATAAGTTAAATCAACTTCATAATCCGAAATTTCATACATATTCCTTTAGAAGTTTTGCTTAATTACCTTAACTCAAGGTTTTGTTATAAGTAGTAACTACACGTACTTTCCGCAAACTGACAAATGTGTTTCTCTAATTACAAGGGAATGGAGAAATGTGAAAGTTCAGATATTACACACTTAAAGTGTTACTGGAAAGCATAACATGGTTTTCGGATGCTAGGTCCGGGCCGTAGGTAGGATGTGTTAGCACTTTTCACCTGGAGAAAGTGCGGTATTGCGTGGGCAATGTGGACAGATGCATTGTCATGATGTAAGAAAATGCCCATCGTTCCAAGTCTTGGTTGCTTTTCTCGCACGTTTTCCAAGCTGGGGAATGCAACTACAATGTACTATTGTGCAGTAACCGTTCCTTGCTTGTCTCTAGATGTAATGTTACCATTTGACCTTGTTAGACAAATTGCACCAGGGAGGATCCACACTAGAGAATAACGGTTTGTTTTGAATCGTACTGGTGAATCCATCTCTTCGTCTGATATCTCAGAAACACGACAATCTGGAGCATTCCACTCGGATTACCTTTCATTGGATGTGGCACGAACAATCGAGGACTGCAGCATCTATTTAATAGGTAGTCGGTATAAAGAGTTTTTCTTGGGAAACACGAATATTGCCAGAAAGCTCTGTTAATCTCACATAATCTACCTGATACTGCACCATAGGTGAAGAAGATATATGGTCCTGTGCTTGAAAAGTGGTACCTAGTTTTGCACCACGAGTACTAAAGCTATTAAAAAAAAACACCTGCTACGTTTGTGAACCCAAATGCAAGTGAACATTTTCAAACAGTCAAATAGGCAAAAAAAAAAAAGTTTTTATTCGTTTCCAAATGTAGCAACAAAACGGTGTTCAGTTTTAGTTATAGTCTTGACTGCCCAATAGTGTAAAAATAGCTGGTTCGCCATATTGTACTGCAAGTTTGTTTTAAATGAATGGTATTTGCTTAATCGAAATGTGCCTTGGTTATATTATATTGTACTAATCGTCCAATATAAAATACTTGTGTTACAGTTTGTAATATATGATTACAAATGGTACCATTTTAAATCTTCGTACATTATCCATAACATTTAAACGATACAGATATATATATATATATATATATATATATATATATGGTGAGATTGGATCTCATAATTTATACCACTCTTTCAGTGCTCTTTAGTATGCCGCAGAATCTATGAAAAATTAGCATAGCTGCTGAGAATTGTAGCTCCATCCTTTAAATATCTGTATGCAAGCTGAGAATGCTCAGAATTGTATCGTTTAAATGTTATGGATAATGTACGAAGATTTAAAATGGTACCATTTGTAATCATATATTATAAACTGTAACACAAGTATTTTATATTGGACGATTAGTACAATATAATATAACCAAGGCACATTTCGATTAAGCAAATACCATTCATTTAAAACAAACTTGCAGTACAATATGGCGAACCAGCTATTTCACACTATTGGGCAGTCAAGACTATAACTAAAACTGAACACCGTTTTGGTGCTACATTTGGAAACGAATAAAACTTTTTTTTTTTTTTTTTTTTTTTTTTTTTTTTTTTTTTTTTTTTGCCTGTTTGACTGTTTGAAAATGTTCACTTGCATTTGGGTTCACAAACGTAACAGGTGTTTTTTTTAATAGCTTTAGTACTCGTAGTGCAAAACTAGGTACCACTTTTCAAGCACAGGAGCATATATCTTCTTCACCTATGGTGCAGTATCAGGTAGATTATGTGAGATTAACAGAGCTTTCTGGCAATATTCGTGTTTCCCAAGAAAAACTCTTTATACCGACTACTTATTAAATAGATGCTGCAGTCCTCGATTGTTCGTGCCACATCCAATGAAAGGTAATCCGAGTGGAATGTTCCAGATTGCCGTGTTTCTGAGATAACAGACGAAGAGATGGATTCACCAGTACGATTCAAAACAAATTGTCATCCTCTAGTGTGGATCCAATTTGTCTAACAAGGTCAAATGGCAACATTACATCTAGAGAGAAGCAAGGAACGGTTACTGCACAATAGTACATTGTAGTTGCATTCCCCAGCTTGGAAAACGTGCGAGAAAAGCAACCAAGACTTGGAACGATGGGCATTTTCTTACATCATGACAATGCATCTGTCCACATTGCCCACGCAATACCGCACTTTCTCCAGGTGAAAAGTGCTAACACATCCTACCTACGGCCCGGACCTAGTATCCTGTAACTTTTTCCCGTCCCATACGACGAAAAACCGACACCGGAAGATCTTTCCTCACCCGAATGCTGTCGCAGCGTACTAATAGGGGTTCAGAACATTAGATGAGAACGACTGGCGCCAGTGCTTTGACTCATGGTTCAAAAGAAGGCGAAGCTGTACCGAAGCTGAGAGAGAAAGAGGGAGAGAGTATTTGAGAAGATGAATGCAAGTTTCGAGCTAAATTTTTTGGGGGACAAGTTTCAAAACTGAGTGATATTCGTACATCTACGCTTCACAAAAGGTAACATGTGTACATACAAACAATGGCAGTGAATATCGGCCACGTCATGCAGGACGTATCCTGCAGGGAATACAAACATTTGGGATAATAAGTTCCAGTGGACCAAGACCTCTGATTTTACATTTATATTGCTTCAAGTTGCAGTTAGTCTGCCCCTTGGGTGTGACCTGGAACTGTATGGCTAAATTACTCGCGATTGGTGACTTAAATGTCATGACTCTTGATGATTTACTGTCAGTGCAAGATGAGGCAGTAAGTGGGAAGAAGAAAACTGCAGATGGCCATGAAAGAACGCAGCACTCCGATGGATATTGTGGGACTGGTTAGTCAAGTTTAGGACAAGTTAAAACACTCGGTCAAGAAAAGGATGATATGGTTTAGCAAACGCCCCTAGCCGAACATTTTGCAGGTGGCAAAATAAGTCATTTTGTTGCTAATTATAAAACTAATCTTTTGGTTAATTGCGGGAGTTCTTAGAAGTATTTTCTCAGACTGAATTTGGATTTATTTTTGGTATTAATTTAATTGTTTGCATACGTTTGAAATTTACGATATGCGTTAAGTAAGGACATTGTTTTCTGAAGCAGTGGATCTAAGGAGTGTTTTTTTTTTTTTAAACTCTCAGTGGCGCCGCCACATACCCGAGTAGTGATAGGAGGTGGGACGTTAAACAGCTGTCTTCTTGCAACTACGATATCAGCACCAAGGTTAAAACAGACCAGTTAAAGCTCGACTATGGGTATATAAAAATAACCGTTACCATAGAGTTAACCGCCAATCGTGACTTACGTAGGTTATATTTTTGCACACAGAGGAGCACAATGTAACGGAAATCTGCTGCAAAACGAGACTTGAGCAACAATAGTGAGAACTTTATGAATGACGGCGTGCTGCAGAATATTTAGAATATGTTCATGACGAAAATGGTCAGGAATGAAATGTTTTATAACCCTCCATACAGAACAGATCTAGCGCCGAACGATTTCCAGCAGATGAAAAACTGCTTCAGGGGACAGCACGTATAAGTACACCAGTAGTTACACCGGAGACATGACACGCGGCAACTGAATTTTCCAGGGAATATTGGAAAGTTGGTGCATCGGTACGGTAAATGTTTGAATTTTCATTGTGATTATGTTGAAAAGTCGCAAACGATACAGTTAATCTTTGTCAATAAAATAATTTTGCTATTCAGATTGGTTTTGATTCTATGTTCTATATCGGAGATTACAAGAAAAAATAGCCGTAATATTTTTTGTTTTATTTTCTCCCAAATACATCAGTGTGCTTATTAAGAGGAAAGAAAAGTCGATGTGGGGACACAAACGTTGCTATCTGTGCTCGTAACTTATTCGTCGAAATCAGAACCCTCCTGAACCTCAAGTTTAACTGCTAGCCCACTTTACTCATCTGCCTCTATGTTATGACAAGAATGTGATTTTTGGGATTCTAAAACTTCCGGAGCTATTAAGGTAATACTAAAGAGGTATCATAATAAACACAATTGCTCATTTTCTGAAACTGAAACCCGTATAATTCTCCCTCATCCAGCAAAGTCTAATGATTTTGTGATTACAAGAAATTTAGAACGTATAACCTATTCAGTGCAGTAAATGTACTAAAAATTACATGCAAAATAAATGGGAATTACATTCTATAAGAATCCTTGGAAGAGTCGGTAGTACTGGTTCTGTCACGCATCAGGTTCCTGAGGTCGCTGGTTCAAACCCAGCGTAGGTCAAGGCATTCTTTTTGAGCGTAAAAATCCTTAGCATTCGAAAGGGAAGTAAAGCTGGTGATGATGAGGTGTATATAAAGAGGCTCAGGTACGAGGTCATTAGCGCCCTTCAAAAAATGAAATCATGGCGAAAGTCAAAGATAAATTTAATTATAAATTATAAAAAATAAAAAATAAAATGGAAAATAAAATACACTACACAATTAAGATAAAACAATGGACTATAAATAACAATAAATAAAAGGCCAAAAGGCCCCAAAACTATTTTCTTTATTTAAGTTTTTTTTAACTTGGAAAACAATTTTAAAACTTTCTGCACAGCGGTGATCGAATCAATTTGCTCCTTTTTGGGTGTTGAGCTAACACTTTTTTTTTCAGCAAGGTTATCCTGCCTTTTTTTTCACTGTTATTCTGGCAGTGAAAACAGGACCTTCGTGCTCCAGTAAAGCCTCTTATGACACGCAAAAGAACCTCAAGACTGATAAAGAGGCTCTGAAGAAAACTAAGCTGTCTTTCACGTCCAATATAGAATGGGACACTGAAAAAGACAGTAGTACAATACCGTCCGTAAATACGAGGGCTGTTCAATAAAGAATGATAATAATTTTTTACGGTCATAATTTTTCGCACTAAAATTCAATCTTATTATATTCTGTTAGCTTAATGAGAAACAAATACGCCGTAGTAGTTTCATTGTTGGTAATCCTGGTTCCCGCCTGTAAGAACCAAGCAAGTTCAGAAATGTTCAGTATCGCCTACTGCTGCAATGGAGGTAACAAGCGAGGAACAATACGCGGCTTTGAAATTCTGCTTTCGTCTCAATAACTCTAAAGTTGAGGCCTATACAATGTTACAGGAGGCCTATGGAAAGTCTGTTCTTCCCTACAGCACAACTCGAAGGTGGTTTAAAATGTTTAAAGAGGGGAGACAATCAATTTCAAAGGAAGGTGGACCCGGTGCTCCAGTTACTGCTCTTGCGGAAGAAAACATCAACACTGGTGCTGCCATCGTGAAAAAGGATCGACGAATTACCTTAAGATCACTTTCTGAAATACTGAACATTTCAGTGGGTGCCACCCACAGGTTGGTGACAGAAACATTACACATGAGACGTGTTTGTACGCGATGGGTTCCAATACTGTTGATTCCCAAACAAAAGGACATTCGCATGCACGTCTGCATGCAGTTAAAGTTGATGTTAGAGGAAGATCCAGAGTTTCTTTCAAATGTAATCACTGCTGATGAAACTTGGCTACATCATTTTGATCCTGAGAGCAAACAGCAAAGCTCAATGTGGAAATCTCATTCATCACCAACCCCCCCCCCCAAAAAAAAGCAAGTGGTTGCTTCTGCTGGGAAAGTTATGGTCATCTCATTCATTGATATTCATGGAATGATTTATCAGCATGTTGTACCTGTACACACATCAGTAACTAGACAACACTACAGGGATGTCCTGAAAACATTGCAAGTCCATATCAGGCGCAAAAGGCCACACTTCCGTGAAGCAGGCTGGATGCTGCACCACGAAAATGCGTGGCCGCATATTGCCAATGTTGTTGCTGAATATCTTGCAAAAATTAACGTGAAGTGCATTCCTCACCCTCCCTATAGTCCGGATTTAGCCCCATATGACCTTTTTCTATCCCCTAACTTGAAGAAACGCCTTCTTGGAAGGCAATATCCATCATCAGAAGTGGTGAAGGCTGCGGAGGCGATTTTGAAGGATTTCTAAAAAAAATGTTTCCAGCATGTCTTTGAAGACTGGAAGAAGCGCTGGGACAAGTACATCGCATTCAGGGGAGACTATATTGAAAAGGATCATCAAAATTATGAAGATGAGTAAAGGTACATTGTCAAAAGAAAATTGTGATCATTCTTTATTGAACAGCCCTCGTATAAAACTCAATTTCAATTTACTGCCAGATATGCTAAAATTCTTCCTGGCACCACAATTAACACGTATAAAAGCAAAGAACACTACTTCCTAGATTATAAGATATGTAGTCCATATTTAGCGCATAACGCTATGAACTAAAAACGCTCTCACAAAACTTGGCAACACACACCCCACAACAAATAAATAAGTAAATCTATTAAGTGAAAGATTGACTGTACGGTTGAATCATCCATTACTGAATGTTTGCACACATTTACTAGTGAACACTAGAGGCCATTAGTAGTGCAATCAAGCATTTTGTTGCAGCCTTTCATGATTGACCGACATGCACATAAACACCAACTAGAATTTTACATGCAATCTGTTAAGTTTCAATGTAATACAACATAATTGTTTTTCATGTCCATGGTAAAAACCCCAAAACTTTCAATTTGCCCAGAAAGCCGTGAAAAATCCCCCTTTACCATGAAGTCGAAAAAAAAAACGCCGTATATTTTATGGACGAACCATAAAAGGATGAACCCAGGATGTCAGGATGAGAACGTTTACTTCGGGCCAATAGATCTAGAATGGAACTCACGCAAAGGTAAACAAACCACCAAGACTCAATGGTGTGCGAACTCTAATACCGTATGAGCTTATGATTATATTGAGTCTTAATTACTACTTGGGCATTGCCAGTAACAGCAAATTACTCAGGATATGTTTTGAATACTGACGAGCCATAGAGACGTACAGAAATTCTGAAAGTAAAAAAAAAAAAAAAAAAAAAAAAAAAAAAAAAAAAAAAAAAAAAAAAAAAAGTTCATTTTAATCCTCTGAATTAAGCTTAGAAAAAAATTGAAGGAATAAAATTCCTTTCTACAACATATATACCTTACAAGAAAAAACATCTGGTCCACTACTGATTTAAACCCAAACTTGGGGCATTAACTACCGATATTTATTACTGCAATTGATTTAGTAATTTATGTAATGATTTACATACTCTAATTATACTGCTTTTATACAAAGATGCGTTTCCTATTAACTGCAATGCATTAGGGGATATTTAACGGAGAAAGATGTCTTAAAACTGACCTGGTACTGGAATTTACAGTAGGGTGGAGAAAAGTTGAAATTCCAGTCAGTTATGCGTATAGAAACTACTTGGGTTACTACCATCAGCAATAGAATTTAGCACATATGATACATATATTTCTAAACTTCCAAATAAACTTGAACCGGTATTTACGTACGTGACTGTTAGCTAAGTATGTGGTTTTGACAATCCGCCACTTTCTTTAACAGAAAACTTCCACGTGGATTCAGTTTACTGCAAGTTCTCCTTCCCTTATCCGTGGCATACCGTTTGTCTACCTTTTTGTGTCGTTCTGTCCCGATGGTCTTTCTTTTAACCTGAAAGGGAAGTTAATAATGAAGTGCGAAATAAAAAAATTGAAACAGATTGGTTATTATTTCCATTTTAAAATTATATGTAACAAAGTTTATAAGCACACTGTTTCTGTTGAGTCATATTTTCAAAGTTTTAGCTGAATGAATATCTAAGAAGGTACCTCAAACTTTAATTGTGATTCGTATACTAACATATGCACTTCGAGAAACATGCAGTTGTCACTGCATAACAAGATAAGGAATAGGAAGAAACATGTGTTTGTTAAACCTCTTACGGTTTAACTGGAAATGTAACAATATAACTGGACAGAAGCATTAAGGCTAAAGACTTTTAAGTAACTTTTTCAAGCAACTGAATAAGCTGTATATAATATGGAATAGTTTTGGCTGTTTGCTTTATGTTGGCATCATTTATTCATCAACTTGAAACTTCCAGAAAATAATGGCTTACAGTTTTGTTTGCTAATTGTAATGCTGCTGACGTAGATCGAAGGCTGTTAATGTCTACACTTATCTGTAAATGCATGGCATTGATATGGTGGCGGCCTTACAGTTTATCGGGACTCTACTAATTAACGCACACAATTTTCGAGGACTTGAGAATTTTCACAAACGTGTTTAACAAAGAATTACATTAAACTGGCGCCTCTAACAATAAATGCATTAAGCTGTATCACTTCGAAATTTACCACCGTATTTCCCATAGAGGCGTTAAACTACACATAGGTAAAATGAACTATAATTACACTTATATTATTAGTTTAATGCACATACTTCTATGAATACCTCCATTAATTTTATAGCATAATTAGAAATCTAAAACCGTTTGTTTAGTTTTAAGATACTACAAACAAAATATGCTGGGTGAACAGGATATAAATAATCAGCTTGACGCTATAAGTAGTTCAAAGATAAGAGGAAGGAAAAATTCAATAACCTTTGATTCGTCTCTAAGAATTCTCTAAACTGATTTGCGCTACGATATGTGGCAACAATGCTTCAGTGAGGTGCATGCCGAGCGGGCTTTTGCAACCCTTGCTGTGACAGGTCATGTAACAAGATTAGTAATGAATGAAGTAACAGCTCTCTCGCTCTCTCTCTCTCTATCTCTCGGGGAGAGAATAATATAAATGAAGTTAAAATTGCGCTACATACGTTTTACATTAAAAAAAGTTGAAAAATTGTTCTTGAAAACGGGCTTACTTTAAGATACGCGTATTCTTATTTGTCTGCTCAAGATTGTTATCACGCTGAAACTCAACTCTCTGTAAATACATATCAACGGTTACCTGTTTCAAAAACTCTTATGCCCGATTCCACCAACAGATTTAAAACAACACGGCTGTTAGTCTATTTAGCAATAGTTGTAACAAAAATTGCATTTCACCAACATGTGTTAGCTTAACATTCGTGTTACATCTCTTGTTAAACTAGCAAGGGATATTTCTGTTGTTAAGTCGTTAACAATTATAGATTATTGTCAAGATGGCGGGCGTGAACGTGGCTTTTGATGTCGATTTGCTATATTTAGACTGTCTAAATGGTATTATTAATACAGTACGGCCTATGAGGAGAAATGATTTTAAGGAGCTATCAGAAGAAAATTTTCTACGGAGGTACAGACTGTCGAAACAAGTTATTATGAATGTTACTGGGGAAGTACAAGAGAGGTTAGAACATGCATCGAATAGGAATATGCCGATCTGACCTTTCCTTCAAGTATTAATAACTTAGCGATTTTATAATTCACTGAATTCTGAGGATAATACACTGTCCACCTCCCGTCTTGAAACGTTCAAATCTCTCGTCACTTCTGTCCTTCGCACCTCGTTTTAAATTTACGTAACACTCTCGAAGTTGCTTCATACCTTTGCTTGCGACATTTGCACTCGAATTAAACTCATTTCCAATCTTTTCCCATGTCACTTCTTTCTCTTTCACATTTACCGCATCCGTCCTCTTATTTTCCACAATATTCATATATTAAGATACTAATTCAACAAACAATTCTCCATTGATGAGAAATTTGTCCCACGGCTTCTCTGCTGATTTTTGTTCACCCGCCATTTTTTCAGCTGTGTGTAAACGAAAGTGAAAACAGATGCGCATCGCAGTACGTTCAGAAAATAATAAGATTCATCCACAACCTTTTATATCTGTAATATTCACAAGCCTTTCGGCGTTAACACGTGTTTGTTAACATTATCAGAAAACACGTTGGTGAAATGCAAGAATTTTAACACTTTTGTTAACGCTGTGAAAATTGTTACGTTACATTTATTAACGTCGATTTTAACATCTGTTGATGAAATCGGGCACTGGTTGTGATTTAAACTATAGTTTCAAACTTTACTTCGCATTATAAACCCTAACATTCCGTTGAAACTTAGTGGAACTCGTCTTTCGTGTAGCTATAGTTTAATATGTTGTAAGATGGCGGTATCGGGGAGGTATCTGAGAAATTGCTGAGTGATAAACTGATGAAATTATTCAGATAAGTGAACTACTTTGGAGGATCAGAACTCCGTTCACTGAAAACCCACCAATAGAGGAACGCGCGCGCGCGCGCGCGCACACACACACACACACACACACACACACACACACACACACACACACACACACACACACACACACACACACACACACACACACACACACACACACACACACACACACACACACACACACACACACACACACACACACACACACACACACACACACACACACACACACACACACACACACACACACACACACACACACACACACACACACACACACACACACACACACACACACACACACACACACACACACACACACACACACACACACACACACACACACACACACACACACACACACACACACACACACACACACACACACACACACACACACACACACACACACACACACACACACACACACACACACACACACACACACACACACACACACACACACACACACACACACACACACACACACACACACACACACACACACACACACACACACACACACACACACACACACACACACACACACACACACACACACACACACACACACACACACACACACACACACACACACACACACACACACACACACACACACACACACACACACACACACACACACACACACACACACACACACACACACACACACACACACACACACACACACACACACACACACACACACACACACACACACACACACACACACACACACACACACACACACACACACACACACACACACACACACACACACACACACACACACACACACACACACACACACACACACACACACACACACACACACACACACACACACACACACACACACACACACACACACACACACACACACACACACACACACACACACACACACACACATGAATTTTCCTCCACCGCTTAAGAGAGGTTCCGTTAACGTATCTGTTTCTCTCTTTCTGCCTTTCATATGTTTACAACATGTATATATATATATATATATACAATTTTACGTCCTCCAACGTTAAGTGAATGAGGTGGGTGAAATAATGCTCAAATGTGTCCAGGGTCCATGGAGCTTAGAGCTACCCGACATTCGTCTTTAAGGATAAGGGAAAACACCGGAAAACCCCTATCCAGGTAGCACACCCTAACCGAAATTCGAACTCGGGACCTCTTGAACGTGAGGCAGACACGCTACCATCTACGCTACCGAGGCGGGCAGGATCGTTTTAGTTTGAGATAGACTATAGCCAGCTTTTTAACTATTTCAGTGAATGTTGACCCACGTGCCTCAAAATAGTCGTCTAATTCACTGGTATACAACAAGTCCTGCGCCGTGGCGTAGCGGGGCTAAGGCAGCATGCCTTGGTCCCTGGCCACGGAAACCGGCCCGGGTTCGATCCCACATATGTGGTGGGGATTTTAGGTCCCGGGTATAGGACCGGTGCCCACTCAGCATCGTGAGGAAAGTGAGGAGCTTACGCTAGGTAAGCGGCCCAGGTCACGGAAACCAACATTCCGGCTGGGGGATGCCGAGATGCTGACCACATCTCCTCCCCGTATCGGTTGGATGATCGTCCACCTCTGCCGTGCGTAAGTGGGCGTGAGGCCGGCAGTCGGGTTGGTAGGCTTTGGCCCTCTAAGGGCTGTCGCGCCATGGGTTATTACAATAATAATAATAATAATAATAATAATAATAATAATAATAATAATAATAATAATAATAATAATAATAATAATAATATCACGGGTGGGTTGCAAAGTTCCAACAATTCTGAATTGATATTAGGGAAAATGTGGCGTGCTGTAATTTAAACTAGCACAATGAAGCAGATATAGAAATGATGCCTTTTTTGTGTGAAATGTTAATTTATGCTGGCACAGATGTTATCAGAGTGCAGCGGATAATACTAATATGTACAGCATGAGGACAAATTTTACAGGAATTGAACATGGATCCGCAAATTGGAAGGGGAGAGATTTAACTAGTGATTACAGCTATAAACACAAGGGTAATACCATCTAAATACCCATGCCGAAGTCATGACGCACAAATTAATAACTAAGATATAGAGTATTCTAAGAACTTTCCATTACAAACTCCTAGGAGTAAGGAATTAAAGTGGAAATAGTTACAACTATCTCAGACCAAATAATACCTTTACTGCTTCTGCCGGGCAGTTAATTATCTAACGAACCATCATACTCTTATTTTGAAATAATATAATACCGAATTTTTAAAATATACAAAAATAGCCAGAACTGGTCCACTGTAACACGGTTCAATGTGACTACACATTTTGCATATGAATCATATTCCGGTAAATTCACTCATATCATACCCGGTGTATAGCTAGAACTGAGCAAGCAGACCTTACTCGGCTCCAGAGGGCCTATAAACAGACCCACAAGCGGCCCCACAGGAAAAAGTGAAATGCTGTTAAATAGGCCATCCAGGAAGGAACACAACTGGACAATCTCGATGGGTAGCCAAGGTCAATAGGGCACTGATCTATGAATGAGAAAGTCTACAGTTCTAGCCTCGTAAGAACCTTCCTCCTTGATTGAGAATTTTTCTAGGCTTTTCTGTCCCGATAACTGGCAAAGTCCAGTGAGATAATCTAAACTTGGTGCCTGAGACGTTTTCTTAACAAATTTGTTTTCGAATTATATGAAAGGTCGTCGTCGTGGTGCCATATGCAGTAAGAAAGGGCATTAAATATTGTTCAAAAAGAGTCGACCGAGTGGTTTAGTATATCAAGGTGGTGAAAATTCCTTTCTTCAGCGACTCACCAAACATGCAAGACTGGTTGGTCAGAATACTCAGCCCATGCAAAACACAAATGAGAGCCAACTAAAAGGGAAAACGGCGCCTAAGAGTCTAAATGACTGACGAGTTCTGTTTTCGCCACTTCTGGTTTAGATAATTTCGAACGGAAAGCAACAAAGCAAGTAAACTTGAGACACAGAGAAGACTTTCCTTGGCTCAGCAGAAGCAGAGAATTAAACGCTTGATATAAGGCTGCTTTATAAAAGCTTATCCATTCATTCCCCTCTACGAGTGCTAGGGAGCTTGTAATGTATATTTCTGAATCGTCGAACCTGCACAAAATTGGCGAATAGTCGCCTGTAATAATACTAAATATAACCGATCAATTAAACAGTGCCGGCCTCGGTAGCGTAGATGGTAGCATGTCTGCCTCACGTGCAAGAGATCCCGAGTTCGAATCTCGGTCAGGGTGAGTTATCTGGATAAGGTTTTTCCGGGGTTTTCTCTTATCCTAAAAGGCGAATGTCGGGTAACTCTAAGCTCTATGGGCCCTGGCCTCATTTGAGCATAATTTAACCCATGTCATTCATCGTCCGATATGACTTAACGTTGGAGGACGAAAACAAATTAAAATGTTTAACTCTGGAGAACTTGTCAACTGTGAACGAAGCTCTGCGCCACTTTAAAACAAACAATATTGTAAATGTTCCCTGATATGAAGTTGCTAAATAAAATTTACAGTCATGTTAAATGCCCTCCGTGCTCTTGGTTTAACTTCACAAATTAACGGAACTTGAACGAATATTAAGTACAGCAATTCGATGTTCCAACAAACCGCATTCTGAGTTGTCTACAAAATTATGTGACACTTTTTAAACGTGAAATTTCTAGGTGTGGCCTTTAAAATAGTTATTACTGCCAGATGTTAAAGATTTCTAGAGGTTAAGGGTTAATATTCCAGGCAATTCCTTTTGAAAACCATCTCAAAACGACATGTAAGAAATGTCTACGTGAAAGGAAAATAGATTTAGCTTTAACTGCGCCTAAGTGCCCATAACTACAAAACCAGTGATTACTTATTAGATTGTCGGGCTAACGTTCGGAGCGAGAGAAAGGAGTGAATCATGGGGCAGTGAAGCTGCCAAATTTCAAGAAAGAAAGTTCATTTGCAACATTCTCAGTTCCAGCTGCAGGACTCCCATTACGTTTTCGACAGATTGCAGCTGAAACTGACAGAATATATTCCCAGTTACGGCTTCTCTCAAAGCAACTTCGGAGTAAGTTTTGGCATGAATGTTTTGATAACTCAGCCATCAAGCAAATAATATTTGATTTATAAAGGTTAAACTATTGTAATCTTATGAAGGATGACTAGAAAGATTATCTTAAAAGTCTGATTTCGTGTAGTGATTAATTCCAGTTGAACGTCAAAATAACACCCTGAGATTTTTATATTGATAAGACATACTTACTGAAATATTCTATTTTCACTGAAGTATTGCTAAACGATTTAGCTTTCATGTTACATTGATAGTATAAATGTCTCTAAATGAATGCTGTTACTATTTGCGTCTTATGCTACCCTGGAGTTAAGTTCAATGTAACTTCCACCCCTCATATGTCTTTCAAGGATGCATTTGAGAAAGATAAAGCAGATGTCTCAACACTATTCCGAAGAAGTTTAGGTGAAACTTTCTTCATCCCCTTACAAGAATGCTACATCTGTTTTGTTTCTTGTGCATGCAGTAAAAATTCCAACAGAGGTGGCATTTTCTACTCTCTACTCCAACGTATCCACAGTGTATTTCTGGGGAGAGAGCAGCATTTCCCATTTATTAGGTTCGAAATAAAAGAAGAAAAAACATTTAGGGAAATTGGTTTATTTAATTAACGTTAAACGAAGTCCGTTTACTGTTTAAAAGTCTGGGATGAAATATATAGAATAAAGGTGGTGGCAACTGTCATCTGCAGCGTTGAAATCCTTATTTCCATTAGTTTGCCACTTTCATTCAAGGGTATGCACTTGAAGTAATCACTTAGGTTTCCGAATATCTAAGTTGTTGGTACTAACACGCAGATGTGAATATGTTCCTCTTTTACTAACTTCCCCGTCCTGTCATTTATTTAAATGCAATCAAATCCTTCAGCGTCACTAGCTGAAAATGTAATAGTAAAACAATTCCTAACAGTTGCTTAAGGCAGTGATGCCCAACGTTTTCTATTATTATTATTAGCTAATGAGTTCACCTTGTTGCTTTCCCCATCTCCTTCGTTTTGTGCACGAACATTCCCCCTTCGCTCTCTCAAGTAACCAAGAATTAGAGAGGTTTGTTTTTTAGTACCACGAATGCGGCATAACTCAGCGGACGATAGGTAGAGGCCAATCCACCCTCCCCTCTTTCGCATAAGATTGGGCATCAGTGGTCTAAGCATTTTTCAAATAACAGTGATCACTGTTTACTTAAAACAAATATATTGTGGTTGACTTGAAGTAGACGGAGCACTAAATTTTTATGTGAAATGGGGAGGTTTGTAAAATACTTGTAATATTTACTTTGTAATTGTAATATTTATTTTTAGATTCATTTATGAGTTACTCATAAAAATTATTGTAGTAACGTGATCAGAGGTTCAAAACTAGCGTTTTGCGTAATGAAACAAAGTTTTTTAACTATAGAGTCCGGAAACAGCTATTTTCTTTCAAAGTTTCTCTGAATGAACTACCGGAGAGTGTGCTTCGCTTTATACACACTCTTATTTATATTTTGTGGAATGTATACATGCGAATATTCCTTCAATGAACAAAATCCTTAAAGGGCAAAAGGTACTAGTACGCATAAAGAGAAACGGAATGGTTTACAGACCCACATCACATTACTTAGGTCTGCATTACAATGTTTATGACCGTGCCTTAAATGCTGGAGAGGATGTAATAAAGATAATGGCTGCATAACATACGCCCTAGAATCGCGAGTAGCAGCTATTGACCTTACCGATAACACCTTTCTACTTTCGATCCACGTCCGCAGTAGTAGAGGAAATATTGCATTCCAACAAAAAATTCGATACAATAAATACAGTTTTAAGAAACTCTTAATCCCAAAAAGGCATTTTTAGAAAAAGTTACACGTGGGGGTGTGTGAACAGCCGAAAAGTAGAAAAAAACTTTCATACTTAAGTTCAGTATCTTCCAAAGATGCAATACAAAGATATACAAGAATATCTTCCGCCCTCAAATACACTTTACATGGAGCATTTTAATTTCTTAAAAGAATTAACAATTTTTTAAACGTCATGTATTGAATGTAATTTACACGAGAAATAAAATGTATACATTGAATTTTCTGGGAATACCTGTGAAACCTTCAATCCAGAATTGTATAATCCTGCAAAACAGCAAGTCGTTAAGCGATAAGACGGAACAATGTAGATCTACACAAAAATGTATATCTGTTTAAAAAATACAATTTACTTACCTTTTCTTGTGTCATTTCCGAGATATCGGTAACTGAGTCCGACTGGTAAATGCTTTTGTCATTCTTTTCGCGTCCTTTTTATTTTCATGGAATTTATGGCCAACATAAAGCGCCCAATTTAAAACATTTTAACTATTACTATTCCCTTTATTTAACGTAGCTATTTGTGTAAAGATGTGCCTCAATTAAATTGAAGTAGACAGACAAATAAGCTTTTTTAAGAATGGTTTGTATGCCAAATAATAAAGGATACCGGGGAGAGAAAGTTATGCGAATGTAACAGGTACGATTATTAAAGTGGCGGTGCTTAACGCCTGTGGTTATTGCATACGGCAATCACGGGCGGTGGACGCCGGTCATAATGAAATGATATAATTGGGAACGAAAACGTTCCGACCTCTCGCTGACGATTATGTGTGCCTTAATGACTCAGTTACTCGTTTCGGTGCGATAGGAACTAATAATCCATTAACAATTCTTCATCAATAGAATCACGCATTGTGGGAGGGAGTCTTAAGGCTTGTTTTCCATCACTTCATTACTATTACTAGTTTGCGCGTTGGAACTTTTCACTTCTGCCAGGGGGTAGTCATCTGAGCCTCTACTGCCGGATCAAGCCCTGTTCCCGCTGGAGGGGAGCATCTGACAGCCTCTAAGACTGGTGCCAACCTAGTAAATGCTGTTCTTGCAGCCCATACGTCTCCTGCAAATCCTTCATCTCATCCGTTCCTCCCGATGGTGCACACAAAAGATACAATTGCGGATCGAGGTGCTAGGTGTCTCCTCCGTTATATACCTAACTTACTTCTACCTCTCCCATTACTAGTTTAAATACGCATTGGTGGAAATAAATTAAATCGAAAGCAACAGCCATTTAGTGTTTTCTTGTGCAGATGCAGGTGTTGAGTTTGGTTTCCTTTATGAAATGTTTTCCCTTATCCTGAAATATGAATGTCGGGTTCAAGCTCTACGTACCCTGGGTTCATTTGAGTATCATTTCATCCATTTCATTCATCGTCAGTTATGACTTAACATTGGAGGACGTAAATAAATAAATACATAAATAAATAATCCCCTCCATACAGCAAGCATCTCTCCAATTACACCACCCTTGATTAGTGACTAGGTGTCAGCTCACGGGTAATATCCACGTGCAGGAAAGAAGATACACAATAAAGACCATTTCATTTTCTAAAAACTCTCTTTTGTTTCGTGAAAGTTAACTTTAAGAAAGTTAATAGCTTTGTGAAAGTTAATTTTTGAGGAGCACAAAACACAATTTTAACCGGTTATATGACCTTGAGTCATATTTTGGCCACTTAATAGGAGTCAGTTTAATTTTAAATTTTTTCTAACTAAATATTCTGCTGCCTTTTAACTATACAATTTTATACTCCTTGATAATTCTAATGATTATACGTATCCTGATAATAAGAAACACCACATTTTTACTAAAATGAGTAATGTTTAAATAAAGCTTTTGGAAAAGTTAATTTTTTTATAAAACTTCCCCATTACACCACAAAAAGAGGTCTTATAAATGCTTGAAATGTTGCCATTCATTTAAGGATATTTTAAAATGAAATACATATAAAGGTTTCACTGAAATAACTAATATTTGTATTTGAAGTGGTCAGAGACCGTGTTGTTCTGCGATTCATATGCTTCGCAAGAAGGGCATGAGAGGTGATACCTTAGAATTTCCAAAACTTAACTTTATTGATCTTGAATTTTTCTGGGTGCCGTGTATCCTCGACGAATCAAAATCTAGAATTAAAAGCTTGGTATCTTGGTAAAAATACAACAGGTAAATGTAAATATTATGTGACTCTCTACCTTCGATCGCTTATTTATGAGTATGCAAATTATTCTTACTTGTGTTTATTTTACAATCTACTTCACTTTAATCGATATAGCCTTTGCAGAAATAACAACGTTACACATTTCCTTACACCCAAAGGAAACAGCAATAGTCAAATCTTTAAAAATTGGAGGTTATATGCTGGCTTTGAAATTCCATACAAATGAATGTCAACAGGACTTCAAAGAATGACAAAACACTTAAGAATTCGAGCCATTGATAACGGATTCGTAAGAAACGGCTTATGTCACAAGAAAGTTATTTGAAAGAAAAAAAAACGGATTCGTAAGAAACGGCTTATGTCACAAGAAAGTTATTTGAAAGAAAAAAAAAACGGATTCGTAAGAAACGGCTTATGTCACAAGAAAGTTATTTGAAAGAAAAAAAAAGTGTGGGTCTAAATGAGATCTACATTTTTGTGTAGTATACCTTTTCGTCTGTCGCTTAACGTTTACCAGCTATGTAGATAATATAACATTCCTTCCGAATGAAGTGAATTTCACAGGCTATTTCCAGAAAATTATATATGAATCGCTTGGTGCAGAAACCCCTCATGTCGAATTTTTATACAAACCGAGTTCTTATATATGTCAATTTTTATATGCATGCATCAATTTGTATGAAAACTCAAGTCCGCAGTAAATTGTAATCCTGGCTCTGTTCAGAAACTCCTCATGTCCAGGACATGAAGGACTTCTGTTCAAATTATGTTCGAGACATTTATCGCACATTCTTTTGTTTCATTGTTTATTTTAGCTCTTGCTTTTACAATTTCCAGCAACATGATCTGCTACTGGTAAGATAGGTGTAGTTAAAAGAAGACGGGGAGTAAAACGAGTTAATTGCCTACGTGAAAGGGTAAAACAATGTAGATGGAAAAATCAAACGTATACGACATAAAGGTGACACAGGTATGCCTAGAGAACTGGATTGCATTGTGTTATTACTTCGTTGTTAAATTGTTTGCTGCTGTTATTTTAAAAATGTGATTACACATATGAAATCCAGTTCCCAGTTCTTGCAGATGCAAAGGGAACTGCATGACCAGTAAAATTAAATCTGATAAGTATTATTATGGAATGATCTTCTAAATTTATCTTCTATACTTATGATGAAACAACGGCTAAGAGAGTCCCAATGAAGTCTGTTCATTCATCCTAAATTACATCAATGAATATATTAGCCCAAACATAAGACACTTCTACGTTTTCTCCGAGGGTTGTGCTGGCCAAAATAAAAATCACTGTGTAATCCGATTCATGTTGGTATTATCAACGACAGGAAGAACTGATACAATACATGAGCATTTTCTAAAAAGAAGGCACAGCTACTTGCCCTGTGGTCGAGATTTAGTGTTGTAAGGAGATTATTAAGAAAAATTGACAGTGTACTTTCATATGGACTATATAGACTTAATTATTTCTTCAAATTCTAAAAAGGTTTTCGCGTTCACATGCTGACTAAAGAAGAAATTCTTGACTTCAAGTCCTGGTGGCCAACACATTACAAGAAGAACATGCCATTTATAGAATAACAAGGAAGGGAAGTAGCCAGATAAAGAAAGCAACATTTTTCAATATCAGAATTTATGGAGGTTTCCTACAGCAAAGGGTTTCTTGGTGTTGTGAACGCTAAATATTTTACAAATTGGATGCAAGAAAATACTTTCAGACGATCAATTCCAGGTTGCCTTCGAAATTACCTTTCCCTTGGGAAGTTCCAATGATTAGTGAGTGATAAGATGACAGCTATGAACAAATTTAAGCCGTATCGTCCTCAATCAACAGAAACCCACTTATTTTATAGTAATTTTGTACCCTAAGTCGGCTTACGTGGATCAAGAAAAGTAACTTCGGCTTTTTTTATACTCGATAACCGCTTACGTGGACCAAGCGAAGTGTTTTATGTTGTTTTTTGGAGAGTTGTAATTGAATATAAACAAGTTATACTACCTTATATATATATATTTCAATTTGGAGCAGAAACTCCTCATGTCCAACACATTAAATACGTAATATCCCTGAACTTGGAGCTCTGGATGCTTAAAACTTCGCATTGAATATGAGACTGCTATTTGACTTCAATATATTTAAGCGTATTTTCTTCAACAATGTGGTTTGAAGAATAATTTAGTCTTTTTCGTCTCCTGATAAATCAATGACTGGACATGAAGGGTTTCTGCACCAACCGATTCATGTAGGTATATAGTTAAAACAACTATACACATAGTTTTTTTATTTAAATATCTAATACGTGGTATCTTGAATCGTTAGAGATGTTTCTTCAGAAATTACGAAACAAGTCGGAAAATGTTCCTTGTACATGGTAGTATGGGAAGGGGGTTGGATTTTCTTGAACATCTTAGTGTGTATCCTTAGAAGTTACTGATCAAGAAATACAAAGTTTAGCATATATGTGACTTTTTGTTTCCGAGTCATACACACAAACACGCACACAGCCTTCTTCTAATAGCGCTTTGTTTGGATTAAGTTGAAACCTCGATACCCAATTTTTTGGTAGAATGCAGTGCCTTCTCTAGGCATACGTGGTTATGGAAGTAAAAAGTGAATAAACAATCTTATGATAAATAAAAGTTGTTACATTTTATATCTATGCTCCACATCTCACTCCAAACCAGAAGGCCGGTTTTAATAATAAATAACAATATCCAGTAATATCCATACAAAGATACTGTGAGATCTTTTTTATTCAACTCCAAACTATTGTAATAAAGAACGTAATTTTGGCACGTTTAAATTCAAGAAAATAGCATTGAAACATTTGACAGTGTTTTAACGCCTGCTCTTAGTATTACATACGCGATGGACATTGGTAATACAATAGGCGCAAAAAGCAAATTGGGCAGGCAAATGGGCACTACAGTAAATTCTGAATAGACGCCAATATAGGCACAATCAGTAATGCTAAGCACTGGAGTAAACACAATCATTTTGGCACATCTTGACATGACAAAACAATACACTAATATCAATATCCATATATTGAATTTACTGAATTGTAGTATTCTCATAATGAAGTGTAAACTTTAAAAAGTATTTCTTTAAATAACACTTCAGTTACTACGTCACGGGAGGACAGGTAATGGGGGTGTGACCTCAGCTTACACAGCTGTACATGCTCGCAATAAACAAGAGTTAAGCGTGTGACGTAACCGCTCTCTGTACTGCTGCCGCCTAAAAGCAATTTCTTTGTTGTTGTTGTTTTTTTAATTTACGTACTCCAACATTAAGTCATATTGAACGATGAATGAAGTGGGTGAAATGATGCTCAAATGAGCTCCGGATCCATAGAGCTTAAGTTACCTGACATTCGTCTTTCAGGATAAGGGAAAACCCTATCCTGACCGAGATACGAACTCGGGACCTCGAATGTATTATCTACGCTACCGAGGCGGGCTAAAGGCGTTAGTTGTGTTATTTAACACCAGATACGTTTTCTGTCTTTCCTACATTGCTGCATCTAAACTATTTCGTCTTCCACTGCCGCAACAGTACAGAGTGTGACGTCACACGCTGAACTGGTGTTGCGTAGCTGCATGTACAGCGGCGTGAGCTGAACTTCACACCAGCACTGGCTGTTCTGCCCCCCCCCTGTATGCTCTTTTTAGGGGGGGGGGGCAAAACCAATTATCAGATATTGAACAATTTCTCAGTTGAGTACGTTTTATACTCTCATGTTGGTTTGTAATTAAATAAGCTTAGTGTTTTAAGGTCAGTACTGTTTTCACCCAATTGAGAAGCAAAGAACAATAAAGCTATTGTACCGAATAAAGTGATGAGTTAATACTAAAATGAACGATTTCCCAGCCGTAAACCAATAGTTTCTTTTTGTAGTTGATTTACCATTGCTTTATTGTGTTAATGAGGCGTTATTTCATTATTACATGAAACAACTCAACTGCTGGCGTTAGGAAATACGAACTTCCTCAGGCATGCAGTCAACTGTGACTCACTGTCTCAGAATGCGAAATATTAATTGGTTAAGAATACTACGCTCTGAAAAGGAACACACTATTTAAGTCGTAATCATAGGTACTATAAAACAAATATATTTTACTCCAGTAAGCACGAAACATTCTTGAACAATGCGTTTCTGCGTTCGACCGCCCAAGTGTGAAAGAATGTAGAGGGACAGTAGGCGGTTCTTATGTTGTTTTTTTTTTTTTGTTCCATTCATACCCCGCCTTTAAACTGCAATGGTCATATCGGCGGCCGTTCTCCTTTGTAAACTCGTAAATATTGGGTTGCAGCATTAGATCACGCTCACATTCGCACTCTCATTCATATTTCCAGACTCTGGGGAATTATCATGGTTGGAGAAAAATCCCCACCTCCAACCGGGAATTGAACCCGGGACCCCTAGCACGGCAGGCAGGTGCTCTGCCGACTGAGGGACGGAGCCAGTCACTCGACGGTCTTGTAATGAAATCAAATCTAATATGGGGTAGCACCCCATTGATGCAGTTATCGTTTAGTTATTATTATTATTATTATTATTATTATTATTATTATTATTATTATTATTATTATTATTATTATTATTATTATTATTATTAAATTTACATCCTCCAACGTTGTCACATCGGACGATGAATCAAATAGGTGAAATGATGCTCAAATGAGTACAGGGTCCATAAAGATTACAGTTACCTGACATTCATCTCACAGGATAAGGGAAAACCCCGGAAAAAACCTTATCTAGATAACTCACCCTGATCTTGATTCGAGCTCGGGACCTCTTGAACGTGAGGCAGACACATTACCACCTAAGCGAGCTTTGCTTAGTAATGAGCTAGTGATATGAGATCCAGAACAGTACAACCGCACAACATGATGCCATTGTAATAGTTTTATTTATTCGTAGATTATTGTTTTTGTTCATTTGTCAACAATACGAAGGGCTTCCAAATGTTTGAAAGGAGAACTTAAAGTAGAAAATTAGAAATATTGAAAATAAACTGCCTTCTTCCAAAAGGGTGAACAGTGGACACATACCCGCCACGGTAGCGTAGATGGCAGCGTGTCCTGAGAGACGAATGTCGGGTAACTCTAAGCTCTATGAATCCTGGGCTCATTTGAGCGTCATTTTACCCATTTCATTCATGGTACGATATGACATGACGTTGGAGGACGTAAATTAAAAAAAAATGGGCACATGATGAAGAAAGGGACGACAATATTTACTTTTAGGTTTAGTTAAGGTGTTAAATCTGAATAAGTAACGATATGGAATGGACTTCATGCTTTGCTCTTCACAATGAAAGCAATTTCCCAACTTCTGCAAGGGCAAACGACGGAAAATGAACTATGGTGAAGGAAACGAAAGCATTGCAGTATGCTTTCAGGTTTAGTAAAGATGTTAGAAATGAAGCATTAGTAACTAAGCTTTGTAATAATGAAAAATAAGGAGGTCATCGTATGTTTACCTCAACCATACACAGACACACGTTTGAGATTTCTGTTTCCGATATAACCAAATATGAGGATAAAAATTTAACTAAGTATTAATTTGTTGTACCACATTTGAAAACGGCACATCTCTTAACTCCAAAGTTATACTATTTAATTAATTTTCATCATTCATAAATATAAAAGGTACCTTAGGGTTTAGTTTCATCATCATAATCGGCACGACAGCCCTTTGTGGGCCTTGGCCTTCTGAAGAAGTTTCCCCATTCTTTCCTGTTAAGTGCAGTGCTCCTCCAGTTCTTGATTCCAATTGTCCTTATATCCTCTCTCACCCCATCTTCCAACTTTCCTGGTTCCTTCTGGCACTGCATTAAATATCTTCCTTACCATTCTGTCATTAGCAAGCAGCACATGTTCTGCCCACTCCAACATTCTGATCTTCATGTAATTAACAATGTTTGGTTCGCTATATAGATTATACAATTCATGATTATATCTTCTTCTCCAGACACCGTTTTCCTCCGCTGGCCCAAAACTATGCCTCAAAATCCTTCTTTCAAATATAGGGTTTAGTTTAAGCCTCCTAATAATCTGCAAAAATGGCAATCACCATTTACACAAACATACCCTTGGTATTAATACGATGAGAATGGTTTTCCCTTCAGTACTTTCAACGTTCCATGTAGGTATAACATAATTACCTATGTAAGAAGATGTATCGAATTGTTTTAATAATGAATCACATATGCATCCTTCAATATCTTCTATTTCTTTATTTTGTACTATGCACTCTAAACTTGTCACTTGTTTGGGCGAAAACTGTTAGAACATTTTATACACGGTAACTTGCTGAAACAAATTCTTGCAGGGTATATAGCCCTGCGCCCTGGCGTGGTGGACTAGAGCGTGTTCTTTGGTTCCCTGCGTCCGGAATGCGCCCGGCATCGATCCCACCCCTAAGGGGGGGGGGTGCGGATTTTAAGTCCCAATATAGGACCAGTGCCCACTCACATCGTGAAGAAATTGAGGAGCTACGCTAGGTAGCGAACCCTGGTCCAACTTTTCGGCTGAGGATGCCGAGATGCTGACCACATGTCTTCCCCGTATCGGTTGCATGATCGCCCACCTCTACCTTGCGTATGTGGGCGTGTTGTGTTTTTGTGTTTACGGGCACTCAACTTCAAGGTCATCAGCGGTATATGGGCGTGAGGTCAGCAGTCCGTTGGCAGACTGAGGCCCACTTTGGGCTATTGCGCCATGGGTTACGTTTTATAATCATAAAACTTTCTCTGCCAAATATCATTTATTTTTACAAACTTTCGCAAACTGTTCTTAAAAAAAGGTTAATTTTTATTGAAGGCAATCTTTCCAGAAATGTCTGATTACACATTTTGTTATAAGTACAAGAGGGGGAAATGATAACCTAACCATAGTAAGACGTTTAAAGGCCAGAATTACAGTGGTTACATAATTTTTCCACGATATTGCGAGATATAACTTAATGGTGACAGCACTTTCAAATGACAAAAGTACTGAAAAAACCCAACTAATAATAACGAATATTTCGGAAATGGCAAATGACACAATAAGAAGAGATATATGTTTACTGCGTAGTAGGTTTTAGTCTCTCTTAACGTATACCACTTGTACCAGATTATACAGATTGCTTTCGAATGAAGGGGGACTTAACAATTATTCCCAGAAAATGCAAGATATACCTACCTACATTTTTGACAAAATTAAAAATATTGAAAATGTTTTAATGTAAAGCGTAGTTTGTAGTAAAGGGATTTTGTTGAACATTTTCGTGTAGCTTCTTTGGAAGACATTAAACTTACATATCAAATTTGGTGTTTATTTATTTTTTTTTTTTTTTTCTGTATTAAACTGTTCACAAACACTCGCATGGTCTGAAGGACCTTTTCCTAAAACGTTTTCTTTTCTAGATCCAAGGGCTTTAAACCACACATTGCAGGTGAAATTTTAACGAACTTCTTGGTGATATACCATAAATACTTCCTCTACGTGCTGCGTTCCTGGTGTACAGAGTAGCAATGAGCCGTAAAAGAACAAAAAGACAGAAAGACTTAAATAATCTGCATTTGCTGTATCGTTTCTTTAAAAAGATGCGAGTATGTAATATATACTTGTTATAAATTGCGAATAAACCGAATAAGTCAGTATAGAATTCTGCCTACGTATGCTCAGAAACGAGAATGAAAACAAATTAAGCTTCTAGGGCGTCTGCAACGTACTTAAAGGTTATACTCAAGGAAATCTTTAACGGCTACACTGATTATATCGAACCCATCTCCGCTGGCATGTATACGACGCAGTGTATTCTTGTGGCACTCGAAAGGGAACATTTCGGTATCAACTGCCCATTTAGTCGACAGCAATTAGGTTTAGCTTTCGAACGCCCTCAAAGAACGAATACCTACTTCCATATAGACCTAACATTGTGGTGATTGATATCGGGCGAACGGACAGCATCAAAATCAGGAAATATTTTGTTTTCTGCTGGTTGGCATGTGTTGCAGTTATCATCAAATACTACAGAGATTATTAATTCCGACACCAGCTGCCCAACAAGCTACAAAATTCAGAGCGATGAAAAGAATGGAGTTGACTACACTAAACCTGATACCTTTAATAATAATAATAATAATAATAATAATAATAATAATAATAATAATAATAATAATAATAATAATAATAATAATAATAATAATAATAATAATAATAACCATCATCATGCCGGCAGTATAATTTGTACATTTTAAATTTTGACTGACATAAAAGCTACCAAGTGGAGTAAATCCTTAGTAGATAAAATTCTACGCCTAGTTACCAACTCATAGAAGTGCCCTGGTTCGGTCTCTAGGAGAGTGCGACCCTACAAGACGCCGTTTCAGGCCTTTCCAGGTACGCCGCATGGTTTGCGGTCATCCGAGGTAACACTGGAGTTTATCCGAACAGCGCAAAAGCTGAACTCCATATAAATCTAACAAGAGCTGTTTGGCTTCGAAATTCATTCCAAAACGTGTTTAAACATTATAAACACCACGGCGTGAAAAAATAAATGGTTTTGCATCCTGTTCAAAATTCAGAGGAGGATTAAGCTACCTCATAACCTTCTTTCATTCAAAATTCCCATACCATGCTCCATATTCCTAACAAATCACAACCTATGATAAAACCCCAAAACTGGGTGGGCATGCAGCAAAATCCTTCGGGCTGTGAACAGCCTGACAGTTTTTGTGTGTGTGTGTGTGTGTGTGTGTGTGTGTGTGTGTGTGTGTGTGTGTGTGTGTGTGTGTGTGTGTGTGTGTGTGTGTGTGTGTGTGTGTGTGTGTGTGTGTGTGTGTGTGTGTGTGTGTGTGTGTGTGTGTGTGTGTGTGTGTGTGTGTGTGTGTGTGTGTGTGTGTGTGTGTGTGTGTGTGTGTGTGTGTGTGTGTGTGTGTGTGTGTGTGTGTGTGTGTGTGTGTGTGTGTGTGTGTGTGTGTGTGTGTGTGTGTGTGTGTGTGTGTGTGTGTGTGTGTGTGTGTGTGTGTGTGTGTGTGTGTGTGTGTGTGTGTGTGTGTGTGTGTGTGTGTGTGTGTGTGTGTGTGTGTGTGTGTGTGTGTGTGTGTGTGTGTGTGTGTGTGTGTGTGTGTGTGTGTGTGTGTGTGTGTGTGTGTGTGTGTGTGTGTGTGTGTGTGTGTGTGTGTGTGTGTGTGTGTGTGTGTGTGTGTGTGTGTGTGTGTGTGTGTGTGTGTGTGTGTGTGTGTGTGTGTGTGTGTGTGTGTGTGTGTGTGTGTGTGTGTGTGTGTGTGTGTGTGTGTGTGTGTGTGTGTGTGTGTGTGTGTGTGTGTGTGTGTGTGTGTGTGTGTGTGTGTGTGTGTGTGTGTGTGTGTGTGTGTGAGATCTCTAGTGGATCGGTATGTCCCGCCCTCCATTCACAGAAACCTAAGAACTATTTAGCAGGCTTATCCGCAAATGTAAGTAAAAAGCAATCCGCAATTTGCCTCCATCTACCTTTCACCGAGATATGACGCATTCATGGAGTCTAAAACAAACTTCTCTAATTCTTGATTATCTGACGAGTGAAGGGAAAATGTTTTATGCACAAAATTAAGACAATAGTGTAGAGCTACAAGGTGACGTCATCAGCAAATAAGAGTCAAAGTTGGCCATCGCCGGGTAAGACTGTCTATCCATTAGCAGCAAAAAACAGGTACAAGAATGGATTTAACAACCTGAGACTCCTGATAGGTAACTCGAAGCGTATAAATGGGAGAGCTGCGTTTCCACATTGTATTTACAACACATTTCGGCTGTTTAGCAGCGCGCCGAATATCAAACATTTCGAATAAAATTAGCATTTAGTAAGTCCGATACGGTTAGCTAGAACCATAAACTAAGCAGACGACAACCACTCAACCACAAACAGTAAATGTGAAAATAAGGGTAATAAACACGAAAGCTACTAAACCACGTGCTACAGTGCAGTGCAACACAGCAACGCGTTAACCCTCAAAGTTCAGCTTATAGATGAAGAGAGGGAATGTTGCTATGGGAAGATACCAACCCAAGAAATGTCAGAGATGTCAGGATGTTTAAATGGAACCCTACTTTTGAGGGTGAATGAGACGTTATGGCGTAGAATCCTTTCTCACTTAACTGACGCTCAACTCTTAATGAATGGGTAGTATTTAACCTGTTCACCATTAAAACTATTCCCATGGCCTAACAAGTGGTTCTGACATTCCTCAAGTTTACATCAGGGCAAAATATATTTGAGGCGCCGAGAGCCATAAGAGCCCAAAGCACAGAAACATCGTTTTGAGAAAAACAGATGCTTGTTAAAATCAAAATTTCCATTACGAAGTACTATTTGCGAACACGATATAAAGAGCAAATTATGTTGTCAACACTAGATAAAAATTGAACGGCGCAGAGCAAACAAAATGATACTTTATGCTTTGGGCCCTTATGTAACTGAGTATCAGGGAAAAGTGGCGAGAGAGCTTCTTATGAATGTTTATTAAACCAAAGAGGGCCTAAAGCACAGCTACAGTTGGTTGACCACAAGGTCGGCAAATGTCAGGAGCATGTATGTATGCTAATATCGACGATGTTGGCCTCAGGCCTTTATGGTTCTAAACGCCTCATTTCAATTTAAAAGCAAACTTCAACTGATGGACAGATAATCTGAAGTTAACACGCATTTTAAGAATATATGACAAATGCGCAACATTCAGCCTTTACGCGCGTGCTTTCATAAAACCTTATACATACACCTACAATATTCACAAAACCATACTTTATCTTCTATCTATACAAACACAAGCAATTCTTAAGTATACAGATAAAGATTTTACCACTGCCTTGAGCAGTGCAACCTGTGGGATATCTATTATGACTACCACCCCAAGAAGGAAGAAGCCACAAGCTGCAGGGAGACAGGACACACAGACGCACGGAAGTCCTTGACAGCAAGCAATCCTCTAACGTCCACGGAGAGTACGTGTTTCTTTGAGCAAGCAACCGTGCCACTGTCCTTCACCGTCACACGCCACGGAAGCTAGAAAAGATGAGAAGGAAACGGTATGAAGGGGAAATTATAAAAAGGAAATCGCGGTAGATGAAAAAACACTCCAACGTTCACCTACCGAAAAGTCCAAGGTCACAATGGATGCCCGGAATCGAACCTGGGACCCCCCGAATGCAAGCCCCACACGTTACCATGGAACCACATGGTTCATTAATTCTTAAGTAAATAAACACACAAGCGTTTACGTGTAATTTCTCACACGGCACATTCCAATGGTGCTATGACTAATAGCTTTTCCTGGACGTGTTACGCCTTTTTCTGTTGTATGTGTGGATGGGGTACGTTCACTGCTACGGAGCACAATTCATCGCAAGCTGCACGTATACATAAAATTATGTATACGAAATTTTGAGTAATATTTGTTGATACATTTCTAATTTGTTTAAATCCATGCAAAATTTAGGGTTACTGATTTTAATTTTTAACACGAGTAGCTGCACGCCCGGAGTTTTTTTAAATTATTTTTTATTAAGGTCCTCAAACGTCAAATCCCATCGGAAGGTAAATGAAATGATGCTCAAATGAGCCCAGGTTCCACCGAGCTTAGAGTGAACGACATTCATCGTTCAGGATAAGTAAAAACTCCGGTAAAAACCGTGAATCTCTGGCCGAGATTTCAAACACGGGACTTCTTGAACGTAAGGCAGACACGCTACCAGCTACGCTACAGAGGCAGCCCAATCGGATTTGACTGAGTCTAACATTTCACATTTAGGTTAATATATATGAAGACTCCTAAAAATGTATAACTTAAGGATTATATCTCAAAATACACACCGCAGTAAATTCTTCAACGCAACCGTATTATCTCTAGCATGAAACGAACACTCCTGAACTGTAACGCTAAGCGTATATTTAGGATTTGCTTCTTTCCTATTTATACTGCATGTGACAGAAGCTTGCAAGTGTAAAAAGTCATTCAAGATATCTACATAAGCTTCTCGGTAGCAGATTTGTGAAACAATAACATCTAATGGTAACATTCACCAGCCTGCAGCTACATAGTTTCTCACATGTTACGTAATAAGTCCGATATGTTCTAAAAGTTTGGCGGGTGGCCAGCTCTCCACATTTTAAACAAATTATTGCATGCATATTTTCACCAGTGACCGACATTGCTGTTAGTAAACACACGCTTCTGTGTTTGAGCACATGTAGACAAACGCTTTAATCTTCACCAAAGTATTCCAATTTAATTGCGAGAACGTACTAAAATAAATGCACCTTATAACTGAGATCAATATATTCTTGTTCTTTTTTTAGATGCCCTTGAACCTAACAATTTCCTCCTTTTAACGAAGATTTCTGTAGAATTATTTTACAGTGAAACTATTGGTCTCATTAAATACCTTTTTAGTTTGTAGGGTCTCTTAAATGGATTAAATTTTTATTTTACATTTTATAATGTTTTTGATTTTCTTAAACATTAATTTGGGTTTATATTTTATAATATTAGTGGTTTTATAGGCCCTTGTTAACCGTCTTTGTATAAGGCATTTATTAATCCATCACTATTCTTATTAGTATTACATTCAATTAATGCATGCTCTAAATTACTAGCCGTTTAACCTCACTGAGGTGACAATTTTCTCTTCCTCATTTGTACAATGGTCAATATTTTACACTATTTTTCACAAAAATCGGAATCATAATTTGTTTTCATTTATTGTTAAAAACGGAAGTAGAAATGCTGAATTTCATTCACTCCCCTTCACATTTATACGCGAGAAGGTAAAACAAAAAGTAAAATAATGAAATGAAAATAAAAACTTTGTTAAAACGTGCTAGACACGTAAAAAAATGTATTACCCACTAGGGCTCACCATGTTACAGGATTCTCCTGAACCTACTTGTAACAGAATCTGCTGACAAGTGAACCAAAATGAGAATTTAGGGGAATTATCACTAGTAAGTTGCAGTTTATACTGGACGAGTGGGAAATTGCTTCGTTTTGTTATACCCATTCTTCGTTACATATACCTGAAAGCTAATAACCACGGTTCAACACCACTGGCAGCACATTTCTTCATTTCTATCCAACATTTTCCTAGAAGCTCTTATTACCACAAACACTCACTCGAATTGGCGGCACGTTAGCACACTAGCACCACCTGCCGAAATGCACTCGCTCCTCGCGTAGCCGAGTCGCGGACTGAACGCAGGCACGACAGCCTGCTACCAGTCACCTGGCGGCAGTGTGGCTGTTCTTGGCCCAAGTGGACCGCCTCCGCCTTCCAATTGTACAGTTTCTAAACAAACACCGTAACACCTTACTCGACGGCTCGCTCAAGGGCGAGTCTGCGACTGAACCGTTTATGGAACAACTTCTAAAGCATACAGCGTCAGACGACTGCGAAATGCCATTTACATAGTTGCTGAATGTTTAATGGGTACTCGATGACATCATGACCTCAACTCATTAGTTAGACTGACTTACGTCTCCTGAATTTTGTGTCATTAGATAGACCAGTAAACTTGAACGCTGTTTTATTATGTGGAAAAGTAGAGTTTGTAGTTCAAGAAACAATTTTATCATTAGATACTAAATAATAAAGTTGAACTGCGCACACACCATGACACTAAATGTCAATGCACAATGAAATGCATCAACCAATCTCTCAAAAGTGTTTTGTACCACAAATTCAGTTTCTTTTCCATGTTTATTAAAGAGCAATTTATCCTGTGCCTGTAATATATTATCTCTGACCCCAAAATCTATCTGTCTTTATTAGCAGTCAATGTAATTTTACAGCTTCTGACATTGTCACAGAATACAGTACAATCAAACATATAAGAAATTTAAAACTATATATATATTATATAAACAAATGTAAAAACAGATACCCATTTGCAAATCATCAACTTTATATGGACATTTATCTATTAAGAAATATTTTAATTTCTTTTGAAATTATTTTGAAACATTTAGTGACTTAATTGCAGGTCTATTAAACAAAATTTGTCCCATTACAAAAAAAAAAAAAAAAACTTTATCACTATATTTTTTGGTAGTCCGTTATCTAAAGTAGTCTTTATTGTGTCTAAAATTGTAGTCATGTACATCAGTATTCCTTACATTTAGTTTATTTACAACAAAAATATTTGCCTTACATACAAATAATGAACACAATGTAAACATTTTATTTTGTCTCAATACACTTGCACAAGAATCAGTATTTTCCAAGTTAAAAATTTACTAATACACCTTTTCTGTAGAATAAATAGTCTGTCCAGATGAACCCAAAGACAACTACCCCATATTTCAATCCCATATGATAAATATGGATAGATAACCCCATAATAGAGCATTCTTAGTAGATTGGTGTCGCAGATTGGCTTAAAATGTCAAATTAGAAAGATTGATTTACTAATTTTCTTACACAGATAGTCAATGCGAGTACACTACATCAATTTATTGTTTATGTATAGTCCCAGAAATTTATGTTCACTTATGTTTCTTATGTTAGAATTATTTATCTGAAGGTTAATGTTGAAGAGAGTCTTGTTCATCAGGCTAATTTGTATTGATGTCAATTTTTTCCATGTTACACTTGAGATTATTTGAGTCAAAATAATTTACTAGATGTTCTCCCATAGAACTCATATCCTGAATTAGGTAGTTTATTGTTACTACCAGCAGAGCAGATGAATGTATCATCTGCACAGGATATTGTCTTAGCACTATGAGCATTAGGTAAGTCATTTATATAAATGATAAAACAATATTCGTTCTAGTACACTACCCTGAGGAGCCCCATACTTTACAGACTTACAGGTGAAGATGCAGTTGTTTCAATACCCTGCATTTTGGTAATGCATTTGTGTATTGTGTTCTACCTTTCAATTATGAAGTAATCAGGTTCCTGGGTAACCCCCATTACATAATAATTATCTAGTTTTTTGATAAGAATATTGTGATCAACACAAACACTTATGATAAATTAAAAAATAAGGCTCCAACCTTTTTGTTACTCTCCAACTTCATGGAAGCCTGGTGTGCAAACTCAGCAATTACAGTTATTGTTGACAGATTCTTTTGGAAACCGTGCTGAAACCCTTGAATAATGTTATCTTTCTTCGGGAATGATACAAATTTGTTTAAGATTACCTTTTCAAATATTTTCACTATCTCTGAAGTTAATGTAATGGGCTTATAGTTATTTGTATCATGTTCCTCTCCTTCTTATACAGGGACAACACTAAGACCTATTTTGAAACACTGAGGAAATTCACCCTTCTCTATGGAATAGCTAATAAGATGTGAAATGCGCTTTGCTACGATGTATTTACAGTGCTTTAAAATTACGGGGCTTTTAGCATCCCACGCATGTGACGGTTTACATTTTACGGATGATATTATATCTTTATCTCATTTTCTGAAGTTGGACTTAGGAATAATGACAACCTTGTGTTAGAGATAATATCATGGTTTGTGCTGTCCATAAATCTTGAGGATTTTACACCTACATTAATAAAGAATTGATTAAAATGTTCGCTAACTAATACCGGATCACTAATAATTAACCCATTTAGTTTAAGGCCAATATTTTTTAGGGATACTTCAGATGCAGCTCTGGTCAAATTGATTATGTAACTTGGAAAATCGTCTAACCTAAATTTGCAAAATCATTATTACTGCCATATGATCAATCAGACAAGTTTAAAGTAGGCCAATGATCGCGTATGAATTCATAATAGGGACGATATTAAGTCGCTGATGAACTTCAAGCAGGAGGGAAAACAGAAAAAAAAGTTTACAATACTGCAATAAAAAAAAAAGGTGCTACTGCTTACTGCTTTACTTATTAGTTAATTAAAATAAGACTCACCTTACTGCTTATATATCAAGTTGATTTTTTTGTTTTTCATCCTTGCAAAAGCATCTATGTCTTCGTAGAAGAGCCAAGTTTTCATCAGTTCACTGAGTACGTCCTTGTGAATGGAAATAGTAGCCAACGATGTTAATCTGCTATTGCCTAAGCTGTTTTGGAGATATCTTTTTATTCTCTTTAAGCACAAAAAACTTCGTTCAGCAGAACAAGTAGTGAACGGTATTGTAAGAACCAGGCTAAACGTTTGTATGCATCAGTAAAGATGTCATCCATATTATTATCTTTCAAAGACTTCAATAATACTTGAAGATTAACAACTTCATTGGTATTATCTTGGTAAATTAATGTACGTTCGTTCCTTAGTGTTTCCGTATCCGAAAACTGTTTTAGGTAGCACAGCTTTAAATTATTCAAAGCTTCAAAGGGGAATATTTTGGAGTACTGTTGAAATTTTGAACTGTCAGCAAGCTTTAAAAAATTTTAATTTTGCATGTCCTCAAATCATTAATTAATATCAGTCATTATATTATCCAGTATTTCATAAAATAGGGACTTCAAGTTTTGTTTGTACTGATCTAAGGACAGATTTCACGTTTCAAAAGAGGTTTTCACTTTACATGAAGTTGACTTACTAAATTGATTGAAAAATTCATTGTTTCTCTTTCTGTTTACAGCATCTATTGCATTGTGAATCATGTTTGCACAGAATCCTACATCTATGTACGAATGACAGCGTCACAGTACTTTACAGTCTACTGTACTCAGGGAACAGACGATTCACACGGCATATTGCATCATGTAACAGGAGCGATAATTACACTGAATTGAGGAGTTGGAAGGAGACAGAAGAGAAGGAAGGTTATGCCAAGACATTTCTTTTGAAATAAATGAAAAAGTAGGAAGAAAATCTTGTATTGTGTTGGCAACACGAGCTGGTGTGGAATGCATGACTTCTGTGAATCGAATCTGTAGCCATGGTAACCAGCAATACATTCTACCCCTCCAACCTCTCCTCTCCTGCTGCATATGTTACGGTCACCTTGGCTATTTAATAACGAATCACTAGTGGGAAGTAAGCTAGCTGCATTATCGACGTGCAGGCGCCAAGAGAGCGGTTCCATTACAAAATATAATTTAGAGAATGTTTATAAATGAAAATTAAATGCTAGAAGATAAAACGTAACCATTTAAGTTATTCAAAATCAAGTAGGTGACTTGGCGATTCAAACATATCAAGGGAGAGCCACCCCTGGGATACTTTATTCTGTCTACTTTCATTAATGAAGTCCTGTGCTACTTTTTGTATACTATACTAGATTTATTCTATATTTATGTTTCTGCCCTTAAGACATTGAGATAGTCAAAATATTGTTTTTTGGATAGTTTTGTATTTTTCTTTATAAAATGCCAAACCTGAGTATTTCTGAATATTTTCATTTCTTGCTTTAGTTTAAAAAGTGAGGAGGAAATTTGATTGGTTTCTTAACATTCTTTTGTAATGGATTACTTGTACTGGATAGTAAAGCTGAAGGTTTGTATTAAAAATTGTATAGAATTCACCCTACTTATTGTTTATATCACTGTTAGAATACTCACTATCCCAAGATTCTCCACTTAAAGAATTTACAAGCAAGTTCAAGGAACCTTTCATTTAACTGCCCTTGTTTTTTCATTAATTTCATATTTTGTGTTTTGTATCCAATGTATGCAATTTAGCATAGTGGTTAGATATGTAAGTATTAAATACCCTGGATTTTACGACTCATTCATTAATATTAGGTACAACATGGTCAAGTATTGTTTTTGAGACATCTGTGACCCTTGTAGGTGTGTAGATTAATTTAATACGATTAAATGAAATAACAACCCTAATTGTTTTTTGTAGTTGCAGTCCACAGGATCCAAATTTATATTAAAATCCTCTGCAAGAATTATATTTGTATTACTTCCAAAATATCTGTCTAAAAGATTTTCCAATAAGCAGAAAAATTTAGTCAGGCTTGTACTGGGAGATCTGTAAACCCCAAAGATGCATATTTTTTCTGAATTAGTTATTATCTTGATACCAGCCAGTTTCATTACCTTTTCAGAGCAATACTTTTCTAGATGTAAGGGAGTTATGTCCAGTCCATTTTGGGCACAAATTACTATGTCTGTCATATATGGTTCTTTCAGGACGTTCAGCAAGCAGTCTTCTTTCACCCAATGCTTTCACAGTACAAGCCGCAGACTGAGGAGTTTTTTCTTCCGGAAAATTACACCCTTCATCTTCACTAGAAAACTCGGATGACTCACTGCTTTCATCGCTGTCATCTCCTAGATGAATGATGATTTCCGGTCCTCCATCCAGCAAATCTTCATTGCGCATGAATTCATGTTCAACCTGAATGATGTGTTGGCATCTGTTCTGCAAATCTTCCGCAGAAATGTCAGCAAACTTCTCGTCAGCTAACTTAATGACATCATCCATTTTGAATGTGACATTTCTTTCTGCAATCCAGTTCTTTACAGTAGCCCAAATGAGTTTGATTGAATTTAACTCAGGATGATAAGGTGGAAGGCATAAAACTGTGTGGTTATGTGCCTGAAGAAAACTGTGTACTTGGGGATTTTGGGTTTGAGGGGGATGATCATATTGTAAATGTCAGGTTTGTACAAGGAGGAGAAATCAATGTTTGTAAAATGTTCCATGGAGAGGTTTTGTTTCAGCCACGAAATCATTGTATCTCTTCTGGAACTTGCAGTGGGCGCAAGGATCACATTGTGGTAAGGTGCATTGTCAATTACCAATACGGAATTTTGGGGAAGATTAGGGATCAGTCTTTCTTTTATCCACTTCTCATAATTTGTATAGTTCATGTCATTGTGGTAGTCACTGGTTTTCTCCTGGGACTTGAACCGAATATACGCGTTAGGGATAAACCCTTACTCACCTCCAGCATGCACGATGATAAGACGCTGACCTTTGGATACCGGTGCTAAGAGGCCTTGGAAACTGTCATCACTCCAAGCATATGGAGTAGTGTGAGATGAATGGATATACGTCTCGTCAGACGTCAGACCTCGCTTCTATACTGCTTCATCATTCTGAGATAATGGAGGCGCTTAGTTCTGATGTCATGGCGCTCCATTAAAATTTTTCTGTTCTTCTTTGTCCGTTTCCATGTGAAACTCAACTTTAGGAGTATTTTTCTTAATGTAGATACTGCGGCATACCCGCATGTCAGATTTCAAATTGGTTGGTGTTTACTTTTGATTTGGGTTCTAATTGGAGCTATGAGATCTCTTGTTCTTCAGGTGAATGGTTGTAGGAAATGGATTTGTTGTTAGTTGGCTGCTCAGTTGTCTCAATAATACACTGGTTCGTTGCAAAAATTGATTTAATTTAATTCTCAATTCGTTGATTCAGATTGATTGGTAGCGGTGACCACCTGTTACTAAACCTCCTAACAGAATTCTCTTAATTCTTTATACGGCGAATACTTTGCTATTATAAATTTCTTCTGCTGCTTCTCTCACGCTGGTTGCGTTATTCTTGACTTCCCTACATTTCGGACTTAGAAATCTTTGCTCCTTCTCCTTCACGCGCACTAACACGTCTTTCCCCTCGTAGAATGACTGTTGAAGTGATCTTTCGTCTACTCTGCGATTCCGTTCGTACTTTATTCTGATCCCTACTCTAACCCTTATCACATGACCAAAATAACTCACCCTTCTTCCTATTTCTCAAATCTTACATTATTATTGGTTTCTCATTTTATTTCGATTTTTCTTTATTGGTTAGCAAAACTCATCGAACTCATTGACGTTACATCCCACCGTGAGTTGGGATACGCCTACCCTGGGCTCTTTGTAACGGTATACATCGTTATCGCCACAGCGAAGTAAATCCTTTTAGGTCTTACGCCTGACCGCATCTTGAAAACCTTATTGTTCCTACACATTTTTGCTTATAGTTCTCAGACGTTGAACCTTTCCTTAAACAAAGAGGCTAACGGTCACCTCTTCCTGTCTCCCCGACTTGTGTTCAGATTTTACAGAAATATTTTCTCTCCCTTACATGGATTCTAGCATGTTAGTTGTCTTAAATTATATTCTTCCCATCTTATTCTTAATTAAACCGCTATTTTAATCACTACTCTAATTTCATTCTGATTTCATATTAATATAACAATATTTTATATTAGTTTAGTAAAGCATTTTCATTAATTTATCTTCTTTTTTTAATTCTCGTGATTTCAATTAATTCGCCAGCTCCTAATCGCTGTCTGATACTGCGGTTACATAATGCCCGTTTGACAAAAATGAAATACCCCTTATTTAAATTTTGTCAAACCCCCGTCATGACATTTCCTCCTTATATCTTATAATTTCTCATTCCCTACTCGAAACATTTTTCGGTGGTCACCGTTTCCCTCATCTTCATCAGTGTGTTGCTTTATACACATAGAATGGTCAATATGGTACATCATATACATAGAATTATAGATATGATACATTACGTACATAGACAAGTACACTGTCGTATATGTGGTTATTACCCTATATACAAATAACATTCGTGATACCTCAACTATATATATATATACACTTCACTGAATTATCCTTGTCTCACTTGACATCAACTTAATTTTACCTTATTACATTCCTTAAGTACTACATTAATGTTACTATATTACAGTTTACAATATTACATTTTACATTCAATGATTTTTTTTTTTTATATTAACTTATTGGGACGTTTCTTTATCTTTCAGTCCTTCACCGTAAGAACATTCGTCCTCACATTATAGGTTGCGTAATGATGTCCAAATATGGTTACCTCTACCTGCACTCAGTTGTCTACCTGTAATCAGGTGTTTCGTTTACCTGACAGTAAACATTGGCAGTTCATTGTCCTGTCTTTCCACTTCACTTTTCACTCTCAACTTTCTTTCACTTTGTCACGCCTAAGTCTGTGACCTTTACAATAACAACATAGCCTTTTGGCACATGAATACATCAGTACTTATACTATATTTACATTTCACAAATTATTTTTTTAAAGATCTTTCTAACATGTTCATTAGCTGTGGTTATTCTTATTACATTATCATTTTTGTTTGTGCACAGGAATTTTGGAACTTGCAACTCCCACGCAGTGTTTGAATTTCAAACGAAAACGTTACCCGTACTAATTATATAACTTTTACTTGGTATTTTTTTTTACATCTTCGTATATATAATTTCAATCACATTTACACAGGTGATTCTTGGGTCTGCTCTGTACTGTTTACAACGTTTTTTTCTGACGATATGGCCTTATTAGGGAGATGTTATATCTGCCTATTGGTTTACCATTTCTTGGGTGTATTAGGGCATACGCTCTGTCACCAAATATTTTCTCAATCCGGTATGGGCCTTTCCATAGCATATATAGCTTTCTAGTCTTTTTTCCTAACAAATCTGACTTGTCGAACGATTTCACTAGAACTAAGTCGCCGACCTTTGGTTCCCAATTCTTCTTATACCGCATTTTCTTTGCGTTTCTTTTCTCTACTTTTTCCATTATTCTTTTAACAGCATTTTGGATCCGTTCTCGATCTGTCTCGGTCGTCACTTGGATACTTTCCGGAACACCCTCTATTATTGGTTCCGGTGTTAAATTCCTATGCAATTGGATAGGAGCATATCCTGTGGTTAAATTGACTGAGTTATTGAATATAAACTCAATATAGTTGATTTGGTCTGGCCAGGTAGTCTGTTTCAATGAGCAAAGGACTCGGAGATGAACACCTAGGTCTTTCATTACGCGCTCGCTTGGATTAGAGCACGGATGGTACGACGTTGTGTTATAGATGCGAATTCCGGCATCCTGAATGGTGTGCACGAATCGTCTTCCATGGTGTATGGACGCGTTATCTACTAATAGTGCTTTCATCTTCCCGTATTTGACGATATAGTCTTTCACTATTTTATTCGCGCATGCTGCACTTGTTAATTTCTTGAGAGGGTATATTTTCACAAATTTCGACATCACGTCGATAAGTACAAATAAATATTTTAATCCTCCTCTTCCTGTAGGGAGTGGACCATATGCATCCGCTGCAACTAATTCTAATGGTTCCTTCCTGGTGATGGATACAGGGGGTCGATCTATCTTATAATTTAATGATTTTGCCCTCTGGCAGATGTCACATGTAGATATAAAGGTCCTAACTTTCTTGCCTAATCTAAATATGTATAAATGGTTGCTTATGGAAATCATTGTCTTCTCAACGCCAGCATGTATAAGAGCTGTGTGGTAAGCAGAAATCACTAACTCTTCCAGCGCTGCGGGTATATATGCTTTCCAAGCAGGTTTGGAAACACCCTGTAACTTATACAATACGTTATTTAGCACTCCGTATTTCTGTGAATTTGCTTGTTCTATGGGCAATGCCTTTTCCATAATTTGTTTTAATTTCCAATCCTGGCGTTGTAATTCCGACAATCTTCTCATCTCCTTTGTTAATTTTATACTGAAGGTTACATCCATCTTTAACAATGGTAATTCTGTACCATTACTACTGATATTTTCTGGAAGATTCCCCTGTGGCTTTATACGTGAAAGCATGTCACTAAAGATGTTAAGACTTCCCTGTATATGTTTAATCTCTGGGTTGTAAGCCATGATCTCGTGGATATATCTCGCAATTTTTGTACTGGTCAATTTGCAATTTCGTATAAATGATAGGCTGATATGATCGGTGAATATCACAATCCTTTTATTATATATATATTGTCTAAATTTACAAATGGCGTAGTACATAGCCGTAATTTCCTGTTCTGTTATGCAAGCAATTTTTTCGGTTTTCGTTAACCCTCGGGAGGCTGTGGCTATAACCTTTAATTCTCCAGTCGGTGTCTCTTGGGCTAAAATAGTTCCTAACGCCACCATGGAGGCATCCGTGTATATGAGATAAGGTAAATCTGGATCAGGCCATGTCAATAATACGGATTCACTGAAGAGTTCTTGTAATCTTTTAAAAGCATTTTCTTCTACCATAGTCCATCGCCATTTTCGATTTTTTTCCAGTAGTGCTCGCAACGGTGCGGCTTCCTTTGCATAGTTTATCAGGAACCTTGATTGGTACCCAAGTACACCCAGATAACGTTTTACTTGTTTTGGTGTCTTAGGTCGTGGTATTTTCAAAATGGCTTCCACTCTTTCTGGATCAGGAGCTATATTTTCGCCTGTTATGATATATCCTAAATATTTAACTGATTCCTGGAAAAATTTACATTTGGCCCAATTCAGTGTTAATCCAGCATTTGCTAGCCTTCCGAGCACTAAATCCAAATACGTAAGGTGATCTTCCACTGTTCTACTGTATATCAATAAATCATCTACATACTGTGACACATATGTTTCCCTTTGCGTGTTGAGTATTTTCTGCATCGCCCGTAGGAATGCGCTTCCAGAATTAATTAGTCCAAAGCAATTTCTTGTAAACTGGTACTGATATCCTCCGTGCAAAAATGAGGTATATTGCCTTAATTCAGGTTTCAACTTAATTTGCAAAAATGAGTTGGTCACATCTAGTGAAGTAAAATACCTTTGTGCCCCAATACCGGCCAAAATTTGCTCTATTGCTGGGGTTCGAAAATTATCCGGAACAATATATTGGTTTATATGACGTCCATCTATCGTCAGTCGTACTGTTCCATTTGCTTTTCTGACTATACATAGGGGACTTATAAATTTTGATGTAGATATCTCCAGAATTCCATCTTCCAACATTTCCTGTATTTTAAGGTTCACTGCCTCCTGTAAATCCAATGGAATAGGTCTGCACTTATATTTGAATGGGGGAACATCATGTATCTCGAATTCATACTCAAAATCATTATAGGTCCCGGTGTGTTCCGAAAATACATTTCTGTGTTTACATAAAATGTTATAAAAAATCTCTTTTTGGTGGTCGTTAAGTAGGTTCGAGTTTGCTACTGTTTCTCTTATTCTATAGGTCATGTTTACATTATTTTCGACTACCTGGAAATCATCTGGTAGGGTAATTATCTCCTGTTCACATGCTTCTGTCTGCCCAAGTCCGTATGACGTCATCTCTAAAAGCCCTTCTTCTGCCGCTACGTACACTTCTTTATCATAGTTTCCCATCTCTTCTGCTTCTAATGGATTCATCTTAACTAGCTCCATTCCTCCTATTCGTATAAATTCTACAAAAAATGTTTCTCCATCTATTTCTTTTTCTTCATCTGTCAATCTTATCTCATTTTCTGCTTCCCTTGAGCTAAACGGAACTTTAACTATGACGTCTTTAATTTTGATTTCCAAGGCTTCCATTTGATAATTCAACTTAGCTTGAAGCGCATACAACACGTCATTACCCATAATAATGTCTACAGATAGCCTATTAATAACAAAACATACAAATTCTATTGTATCCTCCCCAATGGTGACTTTCAAAAGCATTTGTGTATTAATCTTTTGTTTGGCGCGACCTACCGCCAGAGTACAATATGCACTTTTCACGGGCAATGTTTGCAATTTCATTCCATTGTTTTTTAAGTGATAAAAGAATGCTTGACTTATAGCTGAAACTGAGGATCCTGAATCTATGGTAATGTGCCATTTTTCTTTGTTTATTATTGCAGCAATACGTGGAGCATCTCTCACTTCTTGTAATTCTGTTAAGTGATTGTTTATTTGAGTACCGTTTTCTATTTCTGTTTCTGTTTTATTTTGTACCACCCTACTCAGAGCTGTGTCCCTGTTCAAATTAAGAACTAGCGTGTTCATCCGGGTCCGATGCGGGACGTCTTCTATCGCACCCTGGATTCGTTTCCCGTATGCTGTGTCGTCTCTGGCCTTTCATCTACCTCGGGCGCCGCGTCCCTCGGTGTTGGTGGAGGAGAACGCACCCATTCTCTTGAGAGAAGTTGATTCCTCTGTCTTACTTCAGGTCTGTCTGTATGGTTCTCTCTACCAGCGTCACGTGGTTGATACTGTCTATTAGATTCTGGTAGTCGGAACGTCGGTCTTGTATTCCCTCTTCGAAGAAATGGGGGGTGACCCCTATTTCCATTCCTAGTTACATGTACATATCTTATAGGGAAATTATATGAATTTGAATTTGGTGGTCCCTGTCTCCCTCTATTGTTGTTAGGGAATTCCCTCGGGACGTGGGCATCGTATCTTTGACGAGTAGCCATATGGTTCGTGTTAAAATTTCGGGGATTGTGTGCCCTTTCCCCGTCATGATTATTATTATTCCACGGTCTGTGTGGACTTCTCACTGGCATTCGATTCTCATGTCTATTTTGTGAGTTTTGCGTCCCAACGCTTTGTAAAGCCGTTAACAATGTAATTGCCTCTCTCAATGTCTGAGGTCTTGCTACCACCATGTGATTTCTAATGTTCTCAGGAAGGTGGGGAGTGAGAAGAGAAATCAGTTCGGCTTCCTGTAATGGAGGTTGTAGATATTTACTCATTTGCGAATATCTCAGGAAATAATCAGTAATAGACTCTCCATTATTACCTTGGTATCGGCCATTTGTTATTTGATTCCTTACTTGGTATTGGACATTGGCGTTCCAATACTTTTCTAGGAAAGCTGTTTTGAACAACTCGTAGCTGCATCCTTCTCCCACAGTTACTCGTAGCCAATTAAGTTCGGCAGATTCTAACGCCCTTTGAACTATTATCATTTTATATTGCTCGGGTACACCTCTGATGACAAAATACTTTTCTAAGTCGGCCAAAAATTGTACTGCGTTGTCATTTCGACAATTAAATTTCGGGAGGGGCAATTCGCTTAGAAAATTCATGTGCACTGCTGGATACATATTTACGTTTTGCATATTTATTTCGCTATTATTGCTGCTTTGAGGAGAGACAGAAGGGGCGCTAACCTGTTCGTTCTGCCTCTCTCCATTGTGTGTATGTATAGTACAATTGGAACTCTCAGGTACCTGCCCTTGCTGTCGCAGCTGGAAGCCAGTTACGGTATCTCTGATTTGAGATATCTCGCTTACTGTTTCCCTCAACATTTGTGTATTCTCTGATTGAATATTTGTTACACGTGCTACCTTTTCTTTTAACTTCTCCATGTCAGCTGCTATACTATTGTTTACAGTGTCAAACCGGTCATTTATCTCTTGTACAAAAGTTACCTGTGTCGTGGTCAGTTCATCTAATCTTATTCTTTCCTTATTAATTTCCTCCCCTATTCTATTTTCTACTCCTGCAACGAGAGATTTGGTAGCTTCTAGGTCACTTCTTATAGTACCTACTTCTCGCTGCAGGGCCTCTTTTACAGATTGAATTTCCCCTGTTATTCCTTGAATTCTGACAGTGATTCTAGTTTCTGTTTCTTTTCCTTGGCTTGTAATTTGACTTACTAATTTAGCTTCTAGTGTTTGGTTCTGTCCTACTAATTTAGCTTCTAGTGCTTGGTTCTGTTCTACTAATTTAGTCTCTAGTGATTGGTTCTGTTCTACTAATTTATCTTCTAGTGTTTGGTTCAATTTAGCCTCTAGTGACTGGTTCTGTTCTACGAATTTAGCTTCTAGTGATTGATTCTGTTCTACTAATTTAGTCTCTAGTGATTGACTCTGAATAGTAATTTGCGCCATGAGTTTCTGGAACATCTCTTGTAGATTTTCCATTACCCCAGGATTGTCACTTCTATTTACATTTAGGCTACTTACACCATTTACACCCTCATCTACTGATCCTATAACACTGCTTTCCATTATCTCTTCATTAACAACTTCCAACTCTTTCTCTGTCTCCATAATTATTTGTTCCCCAGAATTTTCCATTTTAAATTTATTCTGTACGATCTTCTTATTTCTCAAAAGCATTGAATTTCCCCTTTAAATTTTCTAATTTCCCTTCCAAAATACTTATTACTAAGACATTACATAGATATTGATTTCACTGAATGATATTACATTTACAAGAAATATAAATTGAGTATGTGTAACTCACAGTTCTGTTGTACGGCTGTGGTGTTTATGTGATGTCTTTACCAATTTTTGTCGTGCTGCTCGTCGTCTAGTAGGCTCAGTTGATGTCGAAAGAACTTGAACTTCTCTCTTGGTTGGGGGAAAATTCTATGTAGTTGTTTTTGGCGTCTTCTTCGTAGTCTCTGCTGTCCTCATCGTAGTTGTCGTCGTCGGTCTTCTCACTTCTCCTCGTAGTCGTCCTTCGTCGTCGTTCTTCTCACTTCTCCTCGTAGTCGTCCTTCGTCGTCGTTCTTCTCACTTCTCCTTGTAGTCGTCCTTCGTCGTTACATTTCACCCATTTCCTACAATTCGAAGCCCCAACGTGTCGGCGCCATTATGCGGCATACCCGCATGTCAGATTTCAAATTGGTTGGTGTTTACTTTTGATTTGGGTTCTAATTGGAGCTATGAGATCTCTTGTTCTTCAGGTGAATGGTTGTAGGAAATGGATTTGTTGTTAGTTGGCTGCTCAGTTGTCTCAATAATACACTGGTTCGTTGCAAAAATTGATTTAATTTAATTCTCAATTCGTTGATTCAGATTGATTGGTAGCGGTGACCACCTGTTACTAAACCTCCTAACAGAATTCTCTTAATTCTTTATACGGCGAATACTTTGCTATTATAAATTTCTTCTGCTGCTTCTCTCACGCTGGTTGCGTTATTCTTGACTTCCCTACATTTCGGACTTAGAAATCTTTGCTCCTTCTCCTTCACGCGCACTAACACGTCTTTCCCCTCGTAGAATGACTGTTGAAGTGATCTTTCGTCTACTCTGCGATTCCGTTCGTACTTTATTCTGATCCCTACTCTAACCCTTATCACATGACCAAAATAACTCACCCTTCTTCCTATTTCTCAAATCTTACATTATTATTGGTTTCTCATTTTATTTCGATTTTTCTTTATTGGTTAGCAAAACTCATCGAACTCATTGACGTTACATCCCACCGTGAGTTGGGATACGCCTACCCTGGGCTCTTTGTAACGGTATACATCGTTATCGCCACAGCGAAGTAAATCCTTTTAGGTCTTACGCCTGACCGCATCTTGAAAACCTTATTGTTCCTACACATTTTTGCTTATAGTTCTCAGACGTTGAACCTTTCCTTAAACAAAGAGGCTAACGGTCACCTCTTCCTGTCTCCCCGACTTGTGTTCAGATTTTACAGAAATATTTTCTCTCCCTTACATGGATTCTAGCATGTTAGTTGTCTTAAATTATATTCTTCCCATCTTATTCTTAATTAAACCGCTATTTTAATCACTACTCTAATTTCATTCTGATTTCATATTAATATAACAATATTTTATATTAGTTTAGTAAAGCATTTTCATTAATTTATCTTCTTTTTTTAATTCTCGTGATTTCAATTAATTCGCCAGCTCCTAATCGCTGTCTGATACTGCGGTTACAATACGCTCCCTTCAAAGTTTATCGAATCCTTTAATTTAGCATGCACCTTCCTCAGTGTCGGTCTTTGTTTGTGAATTATATAGAATTTCTTCATAGTTATGCGCACTACTGCCTCATTAAAAGTATCCAAACTGGCACAATAGGAGCTCTTTGGTCTCTTTTTATGTAGTGTGGAGAATGAAGTCGAAGTACCACGATCAATATCTCTTGTTTCCTTAATAATTCTCCTTACACTTCTTTCAGAAACACCTGTTGCCTCAGCCACACTCTTCCCAATGTTTTTGATGCTAAGAGTTACTAAGCCAGCTTCTGCATGTCTTTTCATGTACTTATAAACATTACTAACAACTTCCCTGGTTTGGGAGTGCAACACTGTACCATGAAGTTTGCTGTCCATGTTTTAAAATATTAAAGTCTGTAGTAAAAGAAAATACACTTAACGCAGGCGCACACACACACACTTACACAGTCACGCATGCACTTACAAGTATGCTGAAAACAACTCAGAACAAAGAGAACTACTATTTACTGTACATATATTAAAGCACACTGTCATATACATATAAAACTATAAATCACACGGACCCGAGCCTTAAAAAATTCATAAGACGCACGTGCAACCTCAACGACTTCACAAGTGTAACTGACCCCCACTCTTAGTGCCAGTAGATGGCGGAGAGGGTGAGTCACTGCGCATATTTTCTCAGCTGCCACATCTGAATAAACATACTGTAGAAACCTCATAGGGGAGTATTAGACGACAAACCCATAATTTGCATATTTTCGGAGCATTAACCAAGTAAGAATGCCAAACGCAGCAACTCTAGATGTTGAACGCGGTAGTTGGTAATGGAGGATCAGCAGATCGTTGGACTTAAACCAACATGGCGGATGGAATGTTCCAGAAACTTTTCTGCTGATCAAAGGGAAAAAGTTCCTAGGTTCAACGTGTGTTGGACCCCTCTTTTTGGGCTTGGCCGTGAATACTTATAGCGGTGATTATTGAGGCATGCAGGAGTCTAAAGTGTATTGTGGCGGCCAGAGGCTACGCCAAATCTTCACTTCACCACGCACCGACATCTCCTCGAAGGTAAGCCCGACTGAGTCTTAACTAATGTAGCTATCAACACCAATCCACCCAAAGACTTTGGTGTTGACTTGTATTGTAGGAAATTATGAAGTTATAGTAAACTGGAATTTCGTAGAAAGTTGCGCTATTTCTATCTATCTGTAACCTGACTACAAATTCCCTTTACCATTTACCTCTACCATCTGACCCCCTATCCTTTCAGCTACGCTCCCAGTTGCAAAGTAGATTGTAAACCATTACGGTAAACCACCTTTAAGTATACACAACCCTATCCACAACTTGTAGTCTAAAATCATCCCGGTTCACACTCTATAATCCAACATATGGTCTCGACACCGGGTTTCGAATCCTGTACCTTTGTACCTCTCGTAATTCCTATCAACCCCCTACCTTCTTTCAACATGTGGTGGGATGCCAGACTTTGAGGATTTTATTATCGTCAGAGTATGTTTCGATTCCAGTACCTCTCAAATCCTGTCACCCCCTATCCTAATGCAACTTATGGTTTGATGCGCCGACTTCTCTACAAATTTCCATTGTGAAGTATGGTTTCAATCCTTATACCTCAATCCCCAATCTTCTTAATTTTGCTGAAATTCTACTTAAGGTAACAATTGGTAATCTCGCCAAAAATTTTATTTCCAAATTTAATCATGTAGTATTTTGACTCCAGACTCCTTTAGGCATTTCGTTTAGCAGTGTAACCCCATGCGCCCATCAATTATTTGGTTAACCCTGCCAAACCACCCTCACTGTTTCTAGGCTTTTCTGCAGGTGTAGATCAGATTTACTCTAAGTAGATATTGTACTGTCATTCCCAAATATAATATATATTGTCCAATATGACTTAACGTTGGAGGATGTAAAATTAAAAAAAAAAAAAAAAAAAAAAAAAAAAAAAAAATCCAAATATATTTTTATGTTTCTGTGAAGTAACCATTTTTTCAGCATTTATATATGTATTTTTAAATGGTCTCTGAATTTTTGTAATTCTTTTTGAGTTTTAGATTTTGTGGTAATGTTCCCTTTAACCCTGCCTATCAATATTATTTGTAATTGTCCTTTTTCTTCCAGAGTTTTAAAGGCAATTCTTATTTTATATCGTACTCATTATAAATCATTGCATTTTGACAATCTGGTAATTTCCTTATTTATGTTAACACATTGATTTACAGAAAATTACATTGATTCTGAAGTATTGCTGTTGATTTCAGAAAAAACATATTTAAAAAAAAATTTGATTCGAGATGTTATGTTCAGTCATTATGTTATCATTTCTACTCCCATCTTATGTGTATTACGTACTATATATAAATTTCATAGTGATCATTATCAACGGTGTGGCTTGCTATCCCATGTCATTAGTGTGTGTTTGCGTGTCATAGATTTGTGTAATGTATGTTCTGACAGGAATTTATCAGGAAGCATGTGTGTGATTTAAGAGAGAGAATATGACAATACTGATGACTAATATATAGTTTGGCAGATACCAACTCTTAGATTCAGTCGCGAGACATTTTAAGAGCGTATCTAGCAGTTAGAGATATGTTGAGATATTAATGATGAAGAGATATGAGATATTATAATGATAAATATACATATATTGCAAATGCATCGTGAGATTTTAGCACGAGGATGTGCTTCGTTTTGACCTGTTGACTTATGTATGTGATTGTGTGTGTGCTGACAGATGGATGTCAGTTGCGTAAAATTTCCTGATATTGGATATATTAAAATAAGTCATACCGTTTATTAATGAACACATTAATTTTTTGCCCTCTCTAAGTTTTGTCCATGCTTAATATTTACTATAAACCACATTGTTCTAACTGCTTCACTTTATCGGAAATTAGTATTTAAGTCTACACAGATAAGAAATAAAACCACAACTTTTCTTAAAGATGCCATATTTCTTTTCACAGAAGCTAGGTTCATAAACTAAAAAGGACCCTTGTTCTACTCTCATAAAGTGAATATTTATAATAATAATAATAATAATAATAATAATAATAATAATAATAATAATAATAATAATAATAATAATAATAATAATAATAATAATAATAATAATAATAATAAAACTTTAGATATCAGAGGATGCGTGTAAATTATTAAAAATTTCTATATATATCCTGAAAGAAAAAAAAGTAAAATACATCTAAAGTAATGAAATATAACTAAGGACAACACCAAATAATTCTCCTTACTACCAACAACTCCTTTTTTTTTTTTTTTTTTTTTTTTTTTTTTACTTGTTATGTCAAATTTCAAAAACTTCATGTCACAGTGCTAAGTCTTGAATATTAATTGATATATAATGTAGAATAAGAACTTTTAATATGCCAACTATGTCATTATTTGGAAGTCTTAAAGTAATGTGTGATGTTGCAAAAAAAAAAAAAAAAAAAAAAAAAACATAAAGAAATAATGTTTTAAGTTCACCAGATATTGTTACAAAAGAAACAATCCATTACTTCTTACTTTTAACATGTGAATTTAAAATTGTAAAGTCCATAAAATTTTACCTTAATTACTGCAGAACTAACACACAAGTATTAGAATTATCTGAAGTGTGGATATGATTCTAACAGATTCTGTTAAACGATATTGGCTTCGGAGAGTACTAATCAATTATTAACCAGTTTTAGAATTCCTGAATTTCATTGTACTTGAAAGAATAAAAGTAGTTGTATGTTAAAACATAAGTATTTAAGAGTTTCAATACAGGAAAAGTTATAATAATCATGTAAGCTAATCATACGCTATAATCATGTTATTAACCATTTACCATAGTTTAATGTACAGCACTAAACAGTAGCAGGTATATGCTTTCTGATTATGCTAAAAATAAGTTTATCCAAGTTTTTGTTTGATATTTAATTATGGAACCACTCTTTTGTAGAGTAGTACCTGCTATAGAAAGCTACCATGGATTATAACAAAATAATCTGGGTTAGCAAATCAAAATTAATTTCTGATTCTTATTATTTGAAAGAAAAACAAATAGCAATGAGCCGGAAAGTACCTACAGAATTTAAGTAATTCCTAAAAATTTATAAAAGACAGAATAAACCAATTTAATTTGTAGCACACCATCCAGACAGTGAGTTACTTCAGTAACAAACATAAATATATCAATTATTTTCTATAATTTTTTTTGTGCCTGATCTCAAGGGGAAGCTTTCGAATACATGAAGTTTTGAATTTGGGTTAAAGATGTTTATCTATACGGTTGCACCTTAATTACAATAGAAAAAGTATAGAGGTACACAAGATCGATAGTATAAACTCTACAGTAAAATTTTTGTTTGTGGAACTATTGTAAAACCTTAATTTTTTTTTCACAATTTGCGAAAGCTGTAGTATGTTACCATTGAGGTCACGTTACATTTCAAAATATTGTCATAAGAATGTGTTCACTGATCTACATTCTTTACTAAACATTATTAAAAGATAATAATAACCCAAAGAGAGAGAGAGAGAGAGAGAGAGAGAGAGAGAGAGAGAGAGAGAGAGAGAGAGAGAGAGAGAGAGAGAGAGAGAGAGAGAGAGAGAGAGAGAGAGAGAGAGAAATTAAGACTAAGCCGCGATACGCCCTGTTTTGATTAACATGGCGTCACATCATTAGCATTTTAATGTTGAATATTTTTTAAGTTGGCCTCATCAATCTTGATAGCTGCGGCTTAATATTTAAATGCATTTCAATGCGAATTTCATCACTTGCTAGGAAGAATACACTTAGTTAAGTTAGTAACTTACTGAAACACAATATTTTATAGTATGGAATAAGATGAGATTATTTCGATTCAGTAGACATTTCTGGTATAACAGATGCAATTAGTATACCACCAACTCCCTATGTTTTGACAATGTTGAGTGCAGATAATCATTAACACAATTTCACATACCTTATGTTTTGAAGTTTACTCCTTAGGACAGAATTATCTCCTGTTAGTAATCCCATGATTTGAACATGACAATTTCTACTTTGGGGAACTCAATATAGAAAACAATATTAAGGAAGTACGTTTATAGATAAAACACCATCAATATTAGCAGACTTATAGACTGCTGACCTAATACAATTCTAGATTCACACGTGTAAGCCAAGGTTAATTCTATGGCTGCAAGTGAGAATTACAATTCACGGTCGAATCAGTGCCTTCTTTCTTAAGAAATATTATGATTAAAAGTTATAACCCGTTTAACAGTTAATATTTACAATGTTTACAATTGTCACTTTGCTGCTAATAATTATTTTTCTTCTTATTTAACTCAAATATAACTTTTCATCATAATTATGGCTGTATATTAAACCAATATATTTATATTACAGGGACTATAATGTCCACACTTTCTTTTTAGATAGTAAGACCCCGCTCTTTCTGTTTAAACATTGGCGCATTGCTGTGCTCTTAGTAATTACTAGTCTTCCATTGTACATTTGTTATTTCTGTTTTGATAGTATGCCTTAAAGACTTAACCAAGTAGGTACTTAATTTTTTTTTCTTTCAAACAATGATTAAACATGGACCGCGAGTTTCATGTGTTGGAATTATAGAAATAAGCTGGAAGGTCAAAACAGCCAGACAACGAAAACCGCTGACTTAATTTCCTTTCGGACACGCAGGAGTAAAGTGCAAACCAGCACATTCTGGTTGCTAAAATTATGCCAGGTCTGTTCTCATATCAATATCCCATGTAAATAATATTTTATTTTATTTTTTTATCTGCTTTACGATTTATAAGATGTTTAGTTGTTAAGAATTTGTATCTAGAGCTCTAGTTGATATATGTTTGACATTCTCTATGAACTACATGTAAACTCCAACAATGGTAAACAGGAAACACAAGAATAACAGTGACAAATTAATGACTGATATGCACGTAAGAGACAATACCATATAAAAATAAAAACATAAAAGAGATAAGTTAACATTAACTTATTATGATAATCTATATTATACTGAAAATATTTCAGGCAATATTTATAAGAAATAAAATTTCATCGAAAATGTATGTGAACAATGTTAGGTCATTACCTATGAGCCCCTGGAAGAATCTCAAATGTTTTATGCTTCTTTTACAGTAATTTTTGATATCCAACTTTTGATTTTTTATTTTCGTTTGGACTTAGAGTTTTCTTAAGTTCTGTTGACAGATGATTTGTTTACACAGAGCTTTTTGAAGACAAGATAACAGGCACGCAAGGGCATCAGCCAATAGCAAACGTCCCCCGAGAAGCGACATTAACCACAGTATCTAAATCACGAGGGTCAGCGACCATAGAATCTACCACAGCAGCAGTGCTGGCATAAATGAAGACTTTATGGGTGACACGTTCATGTTTTTTTTCTCTTTCTTTCTTCCTCTCACTCTCTCATTTCTCTTTCTACGGTATAGAAGATACCTGTATTTTATCTATGCCATCAGCATAGCTAAAAGCAATACAAAAAAGTCATGTTTATTTGAGATATCTATCTTATTGCTTCCTATTATGTTAAAGAGATACACCACAAGAATTTAAAACCAGCCAGGATCTGTGCTTAACTAGTCTTATTCAGCACAAAGATTTTATATTTTAGTAATTGTTTTTGGGTAATACTTAGGAATTGTCAGTTCATGTTCAAGTTTGTAGTGACTTTTAACTTCCAGAGGACGCTGCGAGGCAGTCTTAGGAGTTAGAATTCAGTTAGTAAATATGAGATAAAGTTCTGAGTTTATCACAGGATGCTTAGAAGGAGATTTTTTTTATGCGAATGCATTCACGATTGTTGTAGATGTTGATGAACAATGTTTGCTCCTACAGGTATCCGCGAGGCCCTGAGGACATCTAGAGTTTTTTTTTTTTTTTTTTAATTTTCTTATTTATGTGAAGTTGTGAGTTTTCACGCTGGTCATGATAACTGACTTACAATTATAAGTGTTATGATGTTGAAGTTGTCTCGGGACGAGTGCTTATACGAATGAATTGAAGTAATGAGTTGTTGTATTGTTGTCTGGGGGTTGGCCTCCCCCATAAATATAGTGACAGGTAGTATATTGAATAGTGACAAATCCTAAGGTATGTTGACACTATTATACAGATGTACTTATGGTAATTGAGGACTGGTTGAGATCTTAGGATCAGTTAATATACAAAGTTATACTCAAATCTTTTTCTTTGTTCATGTGTTAATATAGGCGTATCTCTTATTTAAAAAAAAAGCTCCATTCTTAGATAACGTTCTCATAACTATTCTGAAAATATTTATTGTTTATTTCATTGGTTTTGTTTGGTAATAATTTCACAAAGATTGTACGCCTACTTCGGTCGACCCATATCGACAGCTTATGCCCCGCCCCTTATAGTAATCTTATAAACTGGTCCTTGCCCTTGTTACATGTGACTCCATATTCAAATTTTGTGTCACCTTTGAACTGTTTCATACATGTAATCTGACCTGTAACCCTCTTTTGTTCACTATATAAAAAGTTTACAGTATATGTCAATTGTGTCATGTGTACACTAGAAATTTGCATGTCTATCAATTCAGACACTGTAATACTAATGTATCTCCACTGCTGGAACACTCTTTGTCAATACCAGCGATGGATCTCACCATAACCTGATGTTTAATATTTCTCGCTTGGTGCGTTTATACTCATATCAATTGTAGTCGTATTGAAAATAGAATTCTGTTTCTGAATAATCAACATAGATAAAATGTACATTTACCCTAACATTATCAGGTTATCCTAAGAAGTCCATCTACGGTAGCGCCATGTGTTTATATAATGTTATTCTGTTTCCATCGGGTGTATAGGCCCCAACTATTGTTTTTAAATTAATTGGGTTACTTTGTTTTACCCTTGAAAGTAAAAATACTGGAATTGTTATCAGATGTGTCACGAGTACCTCCATATCGTTAATTGTAGCATCTTCTTTATTCAGGAATAACAATTCAATTTTTTTTTTGCGATGGTTTGTTAGCAAAGTGGAGCAGTTAGGTATCCTATTCCAAAATCTTGCCGAGATGCCTATCATCCGACAAGGAAAGTTTTATTAGGTCATCTCAATGATAAATTTTATTGCCTGACGCAACAGGTACCTTTGCAATAATCATTTTTTCTTGAGTTCGCCCATTTCATGGTCTGACTTAGCTACCTAATTGTTCCACTGCCATCTCAATTGCCATCTTATATTTTATCTTATATCATTTACTCTGTGACACCTGTATGTTAAGATATGCCCTTGTCCTTTTCCTTCACTGTCATATTTGTTTTTGCACCCCTATACCTGATCTGAATTATTTGTTTCACCTCTCCTAATTTCTTTGACATCTACGTTTTCGGACGCCTTCACAATCTGCATCCGGGGTCCCGAACACACCAGCCTGCCATCAGACCTTCAGTGGGGCACTTCCATGAGGCACATCTTAGTTGCCACCACTGTTTCTGGGAAGCAGAACCAATCCGCTCTTCCTGGGTGGTGTAACGGATGTTGGGAATAGCCGGAATTACAGAATGCGAGCAATTCCTTCATATTATCATCGGCTTCCCTGCAAAGACTTTATTTATTGGACATATCGACATGATGCAGGTAGCAAGAGTTTACCCGCCTTGCAGTGAGAAAACAAGGCATATCTTCAGCGGCTGTGTGCAGCAGACAAAAGACATATGCAGTCTGTGCTTGGTTCAGTGTCTCCCTAAATGTCCCACATTGTTAAACATTTGGCATGATAGTGTTATGGTGTGTTCACATGGAACTTGTACTTTACTCAGCAACGGATCGTGTGTGGAGCATTGGATGTTGCTTTCGTTTGTATTTTTGTGTGAGAGTGGGTGGGTGTGTGGGTGTGGGGGCGGGGGCGTGGGCGTGGGCGTGGGCGTGTGCGTGTGCGTGTGCGTGTGCGTGTGTGTGTGTGTGCATGTGCATGTGCGTGTGTGTGTGTTTCCCTTCTCCCTGTTCGCTATCCTTATCTGTCAAACTTGTTTTCTTTAAAAGGTGTTACACTCTTTTTTGAATTGTTATCAAATCTAGCCCACACACACTTTTCTTTGTAGCTAACTCTGCTTGGTGGCCTGCGTGCCCCAGCACTTTAAAAATTTTCTTTTAGAGTGTATTGTGGGATCATCGCTGTGGGCAGCAATATGTACTTCCGGGGGATATGCCGCGTAAGCTTTGGTGAAGTGAAGGAACTTGATTTATTTTATGAATTTATTGAAATTTTAATCGCATGAGGTTTCCTTATACAATTGAAAGTATTAATTTGTGAAAGTAAAGATGTAGAAACCTCATAGCGGAGTATTAGATGACAAACCCATAATTTGCATATTTTCGGAGCATTAACCAAGTAAGAATGCCAAATGTAGGCAAAAAGTTCCTAGGTTCAACGTGTGTTGGCCCCCTCTTTTTGGGCTTGGCCATGAAGACTTATAGCGGTGATTATCAAGGCGCGCGGGAGTCTGAACTGTATTGTGGCGGCTGGAGGCTATGCCAAATCTTCCCTTCACCATGCACCAACATCTCCTTGAAGGTAAGCCTGACTGGGTCTTAATGTACTAATGTAGCTATCAACACCAATCCACCCAAAGTCTCTTCAAGACTTTGGGGTTGACTTGTATTGTAGGAAATTATGATGTTATAGTAAACTGGAATTTCGTGGAAAGTTGCACTATTTCTATCTATCTGTCTGTCTGTCTGTCTATCTATCTGTCTACCTGTAACCTGACTACAAATTTCCTTTACCATTTACCTCTACCATCTGACCCCCTATCCTTTCAGCTATGCTCCCAGTTGCAAAGTAGATCGTAAACCCTTACGATAAACCACCTTTAAGTATACACACCCCTATCCACAACTTGTAGTCTAAAATCATCCTGGTTCACAATCTATAATGCGACAATGTGTTAATGCTGTTATAATGCTAAAAGCTACATAGAACATAGAATCTTAATGTATGATTCCTATGTGAGAAACTCTTGTAGAGAAGTGAAACAGTGATTTATAGATAGATTCCACACTACTCATGCACCTAACAGAGAAATTGTTCATAATCGTGCAAAAAGATTTAGGGAAACATAGTTATTCTTGATTAAAATTCAAAAGTTAGAAGAAAGTCACAGCAAAGTATCTGAAACCTTGCATAAGAATCAAGAATTTTGCACACCTTAGCTTGGAATACCAGTAAACCTTTAACATAACTGTAGCTAACATAACATAACTGTAGTTGAGAAATTGCAACCATGGAATGTGAGCAGAGTTAATTTCTACAATTGACCTTTGGATAATGTAAACGACCATTCTATATATCAATGTTTAATACTTTTTATTTACATGAAAAATGACAAAAAATAGATTAAGTGAAAAAAAGCATGATATTGTACCTAATGTGGCATTGTATGACCAAAATATTCATGTTGGTATCTTATGTACTTTTTGAAGACACTGTGAGTAGGTGCACAAGTTGCCATCTAGCTGCACCTGTGGAATGCACTCTTGGAATGTCCTTCTGAAATGGAGACCATAAAGACAGAAATAAAGACCACAGTAAAGTAGATGGGGAATGAAATGACAGTACACTTCTTGATAGAGAAGGATGAGAAACTGGAACCTGAAATGGAGAAGATGCAGACAGAAATGTTCACGATCAAGATGAAGGTTTTAACCAAAATTGATGAACAAATAGCTTGCGTGGAGGGCATCAAAGAGCCCATCAGAATGATGGAAGACCTCAGCCAGGAAGAACTCTTTAATACCATAAAGGATCTTGGGCAACTGCTTAATGTCCTGGAAGGGAGTAAATGGCAGCACCAAGTTTATGAGTGCTATTGTGTAAAGTATGCTCGACAGAACACTTACAGATTTAAATGTCAAGATGCCAGGACATGATATGACACAACATATCCATGTATCAAGCAACCCAAATATGATGGAATGTTAATTCTTTTAAGTCTTGTGCCAGTAGGTGATCACAACCAAGTCAGCTCAGCAAGTAGCAACACAGCTGACAGATTCCAGTGACAGGTGGCAGAAATTATTAATGCAATTTCAACATCTGTGGTTTCTGTAGACATCTGAAAAGCTCTCAGAAAGCAGTTTGGGAGCAATCATTTGACTCGTTACAACAGCTAGTACACACTGCAGTTCACCCTTGCAAATGAACGCAAGTGAATGTAGCTCTGGTGAACTTACTGCCCAGTTAGGTGTCCTAAGAAGCTGCCTAACCTTCTGTTTATGGGGTGTGTGATGTAAATATATAACAGCATCTGATGCTCATCAACTATGAAACCATCCACAACATGTTAATAGTGGTACTGAGAATGGAGGCGGAATAGGTAACACCTGCTCCCACCTTGAAAACCAAGAATATCAAATACAACAGGGACACAGAAGTAACCCAGAGTTGAGAATGATCTTCAAGAGGTGTGTGCAAGGGGAAAAACTGCCCACAAACAATCTGACGAGCAGGTAGGAAACAAATAAGGGCTGCCAAAGAAAGGATCCTTTGGGATCACATCAACATCTGCTTGAGGAATGCCTTGGGTGGAAGGGTGGATGACAGCCTCGTCCTAGATGGCTGCATACACAGAAAGTTGTGACATACACTGAGAACACAGGTACATCCATGGCTGTAAGTAGACCTGACCTGGTGAAAGGCTTGCTGTCAAGGAAATAATCTGCTCTATCAGCTAGTAAATCCTGATGGAGTTTAGCCTTGGGATGGAGTATTACATGACTCTGGGTGTTCGTTGCGAGGTAGCTGAGAATGTGATACTACAACTGGGTGCCCTTGGAAGCCACAAGGCAAAGGCTGATATAGGCTGGAGTATCTTGCAACTTGGCCAAGATAAGGTGATGCTCCAGAGCTCAAACAAACAGCTAGAACCTTCACAGTTGTCCTGACAGAGTATGAGGAGGTGCCTCCAAAAAGCAAGGTGTTGTGAACTCCGTGCAAACAGGCCAATGGTCAAGGAACCTGATTTTGGACCAAAAAACACCACTGATTGGCTTATGTACTGGCAGGACATAGTTGTCTTGACAAAAAGAAGTGTCTGAGACTGCTGAATCCATCGGATGACAATTAGAACATCCAGACCAGCAATGAAGTTGGGGAATTGCAATGCAGCTGCAAGTGTACTGCTGTGAGACACATCTAAATAGCCAGCATGCCTCAGATGGAGAACTTGCTGATAAATTAACTTTAAAGAGAGTCGATTAATGACACTAAACAACACTTACTTTTAAATTTTGTTTAGCAAGTTCCTTGAACCGCCACCAGAGGAGACCTGTGACAAAATATCGTCAACTACACCAATGAGAACCACTCGAGGGCCGGCTGATGATAGAGGCAAAGCCTCAGAAACATGTTCCGGAAAAATTAAAAAAAAAAAAAAAATTAAAAGTAAGTGTTATTTAGTGTCATTAATTGACTCTCTTTAAAGTTAATTTATCATAACAACACTATTTTCAACACTTCCAAGAAAGGAATTGCTGACAAAGTTGACCAACCATCTGACAGCAGCACAAGTGCTAGGGTCCTACTTACACACCGGGCTGTCTTCAGCTAAGGGAACAATGATTACAGTCGCACAGACTGAGTACTCTACCACGTTGACATCAAAATGTGTTAACCACCAAGACATGTTTCTATGGTAAAGAAAGCTAGGTAGGGACATGCTGGAAGACACAAGATCCAAGAGTGGGATTATTGAAAAGTCTGACAGCCCTTGATGCATCCCTGTAGTCTTTGTGAAGAATATGAGTGAGATCATGATAGAGAAAAGGAAATAGAAGAATGGCCAGTTACGCCTCTACCTGGATTAGAGTAAGATGAATACTGTCATGGAAAGGACTGTTTTCCCTTCCTCTGAATTGACACTTTAGACATACTTGCTGCTGCTGGTTCTCCACATTGGATATAAATTTATCATACTAGCAAGTGACCCTAAATCTTCAGGACAAAAAGACTACATTGTTGACAGGCCATGTGTTTTGACAGTTTTGGGTTATGATCTTTGACCCTTAAAACAATTCAGACACTTTCGGATGCTTCAGGGACACCTGCTTGCTATAACTGAATGACATCATTGTTGTTGCAGTACCATCAAAGAGTGTCTTGAGAACTTGCCCAAGATACTGCAGAGGCTGCAGGCAGTTAACCTGAAGTTGAGTGCAAAGAACAGCCAACTTTATTGCAAGGATATTAATTATTTGGGTCACTTAGTCAACACAATTAGGGAGGCAAAGAATCCTGAGACAGCTAAGACTGAAGGATTGGCCTCGCCCAAAAGATAGAAGAGAGTTGCTCAGATTCCTGGACATACACAGCTACTAACACCAGTTTGTAAGAGGTTTCTTCAACATCGCGAAGTCACGTGTCTGATGAAAGAACACCAGTCTTACATGTGGACAGAAGAGATTGAGGGCACATACCTGGTGCTAAGTGACCACTCTGTTGTGATTCTGTTTTAGTTTTCTACAATTAGATAGCGATTTTATCATGGATAAAGACACCAGCGACCGTGTTACTGGAGGCATACTATCCCAGGTCCAAATAAAAGAAAGAAATATTTTGTTTGTTAGCGATGCTGTCAACTGTTACAATAATATCAGCACGTTGATATGAATTTTGACCCATAGTTCTTTTGCACACCAGTAAATCTACAAACACAGGGCAGTCACTTTTAAGAACATCTAAAAACCATCAGCCTACACCAGGTTTAAACCCGCAATCTTGGAAGCAGTAAGCCAGCGCCCAACCAACTGAGCCACCCAAACCGACATCCCAAGTTTAGGATGTGCAGCAGTGGGTGACAGTGCACTACAGCAAGACTCTCTCCAAGGTGGAAAAGAACTACTGCATCACATGGTGGCAGCTCCTGGCATTAGTCAAGGTGCACCTCCACAAGTACCTATACCGTTAGTCATTGCATCAAGGATATTCAAATCCTACTGGTTGGTTGGTTGGTTGGTTGGTTGGTTGGTTGTATGGGTTTGGGGTGCACAACTGCTATGGTTATTAGCGCCCTAACAATCTAAAAGTTAAAGGTATAAGTAAAAGGAAGTCTGTTGTTTAAGTGGTTAAAGGTAAAACACGGAAACAGCGCCAGTTCGGGTAAAAGCAATAAAACTAGTTGGACCATCCGCTAAGTGGCGTGAAAATCTGACATAGAGTAACAAAACATGTTAGACACGGCAATCCAAGCCACTGAGGTGGAGAAACCGCAATACTCGCTCCACAGCACTTAAACTGTCAGCTAGTATTTCAGCCAGTGTCGCAGGCAGGGAGACACGTAAAGGGGTTAAAAACTGACACTGGGTTAAAATATGCCGCACCATCAGAGGCTCAGCACAGTGGGAACAGACCGGTGCAGACTGGTTACACAATAAGTGACTATGACTAAAATGGCAGTGCCCGATACGTAACCTCGCTAAAATGACTTCCTCGCGGCGACAGCGGCGTAAGGAAGTACGCCAAGACACAGGGACAGGCTTCACCTCCCGAAGTTTGTTCTCCTGAACAGCATCCCATAAAGCCTGCCAACGGGAAGCGTTAAGACCTCGTAAAACAAGGCTAAAATCTTCGGAAGGAACACGACAGCTAAAAGACCTGGCGTAGAAAATGGCAGCCTTCGCAGCGAAGTCAGCAGCCTCATTACCTGGCAGGAAAAAATGTCCAGGGACCCACACAAAAGACACACTAATGCCAGCATTAGTGAGCTGATGAAAGCGATTCTGGACTCGTACAAGTGGGTGATAGGCGTACAGCGACCTGAGGTTCTGGAGGGCACTTAGGCAATCAGAAAATATCACCCAGCTCTGCGGAGCCTGCCTGTCAATATATAAAAGAACTTGGTTGATGGCGAACAGCTCAGCGGTAAAAATCGAGCACTGCGGTAAAAGGCGAAATTTAAAACGTTGGCCATTGTGTATAAAAGCACATCCTACCCCTTCATGATCCTTGGAGCCATCCGTGTATATAAAATTGTGGTGTGGAAAATGAGCTTTAAGCTCTATAAAGGATAAATGAATGCTCAAAAGGGGTGTCGTCAACTTAGGCATACCCGTTAGGCTCACATCTATGGGGATCTCCGAACGGAGCCAGGGGGGAAATCGTGTTTCTCCCCTATGGAACAGTGGCGGTAAAATAATGCCTAACAGCCGAAGGAGGGAGCGGAACTGAACTCCAGGAGGGAAATCCTACTGGACCACTGCCTACAAGCTTTACTGCTCTTCACTGTCATCTGAATTTATACAGCTGTACTCTATTTCAAAATTTTCTACACTATTATATTCTTTTTTCCTATTCTTCCTAAAACAGCAGTGTCATGCCATATCCTTTGGTGAGCTCTTGGGTAAACCCAAAACTTCCCTCACATCAATCTTTAGTCACTCCCAGGGATGGAAATGAAAGTAAACAACTGTACTTACAGGAGCAGCGCAGGTAGTGGGATTCATATAGTCCCCACAAAAGATCTCCACAGCGATCACACCAAGTAGGGTAGCTGCTCTCTGTTACAGAGAAATTGTGGCCAATTCCTTGTTCCACTTCATCCTATAACAAATTTTCTCTTTTTAATATTTATGATATAAATTTAAGTACTTTGAGCTATTTATTACTATGTACGAGGGCTGTTCAATATAGAATGATCATAATTCTTTTACGGTCATAATTTTTCGCACTAAAATTCATACTTATTATATTCTGTTAGCTTAATGTGAAACAAACACACCGTAGTAGTATCATTGCTGGTACTCCTGGTTCCCGCCTGTGAGAACCAGGCAACTTCAAACATGTTCAGTATCACCTACTGCTGCAATGGAGGTAACATGCAGTTAAGGTTGATGTTAGAGGAAGAGCCAGAGTTTCTTTCAAACGTAATCACTGCTGATGAAACATGGCTACATCATCTTGATCCTGAGAGCAAACAGCAAAGCTCAGTGGGGAAATCTCCTTCATTACCAAACCAAAAACAGCAAAAGTGGTTGCTTCTGCTGGGAAAGTTATGGTCATCTCATTCTTTGATATTCATGGAATGGTTTATCAGCATGTTGTACCTGCACACACATCAGTAACTAGACAATACTACAGGGATGTCCTGAAAACATTGCAAGTCCATATCAGGCACAAAAGACCACATTTCCATGAAGCAGGCTGGATACTGCAACCACGATAATGTGCGGCCGCATATTGCCAATGTTGTTGCTGAATATCTTGCAAATATCAATGTGGAGTGCATCCTTCACCCTCCCTATAGTCCAGATTTAGCTCCATGTGACTTTTTTCTATTCCCTAACTTGAAGAAATGCCTTCGTGGGAGGCATTATCCATCATCAGAAGCAGTGGTGAAGGCTGCAGAGGCGATTTTGAAGGATCTCTCAAAAAATGGTTTCCAGCATGTCTTTGAAGACTGGCAGAAACTCTTGGACAAGTGCATCATAGTCAGGGGAGACCATTTTGAGAAGGACCATCAAAATTATGAGGATGAGTAAAGGTACTTTGTCAACAAAAAATTGTGATCATTCTTTATCGAACAGGCCTCGTACTTGTAACTAAAAAGATTAGAATTACATGAAATGGTAAACTATACAAGAAATAATTTCAGACTATTCAGATAAATCTGGCATTAAAAGCTTCACAAATTTATATTACTGCTTCCTTTACTTTATTATACTTATGCGCTGTACTTATCTGTCACATATCTTTCTTGTAATTATTATTCACTTTTTAATTTTCATATGGCCATTTAAACAGCACCATGTCATTAAGGTAAAATGCAATGTTAAACTATTGGGTAAGCAATCCTTAGTGGGATGAATTTTGCAGCATGCAGCCAGCTGGGGAGGCTGATTGCTGCATTTGTGGTGTGGGTGATTAGTACAATTTGCGGCATAAGGTATTTTTAACACACTTCAAGATGTAGGTATTAAATAATCAGACTGTGCACCTCCTACTGTGAAGCTGCATAGAGAGAGACCAACCACAGTTTGCTGCATCTTTCTGTCTCCTTTAGTTTGCCTTTCAGTCTTGGTTGTAGAGGACTTGTATTGTAGTAGTGCCATTAGCATGGTGAACTTAAAAATCAAACAGCGCATTAACCTTAAATTCCTCGTGAAATTAAAAAAGTAACCAACAGAATCTTTTTTAACTATTAGGAGGTGTTTGGTGATAATACTGTCATGTACATGAGTGTTTGAATGACAAACGGTTTTCAGAAGGTGAAGAAGAGGTTGAAGCTGACCATTAAGTTCAAGAATTGAAGGAAATGTTCAGAAAATTAATAAACTGTGCAAAAAGACCTTTGTCTGAGCATTCAGATGATCACTGACATGATGAACATGAACAAAGGAACAGACAAATTGTGTATGATGAATTAAACATAACAAACGTTTGTGCGAAACTGGTTCCAAAAAACCTCTCTCAGGAACAAAATGACTATCGGAAGAATATTTTCTCTATGTCATGGAACAATTTAATAAAGAATCAGGCTTGCTCACATGTGTCATCACATGTGATGTAACATGGATCTTCCAATACCCAGAAGAAAAGCATCAACTGATGCACTGGAAGACTCCCACATTGTCAAGAAGAGAGCATGCATGGTCAAGTTAAGACGAAAAGCAATGCTGATCATTTTACTTTTTTCAATATCAAAGGTGTTATCATGACAGAATGGGTGCCAGAGGGTAAAACCGTTAATTAGAAATACTATAAAGAAGTCCTAATTAAGCTGAGGGAAAGAATAACAAAGAAAAGACCAGATTTATGGAAAAATGATGCATGGATTCTGCATATCTGTGAAGCAGTTGCATATTCACCGGATGTGGCTTCATGTTACTTTTATGTATTTCCAAAAGTGAAAAGTGAACTGAAAGGAACACATTTTCTGAGTATTGAAGAGGTAAAAGCAAAAATGGCACACTTGTTTGAAGGGGGTTACAGAGGATGGTCTACAGCATTGCTTTGAACAATGGACGATACTTATGTAGCAGTGTTTAGACAGGGGAGGGGAGTGTGTTGAAGGGGTTTAAAGTTAGTTGTAACTTTTATTGCAATATACCACATTTTTGACACCAGTCTTGTTATTTAATTGCCACACCTTGTATATCAAGCAAAGAAATTTTGGAACTGTCTACCTTCACTGCTCAAGCATTTGTGGCACCTGCTTAGGAAATTGCACTTATACTCTGCAGTTTCCTCTGAGAAATGGCAGAAATTCCTTGACAAATGTTATCTTTTAAGTTCATCTAAAGTGTGTGGATTTGTTTTGTAAACTTTCTCTTTTAATGCTCCTCTCATTTCCCTGATTTTAGTTCCAGTAAGTTTTATATCTGGGGCGCATTAAAAGCAAAAGCTTAAAAGATAACATTTGTCAAGAAATCGCTCTTATTTCTTAGTTGTTTCTTAAAACTTTAGAATATAATGGATAATTTCCTAAACAGGTGCCAGAAATACTTGAACAATGAGGAGAGGAAGTTCCATCTTCTTGCTTAATATATGTAATTTATTAGGTTGGTACATAAGTTCATAGCGCTTTTGTTTTGTGAATTGGTATTTCTGTTACAATGGATTTATTTATCCATTGTCACTTTTTATGTGAAGTTCAACTGTGCAGTCAGTTAACACATCACAGTTTTTCATTTGATGATAGTGAGTGTAGTTGTAGATGCTACAAAATGGACGGTCAAGTGGACAAAGTGGAATATTTCCAAAGTGGAATATTTCCAACATATTCTTCTCAAGCTGATCTTTGTACTGGGGTAGCTTTTTTGTTCTGGCTCAACCATTCCTTTCTTTTCCTTAGGTTAATGTAGAGACAGTATTTCACGTCACCAGCAACAATCCTGGGTAGAAATGCTCGATGTTGTTCACAAGCCAATTGATGGCGAACAAGCAGAGATACACATATGGCCACCCGTTGGATTTTCACCTGCTTTTTGGACCTCACCCTTTGAATGCAAATGTTGCACGATGGTGGAATGGTCACAGTTTATTACATTTGCCATTTGAGTACACTGATACTGATTATCCTGGATAAGTGCATTTAGACGATCTTCATCAAATCTGTAGGTCATCTTGAACAAGGAGTGTCACTCATATCAAAACAAACCTCCTTAAAAAGAGAAAACCATTTTCTTGCCGTGCTCTCGCTGATGGCATTGCTCCCATACAGTGCAAATGTTTCTGGATGCCTCTGCTGCTTTCGCCCTCTATTGAATTCAAAGAGAAGAATGTCAAAAATGTTCCACTTTGTCCACTTCACCGTCCATTTTCTAGCGTTCACAACTACACTATCATTAAATGACAACTGCACTGTGTAAACCGACTGCACAACAGCTGAACTTCACATAAAATTTGACAGTCGATAAACCCATAACAGGAGTACCAACTTATGAAACAAAAGCACTATGAACTTAGGCACCAACATAATACCTTTCTTTTTAAATATTTATGTTATGTGTGTTAGAAATCACTTACTTGACAAACCACACTATAATTCCTTTCATGGAAGTGTTGAAAACAGTGTTGTTGTATAAATTTAAATTAATTGGGAGTCGATTAATAACACAAAACAACACTCACTTTTAAATTTTCCCGGAACCGGTTTCTGAGGGCTTCCCTCTATCTTCAGCCGGACATCGACTAGTTCTCATTGGTGTAGCTGGCAATATTTTGTCTTCGGTCTCCTCTGGTGGCGGTCCGAGGAACTTGCTGAACAAATCTTTCTGGGGGATGTCGAAATTGAATACTTTGTTCCTATTTTTTGAAATAAAGATTTGTTCCCATGTGGACAGCTCTTCTTTTCCTGTTGTATCTTTTAGTAATTTTGGTTCTGGATTTATGTTGTGGTTTTTTTCCCAAAAATGCGTGGCAACTGCTGATTTTTCTAATTGTTTGTACTTTATGTTCCTAAAGTGTTCCTTTGCTCTTGTTTCTAAATTTCTTTTGGTTTTTCCAATATAAATTTGACTACAGTCATAGCATTCAATTTGATATATACCAGATTTTTTGTTAGATGGAATGGCATCTTTGATGTTTGAGCAAATTAGGTTTTTTAAGGAGTAATGGTTCACTGGAGCTAGTTGAATGTTTTGTTTTTTGAAGACTTTTTTGAATTTATCAAAGGCCCATGGATGGTAAGTGAATTTTTTGAAGATCATTTTAGTTTCTGTAGCTGAGAGGGTTGTGGTTTCCTTTAGTAGTTTCTTCTTTTTTGCTAAGTTCACTTTTTTGTCTACTAGTGATTTGGGAAAGTCATTTTTCTGTGCTATTTCAATAATTTTGTTGTATTCTATTTTGTATTCTTCTGCTGTGAGAGGGATGTTGACCAGTCTGTGTGCTAAACTATTAAAGATTGCCTGTTTGTGGGATCTTGGATTGTAGCCATTAGCTTTTATGTAGTTGTCTGTCTGTGTTGGTTTTCTGTAAATGCCAAAGTTTATTCTATTTTTATTTCTGATTATTTTTAGATCTAAAAATGGTAAATACTCGTCTTTTTCAACTTCTACAGTGAACTTGATGCTTTTTTCTTGAATATTTAAAAGTTTTAGTGCATCACTGATGTGTTTTTTTGGCACTATGGCAAATATGTCATCTACATATCTTTGCCAGAGTTTGAACATCCATGGGAAACCTTTAGTGATCCTTATTTCCAGTGCACTCATGTACAGATCAGCCAGGAAGGGTGATAAGGGGTTGCCCATTGCTAAACCAGAAGTTTGATGGAAATATTTTGTTTGAAACTGGAAGAAATTCTGTTCTATGCATAATTTGGTAAGTTCGATGTAATCTGAAATTTCAAGTGATGACATTCCAAGTGATTTGAGCCATTTTTCTATCAATGTTGGGAGTTGTTTAACTGGTATGCTGGGAAACAGTGATTTAACGTCAAATGAGACTAGTGTGTCTTCTTCATTTAGTTCAGTATCCTTAATGTGTTCTATAAGTTCATAGGTGTTTTTGATGCTTAGGCTATCGAATTTTGGAAATGAGTTGAATTTGTTTGTTAGCCATTTTGCAAGTTTGTATGTTGGTGAATTTATACTGCTAACTATAGGTCTCATTGTTATGGATGGTTTGTGTATTTTGGGTAAGCCAAAAGCAAGTTCCTCGGACCGCCACCAGAGGAGACCGAAGACAAAATATTGCCAGCTACACCAATGAGAACTAGTCGATGTCCGGCTGAAGATAGAGGGAAGCCCTCAGAAACCGGTTCCGGGAAAATTTAAAAGTGAGTGTTGTTTTGTGTTATTAATCGACTCCCAATTAATTTAAAAATCACACTATAATTACTCCAGACTTCCTGTCATCTACGCTCCAAGACAGCAACTGGATGGCCATAAGCCACCATAAAACTGGTCCTACCAGGGATTGTTCAGCCTGTACCCTTCCAATCTACTCAGCTCTTCCCTGTCCCCCACCCCACCCCCCAGGATACCTCATAACACAAAATGCTCTGTGTATCAAATATTTTCAATAACTGGTTGACAAAAATTACAAAACTCAACAGCACATATAGAAAAATAATTTGTTTTTCTTGCACTCTTAATTAAAATGAAACAATGCTTATATAATACTTTTTCTATATTAGCTTTTAAGTTCAAATAAAATATTAGATTAAGTACTAGGAACATCATGTATAAGTATAATAAAAGTGATTTGTAAACAAATTAAAATAATATCTCAATAATAATTTGACATACTCATATAATCTTGCATTCTCCATTTACACATTGTAAACTTTTCAAGTTATTTGAAAGAAAACTGTGGAGTTTTCCACAAATGCACTTACCTTAAACTAAATATTATTTTACTTTTATTCAGTAGTTTTAATAAAATACAGACTTGGGTTAACCAACAGATTATTATGTATTACTTAATCATTACAACTAAGGTACACAGCAAAGTGGCAAAGTGATGCAACTGACACTTTTGAAATACATTATTCTTAATATGAATAAACTACAACACTTAGTAACACACTTAACTTATTTGGTTATAATTATCTAAATACTCTGGGACCAGTTTAGCAACATTAACTTCCCATCTTCAGCCAGCAGACTGTTCAATCTTTTGGTTACTTCTGGAAGTCTGCTGGCTGAAAATGCAATATTGATATCATGAAACCAGTCCCAGAGAATTTAGACAATTTTAACCAGATAAGTGAAATGTGTTACTAAGTATTGTAGTTTATTCATAATATTTGGATTGTTTCACTGTCAGTAGCTTCAGTTTTTTTTTTCAAAATAATTCTTAAGTTTCAAAGGAAAGAGAAAAATCATTTATGGAGCTATTTTGTTGCAACTCAACAACTGCACCAAATTATTAATAGTATCACATTTTAACATTGTAAGGCAAGTATGGGTGAGCTGCGTATCATCAAAGCAGGAAGGACTTTGGAGAGGTATGGTAATGTAAAATAGTTACTCCTCTATCACAGCAGTGGTGTAATACAGATCATGCAAGGCATGTATTAAATGACAAGACAAAATCAAGTGCTCTATTTATTATACAGATGTGTGCAAATTATTAGACTCATTCATGTTTTTTACTTTGCTTCAGTTTAACACTCAAAATAATAGTTATTCACCGTAAGCCCGTAACCTATTTCAATTTGTCATAATTCTTTCCCTTGCTATAATATGAGACATATTCAATGAAATTTCTCCCTAGATAATAGCTGGGGGATTTCTTTTTTGTACTTATTGTAATGTGGTGGTAGCTCTGAATTAAGAGCAGCCATTTTCTTGTCTGTGTATCCAACTGTTTGGTGATATTGCTTTCTTTTGGTGAATGTAGTAACTAAAGATTGTTAATATTTGCCTTTATTGTGTTTTATTGCTCATATATCCTCAATATTTATTATTAATTGATCTCAAGCCAGGTAACATCGTGTATCTTATCCTTAGCATTCACACTGATTCAAAAGTGAGGTTATGGGTAAAACTGCTGACTTATCCCCAAGGAAAGTAGCTGTAACTGAGAGTCCTTTGAAGGAAACTCTTTATTCACAATGTGAAATAGCTAAGAAATTGTATATTTCACAAAAATCTGTTGTCGTATTAATCAAGCTTTGAAATTCGTTGAGACGACCTCACAAATGGATGGAAAATGCGGGAGGAAAAAAAAGCTATCACCAAGGATTCAAAGAAAACTTGTGCAGCTGGCAAAACAAAACAGAAGAGCAACCTCAACTGACCTCAGTAATCAACTAAAGCAGTACGGTACAGAAATATCAACCTCAGTAGTCCACAGAAGATTATGTAAAGCAGGTTTACCAGCACATAGGCCTCGTAAAAGGCTAAACTGACACCTGCAATGGCAAAAAAATGTTTAAAATGGGCCAAAGAGATGCAGAAACATCCAGTGGAATTTTGGAGAAAGGTAAATAGGATGAAAAATTTATATAGCATAAAACAAAAATATGTACATATGAATTTTATGCAAATGAAATAAACAAGCTAAACTTTATTGCTCTCATTGCTGGTTTTGTTATACTATCTTTGAGCAATTTTAAAACTCTTTAATGCTAATAGAGGTTTTTATTGTTTCAGGTAATTTTCTCAGATGAATCCATGTTTGAAGTAGGTATATGATGAGAGCAGCTACTATGTGAGAAGTACAGATAAAGAAGCATTTTACCCTTAGTGTGTCGATCAAAGAGTAAAACACCCAACATCAAAAATGGTTTGGAGCTGTATGTCTGTCATGGACCTGGAAGATTATACATAGTTGAGGGATCTATGGAGCAAACAAGTATAGAAGTGTATTATAAACAAGACTATTTCCGTAAAGTAAAGAATGGTTTCAAAATGGTGATTTTGTGTCCATGCGTAACAGTGCTCCCTGCCATAGAGTAAAATCTATAACCCAGTTCCTCAAAGAAACAATGTAAAAATAATACCATTTCCGGGGAATAGCCCTGATATAAATCCAGTAGAGAATCTGTGGGGGATTGTTAAACAGAGACTGAAAAAATTGAAAATAGGAACAAAAGTTCAACTTATTGAGAGCCTGATAAGCACTTGGCACAGAAATGAAGAAATAAAGGAAAAGTGTTCCACCCTTGTAGAGAGCACGCCTAAATGCATCAAAATGGTAATAAAGGCCAAAGGAATGCACACAAAATACTAACAGTTAAAAAAATATGTTGTAATATTATTTCTGTTAAATAAATAGAAAATAAACGGTATATGTTGAAAATGTCACCGAGTCTAATAATTTGCACACGTCTGTACATACAATAAAGATATGAAACTCATAATATCTCATGCTTCTCAATAAACTGATGAAATAAATATAATATTGCTTATAAATTTGCAGGAAAAATTGATGCTTGATACTCATAGCCTTTACAGTAGATAAATATAATTTTGTTTCATTTGATACTGGCTTACGACTGGAACCAATGCTGCATAAATATGCAGTAGTGCTCGTAAGTATTTTGACAAAGCCTGACTGATCTCTAATGCTGGCAGTAGTTACACAAACGACCCATGTGTACTGTAAAAGGGTGCAGGTGCTTGGCATTATGTAGGCCACGCCGTGGCTCAGTGGTTAGACCGCTTGGCTCTCACCAAGGCGGCCCGGGTTCGATCCCAGGCGACCGCAAAGTGAGATTTGTGGTGGACAACACGGCGTTGGGGCGGGTTTTCTCCGGGACCTCCGGTTTCCCCCGCCATCTCATTCCACCGGTGCTCCATCTTCATCTCATGCATCATCAGTGTCACCGCCTGCCGTGCCGTATATAGTAAAAGCGGGCATTAAACACTACACACACATTGGCATTATGTATTATAAAACATGTGTAGCCACGTGTCACCACATCTAAAAATGAAATGAAATGTGTAGTGTTTAACGCCAGCTTTTACTACATACGGCACCGCAGGCGGTGACACTGATGATACATGAGATGAAGATGGAGCACCGGTGGAATGAGATGGTGGGGGAAACCGGAGGTCCCGGAGAAAACCCGCCCCAACGCCGTGTTGTCCACCACAAATCTCACTTTGCGGTCGCCTGGGATCGAACCCGGGCCGCCTTGGTGAGAGCCAAGCGGTCTAACCACTGAGCCACGGCGTGGCCTTCACCACATCTAGGCAAGTGTATTCTAAATGGGGCAACAACATAGAAAAGCTGGCTCAAAAGTCTCTTGACAAAACTTTAAATTTCTTTTTCTGACTTTTTAATTCACACGTGTTTCAGATGAACTGTGAATCATTCACTAAATATTATGCCACCACCTCAATGTAAAGAATACAATGTACATTTGCCGTGGGCTGTAAGACATAACTTACAAGAAGGGAAATCAAAAGCAGAGATTGTTCATAATTTTCATCTAACTAGACAACCTGTATCTGTCAGAAACAGATATTACCAGGTCCATGGCCATGTATACAACAAATCATGACTAGTTTGACTTAGAAAAAAATAAAAATAGAATAATTAGAAGGCAATCAGTATCAGATCCTCGAAGGTTAGCAGGACAAATCAATGTCAATCTGAGGCAGAATTATGGTGTAGACGTCCATGTATCTATTGTAAAACATAGAGTAAAGGATCTGAATTTGCCAGCTCATCGCCCATGCAAGAAAGTCTTCTTATGTCCTTGCAACAGATGGCAGAGAGTTGCCTTTAAGAGTGCTGAGAGCAAATTTAATTTCTTCTGATGGTATTCAATATGTTTATCGACATAAAGGTGCAAGATGCAATCCATGCTATCAGGTTCTGACTGTAAAATATGGAGGGGGGAATGTTAGGGTATGAAGGTGCTTCTCCACCTAGGGTGTAGGATCTTTAGTGCAAAGCGTCCTGATTACAAGGAGATATTGGATAAGCATAGGCTATCATATTGTTGCCAGGCATTGTTTCCTGCTGGCCCATGCCTATGCGAACACCGAGAGAGAGAAGCGGGGTGTGAAAGAGACAGATAGTGGAAGAGTGCTTGTTACTTGCCGAGAGATAAAGAGCCAGAGAGATGTCTGGACAGTTCCCTCTTCTCGCTGCATCGTGAAAGACCGTGATGCTTCAGCAACTTTCAAGAAACAATGGCTCAGGTATAAATAAGGGACAAGAAGGTTTGCTAGTCAGTCGTGCAGCGGAGCTGCTAGGAGTGTATGAAGTTGCAGTTGTCTATGGACTTGTGAAATGAGTCATGCAGCGGAGTCGCTAGTGAGCTGTCTATTGTGTGTGTAGCCATTTGAACTGTACCGAGCTGCAAGTTGAGAACTGATAATCGTGTAGTGATTTGAAAGTGAATTCCTTTGTTTGTTTACGTGTGGCGAAGCCATGAGAGACTGTGTTGATGTATGTTACGTCATCCTGCTACTGTCAGGACTGTACAAAACGTCTTTCTACGGAAATAAAGAGCATTTTGAATTTCTACAAACTAGACTTTTAATTTTACAAACCCACAAAGTCACAATATGTTAAAAAAAAATAAAAGCCCGAAGATCATGTTTTCAGCAAGATAATGATCTGAAACACTGTTGTCATTGTGTAATAGGCTATCTTCAACTGAAAAAAATTGCTTTGTCATAACCAAGTCAAAATCTGGTCTTGAACTCTATTGAACTTATGTGGAAGGTGTTGGACAGACATGCTAGAACAAGAGTTTTCCAATATGGTGAAATCATTTTAACATGTTGAAATGTGAATGGCAAAAAATTCCTCTGGATAGAATTATGACCCTTATTTCTTCCATGTCAGCAAAATGTGAGGCTATTATTAAAGCAAAGGGTTATACAACAAAATATTAGTTTTCAACCTACGAAAAAGCATGCTGGGTATTATTTTTCTGTACAAAAGTATTTTGTCCAAACACTTAGGAGCTGTAGATGTGTGTTTTACTTTTAACATACATACAACACACTGTCCAGAGAAGCGTAATTTTTTATTTATGTATGTATTATCTTCTATAGTTTAAGCTACCTATTGTGCAATACTATATATAAATGTTGAGGAAACATTTTGTCAAACATTTATGAGCACTACTGTAAACTAAAAAGGTACTCTCTCTGTCCCATGATAATTGTCCGGTATGCATACCTCATTTGTCCCATATTAATTGTCCAGAAGGCGTATATATTGTGACTTTGTGGGTTCGTGAAATTAAAAGTCCAATTGCGCAAACTCAAAATGTTCTTTATTTCCACCGAATTACAGTTGGAACATTTGACGATTACATAGAATTCCGTAGCGCACACAATTACAATTCAGCAGTTCGTCTGTCACAGGTCCACTCTACACTCACAATTACGTACAACTCCTCTGATACACGTACACAGTCTTCCAGTCTGTTCACTCACTCAGCGCTCCTATGGCTGCTCGCCAAGAACTGAACTCCCTCCAGCCCGGTGCATCGCTTATATAAGACCAACTGACCTATCTAGAAGGTTCCAGGCTAGGTGAAATATCCCGACCGTTCCAGACCCCGGGGGAGGGGAAAGTGACGGCCAGTGATGTCTTTTCAACCATCCCCTCGCCAGAGCTACAAGATAAATGGGTAGGCGTGGCCCGAATGCCTCCTGCCGCCCACCCGACTACTAGCTGGCCGTGCCTTCCGATAATTAGGTGACAATATTTAGTATCACAGTAATCGTCTCATTTGCATACCGTGACGATGATGGTTAGGAATTTGTAAGAGGCAAATGAAACAAGGGAATGATTCTGCTCCAGAATCGGTAGAAACTGAAAATACTCTACCATAGTGTAGATTTATTGCTCCAGGATCAAAATAAAATGACAAGAAATCAAAAACAACATACAAAATTGAGTACTTCACTTCTACCATACTATAGACTGTGTGTTAGCTTGGGAAAGCTGCCAATCCAACAATTTGACTTGCTCCGACAGATCTACTGCTGCGGTGCTGCTGAAGCCTCATTGTAAATGTTTCAAGGACACTCCAAACGAGATAGCAGTACATTGTGGCAGTTCAGGCATGCCTTATACATATGGACAATCTTGTAACCGTTCCCACCATGCACTTTCATTACTTGAATAAGATATGATTGCAAAGTTAGAAAGATGTTACTCAGCTTGTCATGTGTAGGTCAGAGAAAGATATTTCAATGGCGGTGATCAACTCATCAATAGTTTGTGGAGCTGCTTGATGCTGGAGAGTCTGAATTACCTGGAAGAACCCCAGATCTAAAACATTCATATCTGGACTGTTCGGAGGTTGGCATACAAGATCTATTGTGATTCCTCTGGCTGCTGCTGCAGCCTCCAGCCAGGTGTGCTCATTAGGAGCAATATATGGAGGTGCATTGTCCTGCTGAATGGACACCTGAATCCTCCTTCTGCGTGGTTTATACAGCCATTTTGCAACTACTGCTGGGATTAATTTATTGATGAGCATGTCCCAGTAAATATCTTCGGTGAAAGCTAATGGCATCGTAACAGTGATGAGAGGGTTGACTTATGACGCCAGCCTGCTATACCTGGAGTACATCATCGTCAGTAAGACATTCGAAGACCATCTCGACAACCTGAGCAAGGTGTTAGAGAGACTGCAGGCGACCAACCTGAAGCTGAACGCGAAGAAGTGCCAGCTCTTCCGCAAGGAAGCCAACTACTTAGGACAACCGGAGTGGCCAGACCCGGAGAAGACACAAGCTGTGAGAGATTGGCCCAGGCCAAAGGATAAGAGAGAATTGCACAGTTTCCTGGGGCTTTGCAGTTATTACTGCCGTTTCATCAAGGGGTTCTCCAACATCGCTAAACCTCTCACCCACCTGACAGAAGAACACCGGCCTTATGTGTGGACGGAGGACGCCGAAGTCGCCTTCCAGCAGCTGAAGAAGACACTTTGCAGTGCTCCTATTTTGGGATTCCCACAACCAGGTGGCGCCCTCATTGTGGACACCGACACCAGCAACCATTGCATTGGAGGTGTCCTATCCCAAGTCCAGGACGGCCACGAGCGGGTGATAGCCTACTACAGCGAGACCCTGTCCAAGGCAGAGAAAAACTACTGCATCACCCGGCGAGAGTTGTTGGCGGAAGTGAAGACCTTGGAGCACTTCCACAAGTACCAGTACGGTCAGCCATTCCACCCGAGAACTGACCAATCCGCCCTCACCTGGCTATTGAGCTTTAGGAACCTGGAAGGCCAGAGAGCCCGATGGGTCCAGAGGCTGCAGGAGTATGACTTCACCTCTGAAAATCGTAGAGGGGAAGAACCACGGCAACGCAGATGCCATGTCCCGAAGACCCTGCCCAGAAGAGTACGGTCAATGCACAAGAGTGGAAGAGCAGGAGCCTGCCGCAGCTGTCAGAGTGGTCACAGCAATGCCTGCAGATGGCTGGGTTAGCGCAGGCCTGAGGAGGGAGCAGATGACGGACGCCGACTTGGGGCCACTCTTGAGAGAACTGGAGGCAGGGACAAGACCAAACTGGGAGGACATCGCACCGAGGAGCGCCACATACAGGTCGTACTGGGCCCAATGGGACTCATTGAAGATCAAAGAGGGCATGATGTTCCGGGTATGGGAATCACCTAATGGGAAAATGCAAAGAGAACAGTTGGTACTTCCCCGGAGTAAGGCCCCGGAGGTCTTAGAGGAAGTGCACTCCGGTGCTTCGGGAGGACACCTGGGAGCCAACCGAATGATCGACAAACTTCGACAGTGCTACTACTGGCTGAGGCTCCGAGCAGACGATGAGAGAATGTGCCATCAATGTCACGTGTGCGCAGCGAGTTGCGGTACCCAGTCTAACAGCGGGGGTCACATGCAGCAGTAAAACGTCGGCGCGCCATTCGAACGCATCGCTATCGACATAGCTGGACCATTCCCAGTGTCCGACCGAGGCAGCAAGTACCTGATGCTGGCCATGGACTATTTCACCAAGTGGCCGGAGGTATATGCCATCCCGAACCAGGAGGCAAAGACGATTACAGACTGCCTCGTGGAGTAAGTGCTTTGCCGTTTTGGGGTGCCGTTAGAGCTCCACAGCGACCAGGGCACCAATTTTGAGTCTAACCTGATGAAGGAGGCACTGAAAAGACTTGGGGTGAACAAGACCCGCACAACACCCCTACATCCACAGTCGGATGGCATGGTGGAGAGATATATCAAGACCAACACCTGAGGAAGGTCATGGCCAGCCATCAGCGAGATTGGGACGTCTAGGTGCCATTGTTCTTGCTGGCCTACCGCTCGTCAACACACGACACCACTGGGATGACGCCAGGCAGCTTAATGTTTGGCCGAGAGTTATGCCTCCCTTGTGACCTGACTTTTGGGAGTCCCCCGGATGCAAAACAGCCAGCAACCGGGTATGTGGAGAGCCTCGTGGATCATCTCCAAGACATGCATGAGATGGCTCGTCAGAACATGCAGAAGGCGAGTGACCGCATTAAGACCCGATACGACAGGTAAGCCAACAGCCAAGGGTTCCAGCAAAGTGATCTGGTCTGGTTGTACCGCCCTACCTGGACCAAGAGATGCTACCCGAAACTTTAACAGTCGTGGCAAGGACCGTACCGGGTGGTAAAGAAGATCAACGACGTGGTCTACCACATCCAGAAGGTGCTCCAAAGAAAGATGTTGGTGGTACACCTGGATCGTCTGGCCCGCTACAATGGTGCTGTTCAGGACGACCAGCCTTGAGGGAGCAGGGAGAGAGCGGCGACGCGCACAAACAGATAGTGCAGGGTGGAGATAAAGAGCCTGCCAAAACAAATAAAGATAACGTGGAGATAAAAGGCTTGCCAACACAGATAAAGTTAGACGTCTGGAACATTTGTGTTTCGTCTGGTGCTGTCTTACAGAACATTCGATTATCTTCTGGAACCACGAGTAGAGGTATATTAGGAAGCCGTGACTTGCCAAGGGACAGTCGTAAACAGAGTCGTAACGAGACTTGTAATTGGAACTGATGTGTATTTTAAAAGTGAACTTTCTGTTGTGGTCAACGACCTTGGAAGATTGTAATTGTGTAAGTGACGTAATTCTGCTACTGTAAGGGTTGACCAATACTATGGAAATAAAACACATTTTGAACTTCTGCAACTTGGGCTTTTAATTCTACAAACCCACGAAGTCACAGTATTAAAACTGCTAAATTCAAAAACAAAGGATGAAATCCCACAAATTAACAGATCTGGAATATACCAAATAAGTTGTATGAATTAGTAGAAATGCTACATAGATCAAACTAAAAGAAACCTACAAACCAGAGTCAAAGAGCACTTTAGAAACTTCAAATTGAAACAAGATAAGCCAGCAGTAGCATTTTATTTTAGGAGCAAAAACTATGACACTGACCCAAATCCAAAATTGCTAAAAGGGGGATAAACCAAAACAGACAACATGGGAGATATATTTATATGGAAAATTAAGGACCGCGTAATGAACTTTGAAATCCCACGAATAGATAATTTGACATAGAAGTTCATAGTTCCACTGCCAGAGAGAAGAGAGCAGACAACAATAACAGATGATAGTCGGACAAAGGTTGAAAATGGATGCAATGGCTTCAGAAACTAGTCCCACAATAGTATAAAAATGGAAGTGACGAAATACAGATAGTCTTTTTAATTAATTTTGACATTACTGTTACTAAATTCCTAAATCATGCATAATGGAAATAGTTTATTACACTACATATACGAGGGCTATCCAGAAAGTAGATTACGTTTTCGTCTGTTTCCGCTAGGGGCGGGGCTAGTGCGGCCATCTTGGGGTCAGAGCGTTGCGCAGATCAGTCGGCATCTAGCCGTGCTAGTGAGAGGTTCGTGCTGTGCTCCGTTCAGATACTGTGACGGTTTGAAATGTCTGCGTTAATTGAAAATCCCGCGAGCTGCGAGGTGCGTGCAGTAATAAGGTTTCTGACTGCAAAAAACTGTAAACCGATAGAAATCTATCGGCAGCTTTGTGAAGTGTATGGGGACAACATTATCACTGAAGGTGGAGTGCGTCAGTGGGTCATCAGATTTAAAAATGGCCGAACCAATGTTCACGACGAAGATCGAAGTGGGAGACCCAGCATAGTGACTGCTGAACTTGTCGAAAAAGTCGATGCTAAAGTCCATGAATATCGAAGGTTCACAATAACGGAACTTTCTTTGAGTTTTCCACAAATTTCGCGAAGTTTGTTGCACAAAATCATCAGCGAAAAGCTTGGTTACCACAAGTTTTGTGCAAGATGGATTCCAAAAATCTTGACAGAGGACCACAAAAATCAGCGAATGGCTGCAGCGTTGAACTTTTTGGACGTTTACCATAAGGATGGTGACTCTTTACTCGATCGCATCGTTACTGGTGACGAAACATGGGTGAAACACGTGAACTGTGAAACGAAATTGCAATCAATGCAGTGGGGGCACACAAGTTCTCCCCAAAAACCCAAGAAATGCATGCAAACAATGTCGGCAAGGAAGATGATGGCGACTGTTTTTTGGGACAGAAAAGGTGTGATTTTGGTGGACTTCCTGGAAAGAGGCACTACAATAAACTCTCAAAGGTATTGCCAAACTCTCCAAAAACTCAGAAGAGCCATTCAAAACAAGCGCAGAGGAATGTTGAGCTCTAAGATCTTGTTGATTCACGACAACGCCTGGCCCCACACGGCAAATGTCACTCGTGAAGTTCTTGAATCTTTTAAGTGGGAGTTGTTTCCTCATCCGCCGTACAGTCCCGACCTGGCACCGAGCGACTTCCACCTATTCCCAGCAATGAAGAAGTGGCTGGCTATGCAGCATTTTGATGACGACGCACAGCTGCAAGAAGAGGTAACGAAGTGGTTGAAGGCGCAAGCGGCCGAATTTTTCGACGAAGGAATTTCCAAGCTCGTACATCGCTACGATAAATGCCTTAATTTGAATGGTGACTATGTCGAAAAGTAGTATTTGAGTGTGGCTTTCATCTGTATATAATAAAATTTGTTTCCTATACTTTGTTTACTTTTTATTCCAAAACGTAATCTACTTTCTGGATAGCCCTCGTATTATCACTAGAGCATGGATGGTTATGTATTAAAGGTCAACAAAATATGTGCATATATCTGTATTTAAACATCTTGAAACATGTAATAAAACCATTCAAATAACAAGAAATATGTAGCATCATAGTATCAGAATTTCTTGCTGTTTTCTTAAAATAATTATGTTTTAATGAGGCAAACTAGAAAAATAACATGTTTTAAACATGCCATATAAGGGCTCTATGGTGGATCAGCATTGTAAAACTTGAAAGCAATGAGAACAAGGCACATTTTTCTCACAAACCTGGTAAAAAAAAAGTACCTTCTCATCTGTGCGAAAACTGTTAGATTCATTTGTGTAGTGATTTGACTTCACACAGAGTGACGTTTTTCTTTGGCATCTTTTAGCACAATATCATAACTTGAAGTTAAACATTGAGGTGACATGACACACAGTTACAATTCAATCTACACACACACCAGCTGATGAATGCATTGCTGAGATGGCATGGCTTGGACATGCAGTGACAAAGTTAGCACCATGTGCTGGTCATGGAAATAGAGTGACATTCGATACAAAAAGTATTGTTTATTGTCTCACACTTCTAGCACACACAAGAATGTTATAAAGTGAATGGAAGTGTAACTAAGCTTGGTTATAGTAATAAAAACATGTAATAATATGTACTTAGGAATAACATTTGGGATAATAAGTACTTATAAGCAAAATATGTTGAGCAAAATATGCAAAACACGTGTAATTACATAACTATCACTTATTTTATACATTCAAGTAATGAATGGGGTGAATAAATACTGTAATTCAGGTTCTGAAACATTTAAATTTGAGCTTAAGTATTTTACTTCCATTTATTGACACATGATATATGGTACTTCCCCAACTGCATTGTATATACTTTAGTGAGGCAATGTTTTGACACCTATCCTATTAGTATTGCAGGTGGGCACATTATATTAGAATGGCGAGTGCTCAGTTCCTCAGAGTAGCGTACAAAAACATAGAGTGGAAAGCCTAAAAAGTGAAAAGACTGTTGTGTTAAATGAGTTTAACCTTTTCTTTCAGTGTTATGAGACCCTGACAGTGAAAGACATAACTAAACTGATGTCTGAAGCACCTAATGTCTAAACACTAATATGTGAGAACCAAAATTAAACTAACAGTTATTATAAAAACCCTTAAAAACAAAAAGCGAAAGGCCATGTGGTGTTTTAGGGCAAGTGGAGGATTTTGTTAAAAGTGTTATTTGCTTTAAAGTGCACAATTTCTTTTTAAACAAAAAGCCTGCTATATGCTTTAGTGAACAGTGACCCAGATCTTCCAAATTTTAAGAAAACCACATTCCACACTTTGCTGAAAGACATCAGGTTTCAGTTTTCAAAAAGAAACAAAATGAACATGATAATTGACCAACGAGACATTGTGGTGTGGAAAAGACATTAACTGCGATCTGTAAGACAATTTCATGCAGAAGGGCACACAATTTATTACTTAGACGAAAACTGGATGAATGAGGGACATGTGACTTCAAAGGCTTAGACAGACACAACTGTAGAGTCAAAGAAAGGTGCATTCTTTTCTGGGTTAATATGACTACTACTGATTCTGAGCTGGATGCCGCATCTCTGATGACTCATATTAATATAAGTTTTTATTCATAAAATTATATTTCATATTTATAGCCAAACAATTTTGCATCTGGAATTTTCAATTTGCAATCTAAGGAGCAAGTCACTCTTGTGAAGCTTCTAAATCCACCTCGTGCCATGGCTCTTGGTTCCACTGCAGCAGTAGGTAGGTGAACTCTGTGTGTGCAGAAAGTTGATCTCCTGACACTGCTACACACCAGGGTTTAGCACAATCAGTTACACTTAACTGCAGTCTTCTAAAGGCCCTATGCCTGACATTTAACCATCACTATCACAACAATAAACAGGCACTCATATAAAACGTTTCTTGTCACTTCTAAATGAAAGCTTCTCTAAAACAAACATGTGCAAATTTTGCTATTTGCGATAAGTAACCGAGTATCCTCATTGACTGGGCAGGTTAACTAAAGACTTGTTTCCAGTGCTTAATGAGGGTCAGAGGCGTGAGGTCCAAGACAATATTTACAACCCTTACTGGTATAGGCTCATCCACTAGTTCCAAAGAATTTTTCACATAGCAAATTGTTTGGCAATAACTAGAACCATGCACTGCTGCAGTGAAAAGATATGACAGTGTGATAAGAGTCAAATGTAAACAGCTGATGGCAGAGAACTTTAATCACATGTTCGTTGGCAGACTGATACAAACCACAATGTTTATGTGCATCCCCACTTTAAGCCTAGAGGAATTATATATATTTTTTATTGTCGAATGAAGAGAAATCAGTAAAACTGATAGAAATTAGTTTCTTAAACAAAATTGTTATCACGGAAATCAAAATATCTCTATTACTGGAAATTCTTTATAGAATGAACATGTAAGAAAATGATATTGCAAAAATAACACTCAAAGGAATACAAAAAAGAGTTTACTTCCATCCTAACAAAAGGAAACATTCAAGTCAGAAAATACAATGGAACTGGAAGTGCAGATTTCATTAGTATATAATGTGTAGAATGATTTTGCTATTTTCATTGCAATCAAGTAATCAAGCAATAATTCAAATTTGACAAACTTCTGTGATGTCCATGTACCTTGTGATGTTTTACCTCTTACCTTTTGTACAGTATTATTAACTACCACTGAGAATACTGTGTGGCTTCTATTCACTTGAATCTTGTTTGAAGCTTCTGTCTGAATTTTATCACCAGTATTAACTTGATGCAAGCTATTACACATGCCATACAAAACACTATATGCTGTAGATTATGCCAGATTTGAATTATTGACCTGTTTTAACATTCTATGTGATGTGATTGAACAATAAGATGGAATAATAATAGATGCAGACGTCTCTTTAATTTGTTCTAGTCTATCACCTTCTATTTTAAATAGATCCACCACTTTGTTCATACAAATTTTGATGTTTGATCTGTGTGATTGGTGGCTTATTCAATGGGAGTTTCCAAAGAGTGAGTAAGAATGTATACTGTGGAATAAAATAAAAACTTATAAACTATAGAAAATGGTGCAGTTTCAATGTGAGACTACAATTGTGAGGGGATGAAGTACTGGAGTAATAATGGATCTCCCGATGACCAGTGCCTTTCAGGTCAACACCAAACACTCAAGAACCTCTCGAGTGGCCTGTACACTGGAAACATTCTGTGCATTCTGTGATAGGAGAGGAAACTGAGCGCTAAACTGTAACGGATGTCAAGGATCACGTTGAACTTGAAGATGATATGTGTTAAGTAGAAGTTTGTGTGTGTACATTTGAATTTAACCCTTATAACCCAGTCCATTTATACTCCAGTATTTCATCCCCTCACAACAATATGCTTGAAATAGATTTACATCTCAGACACCTTCTGTCCCTTAAATAATTTACTTACTGAAAAAATATCTGTCATTTACCATGTTGCAAAAGTAGAGGTGCAGGACACCCACACACACACCCCACCCCCACACACACAAAATGGGTAGGTGATTCATGTATAAGATCAGAAGAAGTCTAACAAAAGCCTGTAAGAGTTGAGTAGTAATAGCTCTATTTTTTAATAAGTTAAATATTAGTGTTCTGAATCAATCAAATTTAATATACTTGGGTAGGAGCATTACAAACAAGATAATTTAGATCAAATTCCTCACAGATTATGACAGCAGATGCTTTAATCACTCAGTTATTAAGAGAGATTTGTATTAAAATTTGCACATTATACTTTTCCTAGTCAAAATACTGAGAAAAATAAAAATATTTAGCATAGAGTGCTCTGAAAGTAGTACCAAGAGTGGACCCACTACTTTTTTCACTTAACACTCACCAAACTCAGAAAACTATGATTAAAGTGAGTATGTCAAATTTCTATGCATTTTTGCCCATTCACCAAGAGAATATAAATTTATAACTCTAATAATTCTCAGCATTGTTGTACATTGAATATAAACATGTATTATGTAATGCAGTTTGCATTATTTTAGCAGTACTGAACTGGCCAAACTGTTACAAATCAGTTCAAAGTTTGCTTTATTTACACATAATACCACCAAAAGTAAGATATTTTACAGTTGCCATGCACAACACAGGAAAACTACATTTATTACAGAGTATATAAATCCTGCTGATTACATCTTACTCATTTCTCACAGATGTAATGACAGCCCTTTGTATATTCCAGATATTCTGGTCTTTCAAGTTATTTTACTTACATACTTTAAGAGCTGGTAACATATCAAGTACCCCTGGTGTAATGTGTATGTCTACAGGACTTTTTAGATACAGATCACTGTAAACGGATACATAAATGAAAATGCCTGGTACTATATTTACTTCATTTACATATGCACTTCTATTAAAATTGTTTTCAGCTTCATTTTATTTCACTCCACATACAAAAGGCATCAAAAAGCTCTGCAAAGCAGCATGAGATATTACATGAACATGGTAAACCTCCTAAAACATATTAACCAAATAACTGAAAATAAATAAATAAATTAAATGATACTAACTTTCAATCAGTTGCTTTCAACTGAAATGTTACTTTATGAAGATGGTAGAAAGCAATATTCAGATACTTATGCATTTGACTTTCTACTGTTTAAATAACATCAATACCATTATTTCTCTTGACTAATTTCATATGCTTCAGTGATCCAAACAATAACTAGAAACAACAATGTTTCACTGAAATGTTATATGTGAAATTAATATACTAAGGTTTTACTCCTCAGTTCAAGAGTGATCCAAACAATAACTAGAAACAACAATGTTTCTCTGAAATGTTAAATGTGAAAGTAAAATACTAAGGTTTTACTCCTCAGTTCAAGAGTGATCCAAACAATAATTAGAAACAACAATGTTTCACTGAAATGTTATATGTGAAATTAATATACTAAGGTTTTACTCCTCAGTTCAAGAGTGATCCAAACAATAACTAGAAACAACAATGTTTCTCTGAAATGTTAAATGTGAAAGTAAAATACTAAGGTTTTACTCCTCAGTTCAAGACCAGCACCAAATTTTCAGTGTGAACATAATAAGCATTTTTGGCTGTGAAAGGAAGACGTGTACATCTTCTTAACCACCTCTAAAAGTCAAAACTACATGAGAGAGAAGTTTTTGTTTACTGAGCAAAAGATTTATTTTCAGTAAAGCCATACACTTCTCAGAAAATTAATTATCTATAAATATAAATTGTCTTCTTGGAAAAGCATAGTTAATAAACATAACGCATCAATTACTTCAATGAAAATTTTATCAATCTGGCTTTCTATATAAAAATAAATTTACAGAACACATTTGAGACTACTGAACTCCATCGTTTACCCTAGGTTTATTATGTATTTCTAACTGTAGTTTGTAGATGGTATTTTTTGGCTATATGTATTGTGTAAACGATTCTTTCATTATGGACAGTAAAACTTAAGAAAAAACCAATTCAACAAACTATAATAATAGCGATTACACTTCACTTATCTTTCATATTAATATATATCACAACAGGACATCTCACAAATCCGTCGTTTGCACCATCAGCAGGCTTGTTTATTACTGTTGTCACTACTGTCACCAGGTGACTGTTTTTGTCTTATTGCCAACCACTGAAGGTAAAATAAATCTGACAGAATCAATTGGCAGCATTTCAAAATTAATTAGGTGATCCATATTTTCCAAAATATATATTTTTTTTCCAAAACCATCATTTCTAAGGGTCCATCTAATTGCTTTAATTATTTCACCTCTGGATTTATTTTGTGATTAAGTAACCAAAACTGATCTGCCACAGATGATTTATCTGTTTATTAAGTATAGCTAAACACTATAGCAACACAACTTCATGAATACAATATTAGTGAAGTTGTGTCGCTAGAGTATTCAGTTATTCTTAATACTTAGTTTGCTTCACTGTCTACACTGTCAGCAGCTTACCTACTTACATGTGGTAAACATGTAATTAACACAGGTCAACGTCCTAACAGCACTGGTGAATTTATGACGCATCAATTCGAGGAATCGCCAATTACATCATGCAATACGTGCAGATTGCACTCCAAATTACGAGATTTACTTGAACGTCACACTGGTCCTACAATTCCAGATGAATCAACTTTGCGTAAAAGTTACCTACAAAAATGTTATGAAGACACGTTAAACCAAATATGTGTATGGGAAAAAAATTATGTATCAATTGATGAGACAACCAATTCAGAGGGGCATTATGTAGCCAATGTAGTGATAGGTACACTAGAAGCTACTAGTGCCAGACAAATGTCTCTTCTCATCTCAGAGATCATGGAAGCTGTTAACCACTGTCAGATATGCAAACTGTTCGATAAATCTATGTGTTTATTGTGGCCTAGTGGAATACAGCATGACAACGTGCTCCTCTTCCTTACAGACACTGTAAAGGCGGCAAAATCGATCCAATCATTTTATAGTAAGATGGTGCATGTCACGTGTTTGGTCCATGCTTTTCATCGAATTGCGGAACAGGTCAGATTAACATTTCCAGAAGTGGATACACTAATTTCCACAGCAAAGAAAATATTTGTGAAAGCGCCAACCCAAAATATGTATTTCAAAGATAAAGCCCCTAATATAGCTTTGCCCCCGGCTCCAATTTTAACACGCTGGGGTATATGGTCATGTATATACCACTGTGACAATTTTCAAATAGTGAGAGAAGTAGTGAATAGCTTTGATGGGGTAGATTCTAAGGCAATTGAGAGCGCACAAAATCTGTTTTCTGATACTCAGATCTACAGTAAATTAGTTTTTATTAAATCAAATTTTGCATTTTTGATGAATACCTTAACCCGCCTTGAAGAAAGTTGCATGACATTGGATAAGTCGATTGAGTTAGTGAGGATTGTGGAAGAGAAGATACAAAATGTAAACGCTGAGATTGGGGACAAGATTAGACAGAAACTAAAATTTATGTTGAACAAAAATAAAGGATACCAAACAGTTTGTCAGATTGCCGATATCTTGTCAGGAGAAAACTTCAGAACTGATAATTTTGAACAGGATTTAACAGGTAGTGACATAATGTTTTTCAAATATGCACCTATAACATCTGTGGAAGTGGAGAGAAGTTTCTCAAAGTATAAAATAGTTTTAGCTGCCAACCACCGGTCCTTTACTTTTGATAACTTGAAGATGAACATGGTGGTGTACTGCAACGCAAAATAAGGTATGTTTTGGCTAATGGGTACAGTAACTTATTTTTTCATATTTTATAAAATTGAAAATGCCATGATGAATTTTGAATTTTATTTATTATTTAGTAGCAATAATTGCATTATTAACTAAGAAAGTTAATTTTAAAATGTGGTCATTTGAACCATGTATTCAATATTTGCCTCTTACAGTTATTAATTTATTATTATAAAAGAAATTGTTAATTTTTGTTAGGTCATTTTTTTACATTTTATGTGCATTTTTATATATATATTTTAAGGGCATTTTATAGCTCATTTTAGAGAATTTTTAGGTCAACAACTTCCGGGCCCTAGTTATTAATTTTTATCTGCTGATTCCAAAAATGAAGTCAGAAATTTTGTAACTATGAAAACTTTCCAGGTTTATTAGTATTTGTAAAGTTGCCACATCGTAAGTTGGTGACTGATATTTACCACCATGTGATAAGTTGTGAAAACAAGAAGTGGGGATGAAACACGTCATTGACACGTTATTTCGATCACCTAGCAACCAGAAATCCACCAATCAAAAGCAACCATGTAAACCTATCATGCTTATCCTGCGTTGTGAGCTGTATCACATTACACCATGTGCTTTATGCATGACGCTCTTCTATTGCCATGTTGAGGTTTGCAGTAAACAGACACTGCTATTATTGTTGCTTCACTTATGAATCAGGAGTATCACAATACTGTTGTTGTTTGTTGCTCTTTAGTATGAGATGGTATGTGTTGTTGGAAGGAAACAGGTGTGGATATAGTTTCAAGGAATTTCTTATGAGGTTTTCTGGGTTTGTTCCTAGGTCAGGGTTGCACAGCTTTTTGATCTCAGGAGTAGCAGACAGCAGAATGCTTTGTTTTTCTCTTTATTACTTGTCTTCCCTTCTTGTATGGACACACATATGCATGCGCATGCACATAAACAAACACGTTTCCTTATGTACGTTGCTTAGTTTTACATTACACGCATCTTATCACCTGCATACCATGCTGTCTTCCTAAATACCACTACCTCCGTCGATTTCCTGACTAAGAGTGCCTCTTGTAGAACACTGACTTGTCTCCCGCTTTTCCAGTTAACAGTAAATAACCTTACCTTTTAAGGTTAATGACTAACCCTTCTTATCTGCCTTTGTCCGCTCCAGTTCTAACATGAACTGTAGCTAACCATTTATTTTTTTATTTATTCTGCGGATTTTGTATGCTTTAGTTAGGTAACTGCACACCTAAGAAACGTGTACACAGTCTTACAATTAATACTGCAGTATGCAAATTTCTAGGAACAAGTGCGTGTGCATTAATGCAACCGAACTTCCTCCTCTGCACTACCTGTCATTTTCATAGTCTAGCACTTGAAGAGGGGAAGTAAAGTGGCAATGCTGCTATCCCCTCTCCTTCAACTGTCAATCACCAACTTATAATGCAGCCATATTAGTATATAACATGCTAATTAGAAGAAGTATTCTACATTTATATTTCATGCCACTGAGTCAACTACTGACTTAACATTTGGTGACTGTTGCCTTGAATTTACAAGTTACAACAATGACATTCCCTTACAAAACTATGATTGTAAGATAAAATTTGCAGTTGAATAGACAGCTTTTTTAAAATAAACAACCTAATTCTGTGTCCTCTTTCTCTGTCGATTAAGATAGAAGTATGTAATACTGTACATAGCAGTGGACAGTTATAATAAGTAGAGTAAAAGTGTATAGTGTCTCAAAAGTGTGTTAATAACGGATATAATTTCTGTTATGTGTGTGGTGAGCTGACTTTCAAAGTGCACAGATAAAAATTTATTTCTCTTACAAGAAGAGCTTATGACTGTTATTTTAAAACAAATTAGACTAGAACAAAACATGGGCCCCGGAAATTTGTTGTGCCAAATATGTAAAGCTGTTAACTGGCTGGCTGAAAGGATCCGGTCATCATGTGCCATTTGCAGTCTCTATGATACTGCACAAATCTAAGGATCATTTGATAGACAGTTACTTCTACATGACAAATATATTGGGAATAAGTTTAAAGTCCAGACACACTTTTATTGATCTTTAGATTCAGCAATTTGACTGGTGCTTCAGCAGACAAGACTTTCCATACCAATTCCACCAGATGACGTAATATGGACTGAAGAATTTTCTATTGTTGAGGAATTATGAGAATATGAAGTTCTTACTATGTGCAATCAGATGTGACAATTTTTCTTGGTGGATATGGGCAAATTTGAAAGTTAGAGACATCTTACTTGAGCCAGAGCTTGACTACAATAAATTTTGCTGCTTTCTGTGCAAGTAGAATAGCAGAGATAGAAATAATGATTTCATTAAAATTCTTGGCCAAAGAGTCATTTAATTTAGAACAAGATAAAGTTCTTCACCAGCCTCTTTATGTTCTGAAAAAATCTTATTGCCTCCACTGCACATCAAACTAGACTTGTTAAGGATTTTGCAAAAGGAATGGATTGTGATGGTACTACATTTCTCTTCTTGAAAAATAAATTCCCTAGGATCAAAAAGAAACAAAGAAAGTGATTCATATAAACTTGAACAGTTTGTTTCTTTCTTTGTGCCATAAAGTTGCAAAGTATAAAGCTTAAATAATTAAGTGTACTCATCATTGATATGTTTAAAAGACAATAAAACCTGAATAATGCCAGATAACATTTCTAAAAATGAATTGGTGATTACAGATAAGCTGCATACCTCTTCTTTTAACTTAGTTGAAAGCAGCTCTGCATAGGAATTTTGACTGTCTGTATCAGATTCAGAGATGCATTTCTGCTGCTCAGGTTCCAGCTGCTGTGATAAGGCCTTTGTTGACACCAATAAAGGCATGTTGGAGAAAAAAACATCGCCACCCACTCCAATTTTACTGTGAACATTCTTCCACAGTGCATCAGAAACCTGAAACATGCATACCAATTATTAGTCTTAAACATTTGCTACCAGGTTTCACAAATATTTTACTTCAGCATTGCTTAAGACACATCCTCAGTATAAATACATATAAATTAGCACTTTTTCTTGCTTCTGTTTATAATATATTTGAAGAGGAGCTTTTCTCAGAGAACCTGAATCAGACTTGAAACTAGCTTTGAATACTGAAGTAGTAGACAGTGCATCAGTCAGTCTAAAGCTTCAATATTCGGCTATTTACCTTGAGCATGTTTCAGACTCATCTTGCTTCCATCCTTAGCTAGTAAATTGATGAAAATGGAAGCAGATGCTTCTGAAATACCGGGTAGCGACACAACTTTTGTTAGCAGCAATCACAAGGTGCAACCTTTAAGTCAGGTCAAGAAAAATCCCTGTAAAACATGAAGACTTGAATACTGTGCAAGAATGGAAAGAAAACTGTTTGAAGGAATTAATATAAGCACATGGGATCCCAAAGACTTCAAGTAAGATAAAACAGGCATTTTCGTTACTGTATGCCCAAATGCATAAATAGTAGAAAATGTAAGCATGGTAGTTGGAGAGGTTTCGACCTTCCCAATTTATTTCGAAGCTTTTACCCTACACAAAATTAAAGTAATGCTTTATTACTATTAGCAGTTTGAATTGTATGCTTATACAGAAAGGCATGCTTTATGGCAAAATTTACATCCTCCAACGTTAAGTCATATTGAACGATGAATGGAATGGGTGAAATGATGCTCAAATGAGTCCAGGGGTCCATGGAGCTTAGAGTTACCTGACATTCGTCCTTTAGGGTAAGGGAAAACCCCAGATAAAACCTTATCCAAGTAACTCACCCTAACCGAGATTCGAACTCAGGACCTCTTGAATGTGAGGCAGACATGCTACCATCTAAGCTACCGAGGCGAGCATAAATAAGTCAAGTATTAGTTTTCTGTGTATAACATAAATGAGAAACAACATTTCAAAATGCAGTAAGTCCATTCATGGACGAAAATTTTTTGAAGCAGATTTCTATTCCAAAAGAAGAACTTCATCAAAGTAGAGTCTTCTTTCAACTCAAATCATAATGTTTAAATGTTTAAATCAGGTAAATATATTTGCCTTTGGTTGAAAACACAATAAGATCGCCATCAGAATTGGTTTAAACCATAAGTCGAACTTGTTACAATTGTTAATGTATGTTGCACCTAAAAACATAATATGACAAAAGTTGGGAAAGCAACAAAGTATTCAATTTCGACATCCTCCAAAAAGATTTGTTCAGCAAGTTCCTTGAACCGCCACCAGAGGAGACCTGTGACAAAATATCGTCAACTACACCAATGAGAACCAGTCGATGGCCGGCTGAGGATAGAGGCAAAGTCTCTGAAACATGTTCCGGAAAAATTTAAAAGTAAGTGTTGTTTAGTGTCATTAATCGACTCCCTTTAAATTTAATACAGCAAGAACTTGGTAACTTTCAAAACCCTTCCAAATTTGAAATGTCTTAGTCCCAAAAACTTAAGTATGGCTCTGAGTGTTATTTAAATTAATTCAAAATACAACAATTTCTAATTCAGAGATCAATATTGCTCCCATTATTGAAATTCAGACTTTTAGTTAAAAATAATCATTAACTGTTCAAAAATATTATTTTAAAATGTAACTTAAATTTAAATGTCTCAAGTAAATTTTTTGCCCTCTCGTGAACCCCACCTTGTCGTGGTGAGAGGACTCAGTACTCAATCAAGAACACTGGACAGTGTAACTGGATAACCAGTTAACTGGAAGGCAAGAGGAGAGGGAAAGCTAAGAGTGGTTCACACTGGGTAGATGTAGCTTAGTAAGCTGAGGATAGCAGCATGTCTAGGAGAAGGAAAACTTGGAAGACAAACCCCTTTCTCTATGGTCTAGAGGTTGTGCAAAGGACTAGTATCCCATCCATGTAACTTACTTGCAAGCTCTGAAGGAAAAGCCAGACTGATATACCAAAGAAAGATGACACAAGCGCAAAATAAGGTTAAACGACTAAGACAAACTCAAATCAAAATAGCAATATGGAATATAAGAGGAATTCATCATAAAGAGTATGAGCTAGAAGAAGAACCGTAAGAGAAAGAGGTATAGACATCACAATAATAACAGAAACTAAAAAGAAACAAAAAGGAAGCTACAATCTTATAACTACACAGTATTTTACAGTGGTGTGTATGTAGCAGAACGGGCAAAGGCAGGAGTAGCAATATTAGTAAATGAAAAAGTAAAGAAGACAGTAATATGATATAAATGGACAAATGAAAGAATAATCGAAATAAGATGCCAACTTCCAAGAGGAAACATTACAATAATAGAAGTTTACACACCAGAAGAGGGCCAAAAAGAAGAAACAGATAACTTTTATCAACAATTGCAAGAATCTATATATAAAACAAATAAAAATGACTATTTAGTAACTGCAGGAGACTTAAACGCCTGCATAGGAAATGTACCAATACAAAATGTTTTAGGAAATAATGGAGAAACCCTCTTAAGGGGAGGCATCAGTGAAATTTCGTCAAAATGACAAAAAAAAAGACATTTTCTGTTTTTTGCCTTAAAATTATGTTTTAACATTGTAGTTTCAGAATCTGCCATCAGTTACGCCCTAATGCCATTTAAAGAGCTGCTACATCATTTATTTAAATGCCTGTGTGCAGGTGGGCATGGTCATTTAAATTCTCTTTGGCTGCCTGTTGTGAAGAAATTGATCGAATTCTCACGTTTAAACTATGCAGTTTGATTCCATAGATTTGCGGTAATGTGCAGAGACATTTTCTGGATTTTTGTGAAAGCTAATCAACCTTTCTGGTTCCATGTTATGTTCTTTCCTGATTTTAAAAGGAAGTGTTTGCAGTGTGTTTTGTGTTTGTGATTGTGAAAGGTGGTCTTCATACAAGTGAGAGCCGTGGATAGCAGCTGATTATTAAGATAAGTATTATTTAGAATAGGAATAGAGTTTATATTGCTTTCTTGATGCAAGAGTATATAATTTATACCAAGTCTGGTTAGGGGTGCATATATCAACAGGTGGCTATTCCATTTTTGTAAAACTTGAACACCTTAGGGCACAATTTTTTTAAATTTATCTCTCTAGTACTACATCAAACTGATTAAAATGAGTGGGGCAGTTAAGAAAAGGCAATCAAAGCGATCTCTTGCAGAAAAAAAAAGGTGGGAATCTCACAAATCTGAAACAAGCACAGTATCTAAAACAGATATTAATGAAGCTGATTCAGAAAATTGAGGAACTTCTGCAATGATGATGAAAATCAAATGAATATGGACATACCAAGCCCAGATTATGTACTTATTCACAGAGAAACTTGGAATAAGATATTTAATAGCTTTAGCTGTATAGATTGTGGATTCAAGGGTTTGGAGGCAAAATGTAATGAATCTTTGGGATTTACTAGTAAAGTGATAATAGAAATGTTATGTGAAAACATATATACAGCCCTAGGGTTACCAGTGAGTCTAGTAGGGCACCTTCTGATGTATCTGAGCATGACACTTTGGATATTTCTGTGTCATATGATGGTACCTGGCACAAGAGAGCACATACTTCTTTGTTTGGAATTGGAATTGTGATATATGTTCTCACAGGGTTTATAATAGATCTTGAAATTAAATCAAAATACATGTGCAGCAACAATTAGGGAGTTAGGAGAAAGTAGTGACAAGTATAAAGCATGGATTAAGATCCATAGTGAAACGGTACTCTCTTCCTCGAGTTGATTGATTGGCTGATAAGGAATGTATGGAAGATTAATTGTATGTTAAAGGAATATATACGTGTATTGGAACAAATATCTTGTGTGTGCAGTGTCGAGATTGTTACGAGCTCTGAACGGTATGAATTCTTCCTCCCCTAGGACAGCTGACCGCAACCATAAATCTTAGGCTCGCACCCCGCGTTTAGTTTCAAACATAGTTTGACAGGAAGGAGACATCTTGGGTGGTCTAAAGTGAGATTGTCGTAACTGGGACTCCATATGTGTTCTACCGACCAACTAATTAAAAATAATGAGCTGAAGGGGGAAGCGAAGTGTCATATGGCCTAGCCGGGAACAAATAGATATCTAAAGTTCAGTTGCTAGCTGGGGGTCGGGCTAGATCGTCGTGCGGCAGCACGAAGGCAGATATCCCGTTCTTTAAGGAACGGACGAGTAAGCTAAAGAAATCATGTTCGATTAAAGCTAGTTAGTAACTGGGTGCTAATCCGACGACTCGTGTTATAGACACGGGAGTGCAACTACGCGAGTGCGAAGCCTACCATTCAGAGTTCGCCTAATTAACATGTATTTTGAGAGTAATTGAAATACAACTGATCGTCATAAGAGAATTAACCTGTGTTTCTTTCCAAGTACCCTAATTGATCCACCCAGAACGCCCTGTATCAAGAGATCCATGCCACTGATCCTATATTCATAAATATTAGGACAACTCCGAGAGCAGCCGAGGACATCGATATTCCTCAAATTTTATTAGCGATGCTGACAACCCTAGGAGTCAAGCCCCTGCCAAATAATTGAGCTGAACTGTGCAGCAATATTCACCCAACACCCCGCCCCGCCCCAAATAATGGCGCCCAACTGATGGACTACGAGAAGCTGATCAAAGGGACAAGGAGAACCAGGTCACCGAGATTAGGAGGACGACAACGATCATCGCAGTTTGACGACCGACAGCGAGACTTCATCGTCAATAAAGTTTATTGTGTGTGTGTAGTGCATAAAATTTAAAAGAGAGAGAAGGGCAGAAGACTCTTTTATCTCCCGTTGAAGAGTGAATTTGCAAGTGCGAGTGGGTTAAAAGGCTGTGCATCGAGGGATCCGCTTCAAAGAAGTAAGCAGAACAATCGAAAAACAATTCCCAATCAAGTAAAATTAATAGAGATTCATATGCTGCATGTTTTAGAAAATAAGAGAAGTAGAAACTAGATGCTATTAAGGAGTGATAGGAGATTGAGAAAGTGTCTTTTAAGTAGAAACAGGCAGACTTTAGCTGATGTAATGGAGACGGAAAACCTCACAGCTGACCGGGAGACCACCAAAGTATTTCACCAGAGTGACAGGCCAATTCAGGTAGATAACGCCCATCCCTCTGTTACAGTAGGAACGACCCTACATGCTCCTATAATGACAAACCCTCCTGCCTTTTCCTCGGTGGACTTATCTGCTATCCTGACAGCAATTAAAACTGAAATGGACAATATAAAAACTGACATTAGTAATAAATTTGAGTCACAAAGAACTGACATTAGTAATAAATTTGAGTCACAAAAAGCAGACATTCATAGTAAATTTGAAGCCCAAGAAATAAAAATTGAGTTGTTAAAGTCAGATATAAAAGGTGAAATGGTAGACCTAGAAAATCGATTGAAGGGAGAGCTGGAGAGAAAGATTTCTGGTTTGGCCTTCGAAGTAGAGGAAAGTATGAGGGAAATTAAAGATATGTGCTAAGATTAGAACATAACAGCAATGACATGTGTGACAAAATCAGGGAGAATCAGGAGAAAATAACAAAACTCTCCAAAGTATGTGACAGCACAGAGAGAGAAATGCAGGTGAAATTTCGGGAAGAGCAACGTCGAGTTGACAATCATATTAGGGAACTTGAGAGTAGAAATACATTAGAATTGAGAGAAATTCAAAGACTAATGACAGATGATAAAGTAGAGAAGTCAAAAGAAAAAACGCAACTCGAGGCTACTCTTACTGAAATTGTTAAAAGGGGGGATGTTCATGAAAGCTTTATTAACGAGCTTAGGGATAGCTTAAAAAGACTAGAACTAGATTCTAATGCTAATTCACATAGGTTAAGTGATGATGTGTTAAATACACATGTGTCAGAGTCCTCTCCAGGACGCAATAGCAATGTCGTAGATCAGGTAAATGTCTCTGATAGTAGTGCCGCCTCTAACTTCAACAACAATGTATCACCTATGTTTACACCCATTCAATTACAAATTCTAAATGAGGTCAGTCTGCCAAATTTTGACGCAGAGAAAATGAATCCGAAGAGATATTTGCTAGATTTGGATGAATATTTTAAAGTAAAAGGAATTCTAGATGAATTAAAAATGTTTGTCGTGAGGTCTGCATTAAAGGGGAAAGCTAAATCTTGGTTGCGAGTTGCCCTGTCAGACAGCAACAATTATGCACATTTTTGCAAACTATTTGTGTCAAAATTTTGGAATAGCCAAGCGCAAAGTGTTATTCGTTTGAATTTAGCTACACAAAAATATGATCCGCGATCGCAAGTGACGATGTCAGATTATCTCCTGATCCATGCACAAAACTGTAGATTGATAGATCCACCAGTAGCAGAGGGTGATTTTGTTCAGTTAATTTCGAATCATTTTCCGGAGCGGATTTGACATTACCTCACAATAGCCAAACCTAGGAGCTTGCACGACTTACTTGATCTGATCACTTCTTTTGAGTCGCAAGGACCTCCGAATAACAAATATTCTTCAAATTTTCAATCAAGAAACGAGGCTAGGGGTAACCAAGGCGATAGATGTGCATACCGCCAGCACAATCGGCCAAATATGTCTCAACAATGTCACTCCGTAGAATCCTGTAGAGATATGGAAAATCGACAGCAATTCTACAGAGAACCGCGGATAAATCATCTAAGATTCTATCAGCATCAAAATCGCCAACGTTTCCAGCGACAAAGGCCTTATCATAGAAAATTAAACAATGGAGGGCGAAGTCCTTCAAGCAACGAAGGAACTGAGAGATATGACCGAAGTTATGGTCCGCCTAATGTTAATGTAAGTCTGCAAGAGCAGAGAGACGATGTCATACAAGCATTACGACGACAAAATTCACTTTCACAGCTGCAAATGTACAATAACGGTAATCAAAATTTCGCAGCAGGAAATGTGCAGAATAATGGCATAGGTTAGCAGAAAACTGATGTTAATTCGTGTAAAGTTGGAGAAATACGCGAAAAAGAAAACTGACCTCTATTAGAAGGGTATTCAAGCAATGTATGGTTATATTTAAGACTAGATATAATGATGTTAAACTAAGTTTAAGTTAAAAAAAAAGTTTGTTGTCATTCATGTTTACAGACATTAGTGTGCATTTTCGGGTGTGTGACATTACTCAATGTGTTGTGAAAGCTGAAAGAGAAACTGATTTCACGGAATTGCAAGAAACTGTGCAGGTAGTAGATGGCCTGAACGAACAATGCCACTTGAGTGTGAAGGTTCTTAAAAATGTAAACAACTATTATTGTCAAATTACGTATGTGTGAATGTATGTATATATGTATTTTAGTATGTGAGAGTATGGTTAATGCAATGTAACTAAATGATTATTGAAGAGGAAAAGGGAGTTAAAAAAAAAAAAAAAAAAAAGAGAGAGAAAAGAGAGAATTTCGATTTATAATTTAAAATCAGCATACCGTTTTTAACTTATAAATCGAAAGGGCATTTTGAAACGGTACTCTCTTCCTCGAGTTGATTGATTGGCTGTTAAGGAATGTATGGAAGATTAATTGTATGTTAAAGGAATGTATACGTGTATTGGAACAAATATCTTGTGTGTGCAGTGTCGAGATTGTTACGAGCTCTGAACGGTATGAATTCTTCCTCCCCTAGGACAGCTGACCGCAACCATAAATCTTAGGCTCGCACCCCGCGTTTAGTTTCAAACATAGTTTGACAGGAAGGGGACATCTTAGGTGGTCTAAAATGAGATTCTCGTAACTGGGACTCCATATGTGTTCTACCGACCAACTAATTAAAAATAATAAGCTGAAGGGGGAAGCGAAGTGTCATATGGCCTAGCCGGGAACAAATACATATCTAAAGTTCAGTTGCTAGCTGGAGGTCGGGCTAGATCGTTGTGCGGCAGTACGAAGGCAGATATCGCGTTCTTTAAGGAACGGACGAGTAAGCTAAAGAAATCGTGTTCGATTAAAGCTAGTTAGTAACTGGGTGCTAATCCGACGACTCGTGTTATAGACACGGGAGTGCAACTACGCGAGTGCAAAGCCTACCATTCAGAGTTCGCCTAATTAACATGTATTTCGAGAGTAATTGAAATACAACTGATCGCCATTAGAGAATTAATCTGTGTTTCTTTCCAAGTACCCTAATTGATCCACCCAGAACACCCTGTATCAAGAGATCCATGCCACTGATCCTATATTCATAAATATTAGGACAACTCCGAGAGCAGCCGAGGACATCGATATTCTTCAAATTTTATTAGCGATGCTGACAACCCTAGGAGTCAAGCCCCTGCCAAATAATTGAGCTGAACTGAGCGGCAATATTCACCCGACACCCCGACCTGCCCCAATAGGGAAAGTAGTATGTGGAGGCTAATTATTTAGGATCTTCTGTATCTATGGAAGCAGCTGCTGCCAAAGATATCTGGCAGAGATCCATTGCTCTTTGTAATATGCATTACACAACCATTGTTTCAGATGGTGATTCCAAGATCATCCTGCTTCTTCACAGCTTATCAATGTATGGTCCAGTTATTGAAATTACTAAAGATGATGAAGATTATTCCAATGTTTAAGGACTATGATACAATGAAGTACTTAATATAATTTTGAGTCGAACTAGTACTCCATGCTCCATTTATTGCTAGTATTTACCTAGAATGCATTTCGTTAGGATCTTCCTAACATCATCAGCAGCTGTCAACTAATGGATGTTGATTTGGTGAACTCCTTTGAAGTGATAGGGGCATCTATGTCTGTATCTTGATGAACTTGAAGTTTGGGTTCTCTTCAAAGGTATTGTCGGTCCAGCTGCATTAACCACGTGGGAAAAAAAATTCATGATGAAATATGAAAAAAAATGGTTCAATTTCGACACTACCTTTGAAGAGAACCCAAACTTCAAGTTCATCAAGATACCAACAGAGACACCCCTATCACCTCCAAGGAGTTCACTAAATGAACATCCATTAGTTGATAACAGCTGATGATGTCAGGAAGATTCTAATAAAATGCGTTCTAGGTAAACACTAGCAATAAATGGAGCATGGAGTACTAATTTGTTTTCTCCTTTGTTTTGTTGTATCTTGTGTTTACAATTCATTAGTCCTGTTGGCTTCCCAGTTGAAGTCTATTAACTGGTTTATTTAATTTATGCTCTACACAGATTTCTTCTAGTGTTTGAATCATATGTCCACCCCCTGGTATGGGGTTATGTTTATCAGTTTATGATGCTGTCTTTTGAGGTATCCAAGTGCTGTATTTGAGACGTTTAAACTGTAAAGTTATGTGACTGCATGCATTTATGGGCCATGTAGCAAATGGTTGGCATTTCTCAGTGTATGATGCTGTCTTTTGAGATATCCAAGTGCTGTATTTGAGATGTTTAAACTGTAAAGTTATGTGACAGCATGCATTTATGGGCCATGTAGCAAGGGTTGGATTTTCTAAATTGTAAGTGGACAATGGTTAGTCTGAAGTCCAATTTTTGCATCCCAATGATTTCAAATTAATCATATTTTACTGTATTACATTTTTCTTTCTCCAAAAAGTGGAACAAAATGTCTTGTGCAACCCAGATATAAAGTTCACAATAAGATTTTAATACAAATTACCTTTATATTTGAAAGCTGCACTAATTCTATATGCTCTGAGTTCACAGGTGGAGATGACTGCTTTTGTGGAGACTGGCTTGAAGGAGAAGGCGTGTTTGGTTTGCTAGATTTTCGACGAAATGGGCTCAAATTCAGTAGACCCCAGTTCTGCAGAAACTCAGTAATACTGAGATTTAGTCCAAATCTGGAGCGGCTTTCACATTCGTTTGAATTAGGCACATTCTGCTGAAGAAAAATTAGTAACAGTTAAATGAATCATTCCTGTTGAGACAACAAAACTTTAATTACACAGATTGAAATCACTAGGTATGTGAATACCAGATATGCCTCTTGTAGTGTATGTATTAATAGTTTAAATGAAAACAGTTCTTAAGTATTTTTTAAGATATAGCAACAACAAAAAAGTTATAAACTGTAATAAATCTAATAAAACTGGAGGTTATTTCCAGGCTGTTATGATAAGGTCTACTGGAGATAGATGTTCCAGACCTTTTGTTCACAAGTGCAGGGAATATCTTCAGTAGCACAGTCAAATTATCCTTGGAGATTTTGTTGCATCTGATGCTGACTGTCAATGTTCCTATATTTATGCAGAGAAAAGTCTCTGGTGATTGGTCCAGATGCCAGACAACTGGTGAGAGGGAGAGGCTGGCTTCTTCTATGTGTTGCTCATTTCTGAATGGCTCGCTTTGTTTTCTCCTGTTATGTGGCATTTCTTGCCTTCAATAATTAGATCCAGTTGCTATTGAGTTTGTCTCTATTTCCCTAGTGAAGTTGTTGGGATGTTTGTACATTTCAATAGCTTCACACCGTAGTTGGGCATACATCTGGAACTTTTATTTCCAACAGAGTATGGCATAACAGCCCAGAAATGCATATATCAAATTGAATGCAATGACTGTAGTCAAATTTATATTGGAAAAACAAAAAGAAATTTAGAAACAAGAGCAAAGGAACACTTTAGAAACATAAAATATAAACTAGAAAAATCAGCAGTTGCCACGCATTTTTGGGAAAAAAACCACAACATAAATCCAGAACCAAAACTACTGAAACATACATCAGGAAAACAAGAACTATCCACATGGGAACAAATCTTCATTTCAAAAAATGGGAACAAAGTATTCAATTTCGACATCCCCCAGAAAGATTTGTTCAGCAAGTTCCTTGAACCGCCACCAGAGGAGACCTGTGACAAAATATCATCAGCTACACCAACGAGAACCAGTCGAGAGCCGGCCGATGATAGAGGCAAAGCCTCTGAAACATGTTCCGGAAAAATTTAAAAGTAAGTGTTGTCTAGTGTCTTTAATCGACTCTCTTTAAAGTTAAGCCCAGAAATAACTTCAATTATATTAACTCCAGCTGTGAAATCCCATGTTCTCTCATATAATACATCTATTCAGTACCATATGTAAAGCTATAATAAAATTATAAAGTAAAATTAAATAATAAATAAAAATGCAAGAGAATAAAAGAAACAAATTAGTGGAGGATAACAACAAAATAAAAGATTAAGAATACATACACTCGGTAGTGCCAAGATATTCGAGGATGCTCTCAGAAGTTTAAACTAATAAACTGTAAATAAAGTTGTACATGAAAGAAGAAACCACAGACCATAGCAGTATAATATAGGGGAGTTAGGCCATGTCTGGAAGGTTGAACATATGTCCCACTCCACAAGTACGAGCAGTTTTATCACACATCTCATTGTGACTACAAGAGGGATAGAGGACACCAAATTGTCATCAGCTATGTAAAAAAAGATCACAAAATGCTGGCTTTAAAATTTCTCTGATATGGCATGAAATCACAAGAAATAAATGAACAGCAAAGCCCCTTTAAAAATGAAAAAGTTTTGAAAAATTCAAACCAATAGTAACCCATATCTGAGAAATGGCATACAGCAAAAAAAGTTGAGCTTTTAAGATCTAGATTTTTTTATATAAATAATAAGTTATATCTATCTCTAATAGCTTACTATCTTACTATATGAATATTTTCTTTCTTACATTCAATAAGGTGGTGGTAATGGTGTTTTTTTTTCCCCCCACTTTGAGGAGATCTCAGAACATGGCGTTTTTAAACCTTCCATCAAATTTTGGGGTGAAATATAATACTTCTTCTTGGGCAGTATAGAAATTAAAAATTAGCTTTCTTTCCCTTCAAGCTATCATAATAGCATTTTTAAATAAATATTTCTATTCAGTAGTTTCTGTGCTATGAAGTCCAGAATAAGAAGTTGGGAATGTACTTATGATATATCACACTTATACAGGAGAGGAATCTCAATGAGATTCCTGAAAACATGAGTATTTTGGATCCCAGTTTTATAGTTCAATGATGACGATTTGCAAGAGTTAGATAGTGGGAGAAAGAGTGATAAGGAAGAATCTGCAAAATTAACACCACTTTATGGCTAAATTTTCAGACACTATTAGTTGTCAAACAAAAAAATTTTGCTTTTATTTCTCTTCATTAGATGTATCTGAAACTTTGAAAATAATTTATGTGTTTCAAATGGGAAAAGTTTTGGAGTCCAGCTAATCAGATGCCGTATCACACTCAGCATTGCCAACCTGTTACCCCACCCTTTTTATATTTCCCTCTCTCTCGCACTTATACAACATGCAGGTTTGCTTGGTGCTTGACGTAAGGGTAAGCAAATTATATTTTACAAACTTTTACAATGACACAGTTGCCAAAATCAAAACTGAAAAAGCATTTTTGCAAATTATATTTTTAAATACAACTATAATTATAGTTTATGAATTACCTGTTTTTCTAATCCAATGGGATTGCCAGTGGCTCATCCATATCACTGTCAATGTTACTTACGTCAAGACACAATTCGTCATTGTCACTGCCTGTCTGAGTCATGCAAATTTACGATTATAGGTTCCAAAATCTCGTCACGTGCTATTTCTTTCTTAACCCTTTCACCGATATGGACGTCATATAACGTCCAAGTTAAAATGCCCCAAACCGATATGGACGTGTATAGACGTCCTGTGCATACATGCATTTAATGCTGATTTAACGCCAATTATTTTAATCTTCCTATTTTACAATAAATTTAAATTAGTTCTATAAGGGATGTAAACGTACCCTTAAAGGTTTCTTTTTGAATTGTACACCTCCAAACCTGGATAAACACCCAAGGGCACATCTGCAGATTCACACCAAATAATACTGGTTTCCTTGCAAACTTCTTTTCCGCAACACACTACACATTTTCGAAATGGTTATGACTTTTTTGGTTGTGGATGGTATCCTTTTAGGAAAGTGTTTTCTCTCAAGTGTGAGGGGTGATATCATGGTGAATTTCTTACCCCCCAGTATAAAGAGGCCTCTGAGTATTATAGTACTCAATTAGGTTACGAGCTCTTTATACGCGTAAGTACAGGTAGATGAATGTCTTGCATGAATTTACAGCTCTGAAAATCACTAAACAATTGTGCATGGTTACATCCAGTGGTATAAGAATACTTTTTTGTACCATTTAACTGTTTTTCGTAAAGAGGGATAGCTAGTAATAGCTGATCCGCATCACCCATATTTGACCCACCATTTCCCCCAAACAATGGAGTAGCTAACATGCCATCTGTAGACCAGTACACGTCACTGCTACCTATATCCTAAACATCTCCTTCATAATCGCAAAACAAATCTTCCAGATTTTCTACAGTGATGTCAGAAGCCTGTACACATCATACGCAAGCTAATTTATTTGCTACATTACCAGGATAAGCCATGGTTAACACTGAAATTTAACAATTTCAAATGTGCTTTTCATTTAACTCTTGATAGCTATAAGAAATCACTCTGAATACAGAGAGAGTATAAATAACTAAAATACTGAGCGAAAACAGCTGCATAAGGCTACCAGAAACATTGTAATAACAGATCTGTAATAACAGATGCTGACAGAGTTTTCTTTCCAGCGTGTGTGTTTAACGCAACATACACTTGTATGATTATTGCTTGGTATAGCATACACTAAAGGCTAAAACCTTGAACCGTAGAAGTCGCTTGCATAGCTATACATATATACATTCGTTTGTATACACACAAAACAAAATGATTCAAATACTAGGCGCGCTCGGCGCAAAGAATGGCTTTTGCTATAGTGAAACAAAGTAGTGAAATTTCAACGATTTATTAATGTAGTCTCTACTTTATTGTTACTGTACATGTATACTGCCTTTAATGGGTTTTAAACCAGTTTCTGTTTTGTTTAAATAACTTAATAAATACGGAAGATATGGAATTGTATTTATGATGCAGTTTTACAGCATTCAACAATTTAAATGTCTTGTTCTGTTTATTGGGTATCCGTTTCCGGCCCCTGAAGGGTTTAAATGGCCATCGGCAAAGTGGTTAAAATTGTCTTCTTGAAGGTTTTCTGCATGCCTTATGCAGTTTTCCCAGTCCTGTTGTGTTACCTTGTCAATTTCTTTGTGAACAAGTCGCTCAACGTTTGTCAGTTTAAAAGTATTATTTCTGCTTGCAACCCCGCTTTTTATTTGCAAGTTCATCCAGTTGATATACTTTTTCCGTGTTTTTAAATGGAAGTACTCTTCGCAATAACTCATTTTTAGTTTCTGTTTCCAAAAATTCAACTCCCATTTTTTTGTAACCATTCAACAATTTCGTTATTTCTGCTGGCCGAATTTGGTATTTTATTTGCAATAACTGAATGATACGGTGCATCATCCATTATAATAATGCTTCCCTCTTCAAAATAATTTAAGAATCTCTTAAGAATCCATTCTTTAAATGTATCAGCTGTCATCTCTTTGTGATAGTCTGAGGTATTTTTGGAGACAAAAATCCATTTGTTTTCTGGCAGGAACCCTGTCTTAGCAGATCCAGCATGACAAATGATGAGCCGACTGCCTTTTCCAACAGGTACCTTTAGGCCATCCTTTTTTGAGGAGTCTTGCCAGATTGACTTTTGAGTGTGGTTTTTATTTACCTATGTCTCGTCTAAGTAAAAGATAGGTCTTGCATCACCAGAATGTCTAATTTCATGCATTTTGCATAAGAATTTTAATCTTGCCGCAAAAATGTCACTCTTCTCCATTAAAACTTGACGCTCATCATTTGTCTTTCTGCACCCGAACCCTAATCCCCTCAAAATTCTGAAAATTGATGATTTTGACCCAGTGTATGAAATTTTAGTTCTAAGAGTGCAAGTTATTTTCTGTATAGTTGGAAATTCACCTTGGTCATAAAACTCGAACACAATTCTACGTAAAATGTCCTTGTCAAAGTCACTTAAATTTGTAACCCTCTTCGGAGGACCAACATGTTTCCTGGGCGATACGAACACCTGGGCACCACTGGAATCAAATGTTCGGTTCTTCTTTCTAATATGCGACACGGCGATTTTTTTCTAATTCCTTCACACTTTTTGATCTTTTTATATACAACCATGATTTTTAATATTATTTCCTTACTTTTAGTGCAATTTCGTGTTGGAGGGCATTCTTTCAATGTTATTAATTGTTTGTTTATTTACTTACTACGTAATGCAGCCATACTGAAGAATTCAATGCAGCCAAACTATGCTTGTTTCTCCACTGAAAGCAATGCTGCCAACAGTCTAACTAGACCCGAAATAACACTATCTAGCAGACTAAATGTATGAGTTCGCTGACTATATTGGACTGGTTAGGCTACTGCCGCAAAGTGTGCATGATGTCAAATGACACCAAGTATACTGCAAGGGGGAAAATTGGTGGTCCTGGTCACGTCGTTCAAATCGACGAATGCAAAATTGGACGACACAAGTTTCATTGTGGGTGCTGCAATTAGACTGTACAGTGTATTTGCATCCCTCCTGTTGTTGGGGCATATCGTCATCTATACCTCATTTGTTTCCACGTCGATCATTCCCAAGATCCAGTTGCCCTCTACGACATGCCCACGATGAAACTTGCTGCGTCCTATTTTGCATTCGTTGATTTGAATGACGTGACCGGGACCGCCAATTTTCCCCCTTGCAGTATACTTGGTGTGATTTGACATTATGCACACTTCACGGCAGTAGCCGAACCAGTCCGATACAGTCCGTGAGCTCATACATGTATTTCCTAAGAAGCACTCCATTATCGTCATGTCGTAGGATTGTTTATGTGCAAAGCAGTGCATGAGTAACAAAATTTGACCGGGTGCTAACTTAGCCTGCTCAAACCATGTTCCTTTGCACACGGACTGCGTCACCTATGTCTGGGGCATTTTTGCAGAGGTTGGCTACAAGTTTTACATATCTTTCTCATGTTGGCTGCAACGCCAGAACCGGCTGTTCGTCTGCTTGCGCATGCGTATACGTGCACCTTTGGACTTAAAAAATATTCTCGCGTCGCACAAAAGAAAGTTTCTCCAAATTTTCTTGCCTTTCCACAAATGTGCGACACACTTGCTTTACCTACACCACACGCTTCAGCAGTAAGCTGTTGAACATTTTTAAAATCGACCTGATTTCTATATTCCTCATTGCCCAATTTTTTGAAGAATGTGTACACCTTAAAAATAATAAATGGAGCCTGAATACCTGCCTTTTGGACTCGCCACTAAATTCACCGCAAGAAGCCATTGCACTATTTAACTCTTACTCTACTGTTGTGTAAAGAACTGAATAATATTGATCTGAACTCTCCAGAGTAAATAAACACTTCTTATCCAGCATTCATTCATTAACATAAGCATACAGCATTCCACAGGCTATCAGGAAATGAAGTGTTTGCTCTTTCTCGAATTTAACACCTTGACTTATTCAAAGTAATTCTTTTATCGTGTGAATAGTTTAAATTTCAGTTCTGAGTAATTAAAAGTATATGTACATACACACACCAACCGCTTTGAACTCTCTAGAGCAAATAGAGTTTACAAACCATTCATAAACAAAGATATAATGTGAACAAACACATTCTGCCAGGACAGCTGAAAGTTTACTGTTTCCTCTCGCTCGAATTTAACATCTTGGCTTATTCAAAGTAATTCTTTTATCATGTCATATCAAACATTTACATTTTTCAGTTCTGAGTAATTACAAATATACGTACACGCATACATGCCAACTAATAATGCTATTCATTACACTGCTTACATCACCATGCATTGTTATAATACAGGTAATAGTGCATTATTTATTTGTATTAGAAAAACTATTTGAGCTAAAAATATGGGGTTTTCATGGATCTACCTTCCACATGGATCAGTTTTGGCACAATCTGAATTTTTGTCTTAGCGCGAATAGTATTTTATACAGATTGATTAGGTTGGCACTCCTCACACACCACTTAGCGGAAATGCAATACGACAACACTGCAGGACTCCAATTGGTTGCTCACCTAGTAGTGCTCAAGGACAAACACCTTCCCATTTGAAACACATAATCGTTTCATTTTAAACATACATTAAGTAAATGCTTATGATAAGACATTTATATATTTTATTATTTCATTCCTAAGCCAAATAAGATTACTTTTTAGTTGCCTTTATTAAAAATTAAAGATTTTCCATATACATGTAAAAGAAGTAAACTGCTTAGGCTTTCATGGTCGTGTTATTAGACAGAAAATTATTATCCAGGCTTATGAGCCATGGTGTAGTTTAAAATCTATTTTTCAGATGTTTCATTCGAAGCTGTTGAGTTGAACAAGTTCACTGGCATGGCCCTAGTATTCTCTTGTTAGCCTTGGCAACAACTCATATGAAGCCTTTTGGTTTCAAAGAATTTTCATGGTTACACCAGTAAGTTCAACATGTTATATACCCCAAAAGGAAGCCCTTGTCAACAATGAACCAAATTGACCCCGAAAAGAAGACAAGGCCTTTCTGCCATACATCAAAAGTGTCACAGACGGTATTCGGGAAGTTTGTAAACAACATGACATTCATGCCATGTACAAACCCACACAAGAAATACAACATGCTACATTCAACTAAAGATCCCAAAAGAAATACTCTCCTCTGTGGGTGTTCAGAGAATTCTATACTTCTGTGACTCTGTGTATATAAAGACCATTCATGGACAATAAACATATATATTGTGGTACATAACGAAGTGTTGCCATCTGGGACAACCAGAAACATCTGCAGCCACAGAACATGCTCTACTAGTGCCAGGAAATATATTATCTTCCACCATCCATTATTAAATTCACTTAAGTTGCAAAGCCATAGAAATGTACATACATAAAGACCACTTCAACTGGAAGAAAGAAACCAAATAAATAAAGCTTGGCATCCAGCATTAACTAACACATACAAGAAAACTGACTGAGACAAATATAAGATAATATGCCATCAAAGTCCTCAGACACAGCAAGTGCTGGTAGTTCAGTAGTCAGATGCTGGCAGTCTCTATACAGCCTGAAGATTTTTGCTGTGTGCCCATCGGTTTAAGGGTTTAACCGCAGCTAGGGGTTTTCATTGGGAATTTTTCAGAAGGTATGGAGTTTTTAGGATAAATTTGTTTAAGAGGTAATTATAAAGATCTTTGGGATGGAGGAAAGGATGCAAAACCTATGCAGCCTGGTTTTTAATACCCTGGCGGCTGAGGTCGTCTACTATTTCACCCACTGGTGTGTCCATAGGCAGGCCTTGGATGATCCGTCGATTATTACGGCCATTGTCCAGGCTGAAGGTAAAATAGGGTATGGACTTCCCATACAATGCCCTTAGGAGAAGCTAGTAATCTTCCAAGTGCTTTACCTGGAAGACAAAGTGGCTTTTCCTCCTGGTGACAATGCATGACCCTGACAGGGTCGGCATGATCTCCTTGAGGAAGCCTACTGAATATTTAAATTTGAATTTATGAGTCACTATGTTTACACTCAGTCTTCACTTACTTGTTGTTGTATAATTGAAACGTTTTCAAGATCATTCGATCTCATCATCAGCTGTTTGGTGACTAGATGAACCTTCCTCTTCTTCCACTACTACTGAGTTCCGATCACTCTGCCATCTGGTGTTAGGGGCACTAAGTTTTAATACTTCATTTAATGCCGGGATTTCAAAATTTATAACTTTATCACGGTTTTTGTTTATGAAAATTTTTTCCCAAATATCCAATTCTATGGGTGAACTTAAAGATTTTAACAGTTTAATGTTGTGGCCAATGTTGTGGTTTTCTGTCCAAAAATGGTGTGAAACTGCAGATTTTTCTGTTTGTTTCAACTTAATGTTCCTCTGGTGTTCTTTTTGCCTGGTTAACATGTTTCTCTTTGCCTGTTAACCAGGCAAAAAGAACACCAGAGGAACATTAAGTTGAAACAAACAGAAAAATCTGCAGTTTCACACCATTTTTGGACAGAAAACCACAACATTGGCCACAACATTAAACTGTTAAAATCTTTAAGTACACCCATAGAATTGGATATTTGGGAAAAAATTTTCATAAATTATAAATTTTGAAATCCCGGCATTAAATGAAGTATTAAAACTTAGTGCCCCTAACACCAGATGGCAGAGTGATCGGAACTCAGTAGTAGTGGAAGAAGAGGAAGGTTCATCTAGTCACCAAACAGCTGATGATGAGATCGAATGATCTTGAAAACGTTTCAATTATACAACAACAAGTAAGTGAAGACTGAGTGTAAACATAGTGACTCATAAATTCAAATTTAAATATGAAGAATACTTCACTGTTAATAATGCTTCTGCTTTTAATATTTATAAGCCTACTGAATCCTGGAAGTTATCCACTATAGTAGGAGGAAATATGCCTCTTGGGCTGGCTCCTTTTGACTGGGCGCATCAGTCATCTTCAAGGGAGTGGTGGTTCTCTTCCTACAAAGGTTACCTTGCAGAACTCTGCTTCGTCAACATCTGTGGAGATGTTCAATGAGCTAAGCTCAGCCTAGGCAACTTCCATCCTGGAGGATGAGTTGACCAGAACCGTAGTTCCATCAAGTAAAAAGCTGCCTCCAGTTCAGAACAGTAATAATCAGAGAGCTTGCTCTCCGAAGTTTTGCTTATCCGTGGAGTAGATTAATGGGAAGGGCCCTGATTGTTTGTTGCTGTTTGACAAACAGCAACCTGTTTGTCTACAGCAAGACATTTGGCCTTGTCATTATCGCTCTTAGCAAGCTTTCGGCGCAGCCGCTTGTTTCCAACAGTCGAGGTAGAACTCCTGACTGTGGGGTGAGTTATACCAGTGCTGCTGCTCTGTTGTGCATCTATTTTCAGGATGCTTGGATGAGGGTTGGGAGGGGCTGTTTTGAGTGGGCATGTTACCCTGCACCAAACGATGTAGTGCACAGCTAATCTTAAGGCTATATGCCGACCTCTCAGCTCAGGCTGCAAAATGTTAATTTTGCTGGATCAGTAGCACAAGGAAGCACAGAAGTTGTGATGGTTGATGCTGAAGTAGATGGCTAATCATCGCTCTCAATACTACTGCCAATCACAAGCAGTGTTGGTGATGGCAGCCAATCACAGTGCAGCTGGAGTGAAGAGGTAGTGTGACATCACTTGAAGCAACAGAAACGTCTATCTTGCTTGGAAGCTAGAAGTCAAGTCTGACCAGCGTTGCTACTTCAGCACCAGTCAGTCACTGAAAGCAGCCTCCACTTTACTCTAGTCAATGCAACAACTGGAAAGAACAAACCAACTGGGAGCCAGATCACCCATTCAGAATATGCATATAAATCCCATGAAACTAAAAGACGAGATCCAAGAACATCTCTGAATACTTCTAGCTTGAAAAATGACGATTGTGTACATACCATAACTGTACACATATCACAAAGATTGTTAATTTAAAAAAATATATATATATACACATATATATATATGAAAATAAAAAAACTACTACTAAAAACAAAACAAAACTATATATAAGAAAAAAAGTAAAAAAAAAAAATAATTTAAAAAAATAATAATAATAATTTAAAAAATAAATAAAAAACAAAAAAAATATATAATAAAGTAAAAATATGACAAAAACTAACAGTATTGCAATTAGCGATTAACGACATATGAAAAATTGTTAACACATGCATACATAACCTAATAAAGCAAAAAGCGTCCTCCCTCAACTCCAAATAAAGTCAAGGCTGAAGAGGGTACACCCCTGAAGCAGCCATAGGGCGAAATAAGCCAGGGTAAAATAAACCCACGGGCAAAATAAGCCCTAAAATCCCCCTGTAGTAGTAGTAAAGGCTCCTTATCAGTTGTCTCCCAGATAAGCAAGAGAGTCCACAGCCATGACACTGAAGATGTTGGACACAACTTCACAGGAAACATTTAGAAGGAGATTTTCCACTGGACCACAGCCTGCAAGACTGGATTATCATTTTCTATCTAATGTAAAAGAGCTGTCTTTGGGATTACATACCATAAATCTAAAGTTAATGCAATTTATGTAAAGTAATAAGGGATACAATGCTGTGGCACATGCTTTCAGTAAACTCAACATTCTTTTCTACTTTAGGGAAGCATATACTTTACACTTCTAGCACAAATGTATAAACCCAGAAAACAACTCCTGTCAACCACAGTTTGCTGATTATTGAAGTAATGACTGAAATGTTTCTCATCTTTAACTTCTTTTCTCATATGGATATAAGAAACCAATATATAGACAACAAATGTAAGATGGGCCTGAACGAATATGCAGAACTACTATTTTTTCCATATTATACTCATTTCTAACAATAAAATAGTTATATTTGTCATTGTTTTACATAATTAATATATTAATTTATTTTAATAATATTGTAGTGAACAAAAACAAAACCCATGCAACTGCAATCAAATGTAACCTTGTCAACATCCATATGTGCCATTACACCAAATACTTTATATGGGTCTCCCCCATCGGTTGCCACCAGCATATTTGACTGCAGCCATTAGGATTCAAACTTATAATGTTCAGCTTTGAATGGATGGCTATACTACATTTGACTGCCTGAGAAAGTGATACAAAACTGGTTTAGGAATTAAAGGAAGAGCAGCACATATAGCAAAATAATTTATGCAATGTGTTAAAAAGTGTGAATGAAATATCAACATCTTCAAATTATATATTAGTTTTACTTACAAATTCAATAATGAAGTTAATATAAAATACAGTAATGTTAAGAAGTTTATAGCAATTGTAAACATTTGTACAACTGTCAGGGGCATCACTGAGCTCAGTCCGTGAATATCTCAGACAGTATTACAAACAATAACTTCATTGAAAATTACAACTAATACCAATAAAAATGAAGAATACGCACAAAAGGCAAATGGATACACATCTCACATAACAATTTAAACGTAATAGCTTACATGTTCATTTTCCTCAGCACTAGCTGGAGTGGAAGCCACATCAGCTGCCCCGTCTGCTCCTGACGAAGCAGCCATTTGATAAATCACAACAACATTGTTGATAAAATCTGAAGCTGCCCCTTTCCTGTAAGAAGAAAAAAAGGTTTTAAACTTTCTCAGTGTTGAAATTTGAGAACTGTCTCAAGATGCAAGACAATAGTTGAACATAATAATAATGATAATAATAGATAATAATCGTAACGATAATATAATAATAAAAATAATCATAATAACAATAATAATGCCTCCAGATAATAAGCAAGGTTACATAATCAGTCGTAAAACTATTTGTAGTCAGTTTATTGACACTTCATCACTTATATTTTTATATTATCGAGGGACTAGTTTCAGAAGCCATTGCCTCCATTTTCAACCTCTCTCCAACTCATCTCTACATAAGTTGAGTTGGAGAGAAATTGAAAATGGAGGCAATGGCTTCCAAAACTAGTCCCTCTATCATATAAAAATGTAAGTGACGAAGTGTCAATAACACAACTACAAATAGTTTTTACGATTAATTTTGACATCACTAGTAGATAGAGTGAACATGAAAAATTCAATGCCATGGCCGGAATTTGAACCACGGATCTCCTGGTTTCCATCCAGTCGCTCTAATCCATTGAGCTACCATGGCCAACGTGCCGTCCTGACATTTAATTCTCCATTTGACTCATATATTTTCCTGGTAGACCACTAGGGGCTCTCGCATCCGAGATACACTGTTTGTGGCAACTTACTATCGTAAGTACTTGAGTCCCGGGCTTCATCATTTAACTCTTAATATTTTATTTAATATATGACGGAAACCAGGAGATCCGTGGTTCAAATCCCGGCCATGGCATTGAATTTTTCATGTTCACTCTATCTATTAAAGACCTTAGCCTATATACAGCTAGTATGAAGAAATTATTTATTTCCATCAATTAACTAAAATATTAAGAGTTAAATGATGAAGCCCGGGACTCAAGTACTTACGATAGTAAGTTGCCACAAACAGTGTATCTCGGATGCGAGAGCCTCTAGTGGTCTACCAGGAAAATATATGAGTCAAATGGAGAAATAAATGTCAGGACGGTACGTTGGCCATGGTAGCTCAATGGGTTAGAGCGACTGGACGGAAACCAGGAGATCCGTGGTTCAAATTCCGGCCATAGCATTGAATTTTTCATGTTCACTATCTATTAAAGACCTTAGCCTATATACGGCTAGTATGAAGAAATTATTAATTTCCATCAATTAACTAAAATATTTGACATCACTGTTACTAAATTCCTGCAATCACGCATTACATAATCAGAATGGCCAAAATCTGGTCTCAATGCTTGGCTGGTATCCTGACAGACAGCTTTAAAATATCTGATGTATTACATTCCCATGACTTTCCCTATCTTATACTGTTTATTAGTTAACATACAAACGTTTCTTACAACAGCTTATTTCTCATTCAACCTCTTTTAATCATGATAAACATTTACAGAAACAGCTATGTTATCTTATGGATATAAAGGGAATAGAGATAGTCAAATGTAAGAACTAGATGGATATGCAAACTTTAAATCAATTTCCATGCAATCATGGGGAGTATTTGAGTATCAACAGGACTTTAAAGGAATGACAAGGTATTGAATAGTTTGAACCACTAATAATAGATACCTCGGAAGTGATTAAAAAAACTGAAATAGTGTATTTTAAAGAGATCTACCTTTTTGTATACATTTTTGTCTGTCAATTAATACACTGGTGGAAAAAAATGTAACACTAATAAGAACTACATAACTTTAATGAAGAGTTATGTGAAACATAAAACATCATGGTAGCATCATATGCTAACAAAATCAGCACATTTGGAGCAGACATATCAAAAGAAGGTATGTCCAAATGGTTACATCATTCCAAACAGGCATGTATTCGTGCAGGCAGATAATAGTACATGGCATTCTGCAATACACTGTCTCAAGCATCCTGCACCTGTTGTCGCAGTTCAGCAATGGTGGCCATGGAGAACCAGTTTCTTTCCCATCATGTCCCATACATGTTCAATGGGAGAGAGGTGAGCAGACCAAGCTGGCCAGAGCAGTTGTACACCATGAAGAGCATGTTGCATTGCGATGGCTGTATGGATATATGCATTATCCTCTCAAAAAAAGTACATTGCCTTCCTGTTGAACAAATGGTAGTAACACAGGATTAAACAAGTAAGTGACGATTATTAATAAACCAACTACAAATAGTTTCTGAGACTAATTTTGACGTCACTGTTACTAAATTCCTCCAAACACATATAACACAGGATTGATTACCTGCTGGATATAGCTTGCACTGGTTTCATGTCTCTGCACAAACACCAAGGTAAACATGAGATGTAAGTGATGGCACCCCACACCATTATGCCAGGAGTTGGGCCCTTGAGTCGTGGCTGAATGCACTCTGCATGAGTTCACCCACCGGCTATACATCGTGCATGTACACGACCATCACTTGTGTACAAACAGAACCTACTCTCATCACTGAAGACAATAGAGTGTCAGCCATTCCATAGTCTAAATGTTCTCAACACCAGAACAGACATGCATGCCAGTGTTGTGGTGTAAGAAGTACCTTAGCCAGAAGCACACGTGATTTGAGTCCTGCTGTAAGAAGACAATTTCCAGTAAGCTGTGCTGACACAACAGGTGCTACTTGGGCCCAAATCACTTCCCTGGATGCTGTTCATCCAATGATGCCCATACAATGAATTGATCTAGATGTGCACCTGTACAGCTTGGCCATCCAGAACCTGGTCTATGAGGGTGAGAATGTTCCACAGATGATTACTGAAAACACAGATACACAACTGATACACTCTGCCCAACATGTGCAGCAATTTGTCGATGGGTCCATCCAGCTTCACACTGGCCAACAATACAACTCCATTCAAATGGCTGTAGCTGTGCGGCAGGAGCACATTCACTTTGCCGTGGCATGGCTTCATCTTAGATTGCATTTTGACACTACTGCAGCAATTTTTCGATGGATCCATCCAGCTTTGCACAGACCAACAATTCAAATGAATGCAGCTGTTAAGCCAGGAGCATATTCACTTTGCCGTGGCATGTCTTCATCTTAGACTGTTTTGACACTGCTATTCAACTATTACGGTAGCAGAGTGACTGTCTGCAAAGTGGACACAGAGGTCAGAAAGATATGCCTAAGCAGTGCCATCTATTGTCTGCTGACTGCAACACTACAAGCACCAATACTATACCCATCTTTCAATTAACACAATTCTGAAGGGTGTGGCATTTTTTTTCTGCCAGTGTATTTACCAGTTATAAGATTACACAAAATTCATTCTGAATGAAGAGGACTTCATAGACTATTACAACAAATTCAAGATATACAATTTTTCAATTAAATAATTTAAAAATATAGTGTTTTAATTAAAACTGTTAGCTATTTTTCAGAATATCAAAAATGTTGAAAACACTTTCATGTAAAAAGGTAGTTTGGGATGGGGAAATTTTCTTGTAAATTCTGAGTCACATCTTTGGAAGATACTGAACCTAAATATCAAATTTTGTAGTTCCATTTCAGTTTTGGAGCTAAGCAAAGGTATTGAAGCAATTGGCAAATAGTGCAGAGACTGGAGGCTGAAAATAAACTAAGAGAAATTGAAAATTATGATCTTTAAGGATATATGCTAAGACTGAAAAATGGTATAGGGAAGGGACAGAGTTGGAAGCAATGAGGAAAATTGACTACCTTGTGGTGAGGATTAATGGTACAGAGAATAGGATGAACAGAAGAGTAAAGTATTAGCAAATGGGAAACAATCAATAAATGTAATCAGACCAAGTGTGAACAAATTACCAGAAATGCAAATTACGTGGCTGGAAAGGATATACAGCAGGGTGGTAGAAGCATGGATGTTGTGTGCAGCTAAGATATGGGGACTGAAAAAAGGCTGGGAAAAAGTAGATGCAATATACATACATTTTTGCAAAGTAACCCTGGGTTACCAAGAAATTTGCCAAATGGAGTAGCACAAGCAGAACTAAGTAGAGTGGGAGTGAAAGGTAAAATAGAAAGAAGATGTCAAATACTGGTTCAGAATAAATGTATTAGAGGAATATGATATACTAAAGCAATGCATGATTTCACAGAATAAAAAATGGGGAAAAGAGAAACCTGGATGCAAAAGATACAGATAACAATGGAAGAAATAGGAATGGAGGGAAGAAACATAAGGATTTCTGGAAAGAAATTAGAACAAGAGTGGAAGACATTGAAAAGCAAGAAATTGTAAGCAAATTTAAAGAAAAAAGATCATTACAGATTATGTATAAAATGAAGCTAGCTACATACAGTGAAGCAATGAATATTACACATATATAATTATTTGTAACAAAAATTTCACTTATCTTAAGAAAATGATGTCAATTTTTCTTATTGAGATCAATTTCACAAACAAATCATTTGCATCGTCAGTCACATTTCGTCGTCAAGGATACCGGTTACCATGTTGTTATGTTTTTTCAATAGGTAGGCTGTGCAGGAGTAAGCACTGAGCATGACATCTCTCCCAATAAATCACAGATATGCAACCCAGTCCAAATTTCTTCAATTATGTAATAATAAATTGTTAACTGGTTCCTTAATTGCCCTTCCTGCTTCATAGTTTCGGAAGATCCTAATACCTTGTAATCCTCTTGCATAGACTTTGAGTCAATTGCCTCTAATAAGCTCCTCTGTCAGACATACCTAACAGACAAAATCATGCATGTGGCACATATTTTTCTGCATATTCACAGAAGTCCCGACAATATGTTAGTCTTAAAATTCTACACTTTTCATGCAATTGTGAGACATAATTGAATATCAATAGGACTTTAAAACAATGAAAAAACATTGAACAATGCAAAATATTAATAACGGATATCTTAGAAATGGACTATTCCCACGAAAGAAATGTTACTTGAAATAAACTGTATCACAGTATAACAAAATGTCCATGTCTTTAGACGTTCTTGGATTTTCTGAAACACTTTCAGCAAGCAAACTTCTCTGTAACATTATGTAGTAACAGTTTTCTGACTTCAAAGCACAGTTGCTACTAGGTAATAACTTTTGGAGAAGAAAGGGGCAACCTTTTTCTTTCCTCACTTCTTGAAAACTTGACTTTAACAAGTGGTTGGTCATCACAGGGAACCCAAATGGAAGAAAGGCATTTTGTTTCTGGATCCAACTGATATATCCATGCTACATCACCTGTAACAATACCTGAAACATGGCAAGACCTCCTACAATTAAATCTTTGTAGCATTTGCTTTTTCCATTCCACCCTGTGGAGGCTTCTGTGCTTTAGACAAATTGTGGGGCACAAAGGTACTTGTGTAGGATGGTTGAAACACCATTAATCACTAAGTTATTCAATGTCCTTGTAGGAGCTTCTGATCACTGTACCCACAGAAATGACATTGTTGATCTGCCATTCTTCTCATCTTTAAGAGATTATAAGGCAAGTTGAAGCCATTAGACCATAGAGAGCCACAGTAAATTGGCAGGGTCTAATTTCAAGACTTACCAAGGCTAAGTTAACATTAGTTTTGTGTGTGTGTGTACAAAAAATTTGTTTGAAATATCAGTATTTTTGAAGATTGCACTAGTATACTTGTATTGGCATCATCTTCTGCCCATTTGCACTATTAATAGGATTTTTCAAAACACTTATTATTTATATGGGACACTTTTATATCTGTTGATATGTTTGAATCAGAAACATAAATGCAAAATTATTTTAATGAGGATATCTGATTATAACAATTTACCAGTTCTAAAAATTATTCTTTTGAAAGTTAATTTTAATGCAACTGCAGTAAAAATGCTGGTTAATGCAAAACAATCTGTTTAAAGTGCGCCAAATTTCATATTTATGAAGGTAAGACTATCTGAAATAAAGTAAATGAATCTGACAAATCTAACTTGGGACATATAGGGATTTGACATTTTCCTTAATGATTTAATTTGTCACTGACACAGCATAAATAAATAAATTGATAAATAATCATATAAGTATACCACTGGAGCAAAGAACATGGTAACAGTGAATCAAATTAGACTACAATTAAATCAATAATGAATAGCATTTGAGCATATGCTATTTCCAGATAACTGCTTTCCTTCTTTATATGTTTAAATTTTCATGTTGAGTATGAAGTACATAAAACTATGTAAAATATGAATATATTGATTCTCAAGTTACAGAAAACATACAGAACACCTCACTTGGATGCTGCAACAGTATTATACAATGTTGATATTTTTGTTTCTATATACATTATAGTTCTGATTTTCAAATACTGCCAAAAAAAAAAAAAGGAAAGAAAGAAAGAAAAAAAAGGAAAGAAAAGAAAACAGTTGGATGTTTTGGGGCCGTAAATTCATACAGACAAGTAACCATGTAAGGGAACAGACAGAGATATAAATCAAATTGTTATTCACAATTTATTCTGAATTAAACTGTACGTAATAATTGTACAGGACGGGGAATAAATAATTCACTCATTCATGCCAATGAATGTGCATTCCGTGTCTTTCTTCCGTACAATATTATAAAATTATATAAAATTGTTTGGGCTTTACTTCACCATGTTGCACTCGCTTTTATGAGCGCCCTTACTACCCATAATCAAAATAAATGCAACATTGTCATATCTTCCAATGTGCAAGGTAAATACTAGCAATAAATGGAGCATTGAGTATTAGTTCGACTCAAAATTATATTGTCATATCTGTCAAGGTAATGACAAAAGGTACAGATATAAACCCAAGAGCTGTTTAAAGTGAGCAGCTTAAGCCTCAAGTTTACAATTTACAACCCTAAAACCAAGTTTCACTTCGATAATCAAAACTAATTCTACATTCATTCACATTATAACCTCATTTTATATAGTGGCACGCATAAAAGCTGTTTTGATGTTTATTAACATTTGACCAATTACCGCTCTTTGAACATGCAATTTGCGTTTTATTGGATCAGCTTATCATTTTATATTCTACAGTCTTCATTGATACCCCAATCACAAAAACACGAAAACGCACCTGTTCGTTTCAGCTGCCCCTATCAGGCTGGTTGCCCGTTTATTAATATACTCCAACTTGTTGCCAACTCTCAACATTTTAACACACAAAAAATGGCCATATAAAGTACAGTATATTGTGAAATCTGTGTCATCCGTGACATTAGGACTCTATAATCAATATTAATAGTCTAAAATACTGCAAAATATATGCTTTATTTCAACAAGATAGATATCAACCTAATCTTGCATTATATGAGTAAATAGAGTAATGTTTCCTACACTTGAAGCCACAGCCATTTTGCGGGAATTTTAAAAAGATTTATTATGCACCTTTTTCAAAATCTGGCAAGCGTCTACTTGATTACATTACTCAACGGTTCCGGAAACAAACAGTCCCACGAAATTTCTCTATATAGTGCTTCAGATATACTTAGTCTAAATGCCTGATTATTCTTTCGTGTCACTACTTTCATTAGTTACTTAACAGTTTTATATTAACTTTTGATGATTCTGCTTATGGTAAGTTCAATGCCTTGTATATAATTAATATACATAATTTGAATTATTGGTGATGATATTAAAAAAAAGTGCAGAAGTACTGGTGAGATTTATTTACTTTTTAATTTACAAATTGCTGGTAACATTTTCTTTTCAAATTATGAAAATTCTTGAGATAATTTAGCAAGATGACAGTACATCTCTGAAATTATATATTTGGCAGACATAATTAAATTCACATGCATCTATTAGACAAACTGCCATATTATAAACCTAGTGCAATGTTTCTAGTGCTATTTGGATTTTATAGATACCTTTAATTTCAATTTATTCATCCCCTATATTTCATACAGGGGATACGTCATTTTACATTATAAGAAAACATAAAAATACATCCAAAAGTCTACTATATGCACTGCTTAGAAACTAAAATGTACATTGTTTATTTTCCATTTTTTTCTTTGTACTCTTCCATACTATAAAAAGCTTGTTCTGACAAATACCTTTTTATATTCTTCATATTACATAGTTTAGTATTCTTTATTTTACCTGGCAATCTATTATACATGTCTTTTCCGATACTTTCTAATGATCTGTTGTTTAGTGTTCCCCTTAGTGTGGTCCTAAAATAGTCAGCTTTATTTCTTACATTACATGAGTGTACATTACAGTTCTTTTTACATGTATTCCTTTCTATTACATATTTAATGCTTTCATATATGTATATGCATGGAACAGTTAAAATATTATGCTTCTTAAATATCTGCCTACAGCTAGATCTTCTCTCAACATTTTCAATTATTCGGATAGCTTTCTTTTGTAATCTGAAAATTTTTAACGCCTCTTTTCCATTTATATTACCCCATAAAGATATCCCATATTTTATATGTGAATAGATAAATGCATAATAAACTTGTTTTAAGGTTTTATTATCCATAGTTCGTCTAACTTGTTTCATTATGTATATACCTTTATTTAGTTTTTTTATATGTTCTATGTGTTGCTTCCACCCTAGGTGTTTATCAATTACTACCCCCAAAAATTCTGTTTGGCATGTTTCTGGAATACTTTCACCATCAACAGTAATTTTTATATTTGTTGAAGACTTCTTGAGATTGAACTTTATCCAGCATGTCTTAGTTAAATTTATCATTAGGTCTAAGTTTAAGAAATACTGTTTTACTATTTTTAGGATTTCCTTTGCTTTATCTTCCACTTCTCTTTCTGTAGATTCATTTATTATTATGGTTATATCATCTGCATATCCTATTACAGTACCACCATGCTTCCTTATCAACTCAAAAAGGTCATTTATATAAAGTAAAAATAAAAATGGTTCCAATTTTGAAACTTGAGGTATACCTGATGTTACATATCCCCAGTCTGACTTAATATTTTCAATTTCTCCCTTTGTGTTCTTAAAATTTACTTTCACCCATTGATTTCGCTTTTTTAGATAAGATTCAACCCAATCTTGTGCAATTCCTCGTACCCCATATCTGTTTAGTTTTTCTATCAGTAGTTCTAAGTTAACGCAATCAAAAGCTTTACTTAGATCTATGAATGCTGCAATAACCATTTCTCTTTTATTTGAGGCATTTATTATTGTGCTATTCACTTTATCTATCGCTTGTATTGTGGATTTGTGTTTTTGAAATCCATATTGTTCCTCCACTATAATGTTCAGTTTTTTAATGTAAGACTGTATTTGTTCTAAAAATACCCCTTCTATGATCTTCGAGTAACTACCACATAGTGTAATCGGTCTATAATTTTCCTTTTCTCACTTTCCACCTTTCTGTTTGTATATTGGTCTTACAATAACTTTTTTTAGTGTATCTTTTTAAAATGTGATTTTGAAAGTACATGTTCTTATTGGTATTAGAGATCTGATACTGTGATTTTGTAAAACTTTGCAATATGATTCATCTAGCCTATTACAAACATGCCATAGCCTGGTCCAATAGTTTTGCTGACCCATGTGATAATTGCAAGTGCCACAACTGCCACACTTTCAGACATAACTAATTTTTGGAAATTAATTGTTCTTTCACACTAGCTGTGTGTAGGAAGCACTATGAAAGGGTAGAGCCAGACTGAAAAATTCAATGCCATAGCCGGCATTTGAACCATGGATCTTCTGGTTTCCGTCCAGCCGCTCTAACCATTTGAGCTACTATGGCCAACATGCTGACATGACATTAAATTCTCCAACTGACTCGTGTTTCTTCCAGTAAATCACTTAGGAGTTTTCATAAACACATGAGACAACTGCCTTAATGGCAACTTACTATGCTGTAAGTACTTTAAGGCCCGGTCTTTATAGTTCGGACCACTATTAGGTACAATTAATGGAAATTAATTGTTATTTCACACTAGCCGTGTGTAGGACGCACTATGAAAGGGTAGAGCCAGACTGAAAAATTCAATGCCATAGCCGGCATTTGAACCACAGATCTTCTGGTTTTCGTCCAGCCGCTATAACCATTTGAGCTACTATGGCCAACATGCCAACATGACATTAAATTCTCTAACTGACTCATGTTTCTCCCGGTAAACCACTTAGGAGTTCTCATAAACACATGAGACAACTGCCTTAATGGCGACTTACTATGCTGTAAGTACTTTAAGGCCCGGTCTTTATAGTTCGGACCACTATTGGGTACAATTAATGGAAGTTAATTGTTCTTTCACACTAGCCATGTGTAGGACACACTATGAAAGGGTAGAGCCAGACTATGGCATTGCATTTTTCAGTCATGGTATTCAATTTTTCAGAGAGAGGAAAATGAGCCTTCAGCATCTAATGTTAATACAGACTGGCACAGTAGTTTTTGTCATGATCTGTGGAACATAGTGGTGGAAGCAAACCTCCATTCTGGAAACTATAAAATAATTATTTCAAAAAAATAAAATATACAGGAAATTTATTGCCATCTGAGTCCATAATACATGGAATACCTAAAGCTGTGCTACAAAGACATACTTCAGGATATTAGAAACTCTGTGTTCGTCAACAAAATATAACAAAATTTAACTGTACGTAAAATATGTACGTTAAAATACGTACAAAAACATAGTGAACTCGTCATATGGGAGAGGATATACATAGAAAAACATAAAAACCAACTAATGAACTTTGAAATCCCGCCAGAAGATAACCCCACATTTAAATTCATCACAAAATCAACAGATGGCAGCAGCAACTCCAGAACTACCCACACCACTGGATCAAGCTTTAGTCGCATAAGAGCCGACGATGCGAATGATGGTTCGCGAAATATGTCCTCAATATAGGTACATAAGTGAAGCTGATGTGTAATAAATACGACTCATCTATAATTTAATAACAAAATATAGGTTTCCATTGAAGCAAATGTTGGTACACTGAGTACACTGAGGCATATGCATAGAGATAATGTAGTACTGTCACAACGAATTAGCTTTTCATTCACTGTGCACATTGTAAATATTAATTACTATTTTGTTTATATTCATATATCTGGAAAAGCTAAGATTGTTTTTGTATAATTTATGAATAAATGTACAATACATTCTGTGAATCATTGTCTGTGACCTTGGTTATATGAGTGTGTGCACGACTGCATGGTATCCAACCCTCTCCCCTACGTTTATGTGATGAAGGTAGCATATAAACCTGTCACTATTAACCTGTTGTAATTTTTTTTGGCTAAACTTCCGCACCCTATTGATAAATACATGCAGTATGATATTTTAAATATGGTTTCTAAAATACCCAAGGGTAGCATTCATATATTTAAAAAGTCAACACTACTAAATAAATATTACATTATATCGAGATTTAACTGTATTGGAACACCACAGTGAAGCGAAAAATTATTAATTTTTAGATGAGTCATATTTATTACACATCTGCTTCACTTTTCACTGCGAAAGTGAAGCAGATGTGTAATAAATACGACTCATCTAAAAATTAATAATAAATATTACATTAACTTTAAAGAGAGTCGATTAAAGACACTAGACAACACTTACTTTTAAATTTTTCCGGAACTAGTTTCAGAGGCTTTGCCTCTATCATCGGCCGAGTCGAGAGCCGGCCGATGATAGAGGCAAAGCCTCTGAAACTAGTTCCGGAAAAATTTAAAAGTAAGTGTTGTCTAGTGTCTTTAATCGACTCTCTTTAAAGTTAATTTATCATAACAACACTGTTTTCAACACTTCCAAGAAAGTAATTGAAATATTACATTGTTTATAATCCATATGTTGTAAAGTATTATATTATTCAAATACTTCTATCAGTCTCTGTAATTATGTGGTGTAAACACAAGGTTGTTCTTTTTTTTTCGAGAAGTAATTTTAGTTTATGATGTCCTTGAGGTAAACTGAATGGGCTATTATGTATATTTATGTCCATTATACAACAGTACACCTTTCAGACTAATTTTAGTATTCTCTGCTACATTGCTGTCACTGTTGTGAAATATTATTTCAACAAAGAAATTATTAGTACTTCTTAGTTCCATACAATATTTATAAGCAGAACTACATTAAAACATTTTAGGTATAGCTGCTAATTTAAAAAAAGAAATGGTAAGTGGTAGAGAAAAACCAATTACAGTTTTGGAATCAGCACATCAAATTTAGAACAGACATACTTTGGAGGAAACACCAAAATCATGCATCTCAGTGCTATATTTAGTTGTTTTTTTGACAATTCGTCACTTACATTTTTATATTATTGAGGGACTAGTTTCAGGAGTCATTGGTTCCATTTTCAACCTCTATCCAACTGTTAAAATAAGACCTGAGGCTTTCCTGGAGACGAATATGCTCACTTTCTTCCCGGGCAACAAGCCAGGTGAAAATACGATTAGACATCGACGTTACGGGAACGTGCATCGCTCCCATTATCAGGATATTTATAAAATATTCCTGGGTTCATTTGAGCATCATTTCATCCATTCCATTCATCGTCCGATATGACTTAAAGTTGGAGGACGTAAATTGCAAAAAAAAAAAGAGAAAAGAAAACAAGGTTGTTCTGAGTCAAGGATAAAGACATCTAAAGTTACACAATAAGAATGTTTACTATTCTGGATTTACTGCTTCACCAGGAGGGTTAAGGACTGAGAACATATGCCAATTGAAAACACTCTTGATAGTCAACTGTACTGGCTATAAACATCTTTATTAGGACTCCTCCACTTTTCTAGTGTCAATTTACTGCTTTCCTTGTGAGATGTTCCTCTTCCATCAAAGTTAGGTTTTGCTATGTCTTGCTACATAGCTCTTCACTTCTGCTCAGATAGTTCTATGGGGTTGAAGTGGCAATATCAAGGGACACCTTGATGGTTTGATGACCATGTTGTTTAGCTAGTTTATTAGAAACATATCTGTGTCTAGGCTTGTTTGCATTTATGAGGAAAAGGAGACAAAAAAGCTCACCTATTTTTACTGTAATTTTACATTTCACATTATATAAATATAAATCTTATATAAATACTTCTCTATTATTTGTACCTTAGCATTATTGTTAGTATGTTCTTATTTATTTGGATTGTTTATATGAAGCATTATCCAGAACAATAACACAGGATATTAAGGAGTACTGATCCTTAAACTATCTGTATAAATGGTCATAGTATCTTCTAAAATATTACAAGTGAGGAAAACACATTGGAAATTTTACTCATAAAAGTTGGCCTGAAATTTGCTTAAGCACTTTTTATTAAATAATACAGATTTTTACTTAAAATACATAATTCAGAAACTGATTAATGTATGTGCAGTTACTCTTGCAAAAACACTTCTAAAAATTTTTAAAAAACTATGAGAAGTATTGAAAAAAGCCTGAAATGCCCCTCCATGCCCTCAATTCAGGATTATATAAATTTTTAGGTAGCTCTCTCATTTTCACTCCAATAACAAAAATACTTTCACAATGTTTCTAGAGAATCAGACATACTAATACTTAGCTTAGAAAGCTAAATTGCAATTAGTTATACTTTAACTAATTTTGACTATTTACTTAAGACTATTTGGTTCTAGTAACACTAACTTCACATCCTTTTTAATCTCTGTTAACAGTTTTGGGAACATGTGTAAATGCAGCAAAAAACAAGGGTTTCAACAATAACAGTAAACAAGAAAATTATAAAATTTAAACAACAGAAATATATCAAAGGTACCCAAATCTCATCAAGAAGAAAAACAATTGAAATTTAAGAAATTCATATATCATCCAAAAACATTTTACAAAATTAAGAAGATTTTCATGAAACACAACATTAGCCTAGACCCACAGAACAAATTTAGCATAGAGAATTTGGATTAAAAGACCCTATACCACAAGACAAAAAAACCAGAATTTACAAAATAAATTGCTCCAATTGTGATAAAGTATATATAGCAAACACAAAAAGAAATCTATAAACCAGACTAAAGGACTACATTAAATGCTTAAACTATAAACAAATGAATAAATCTGCAGTTTCACACCATTTCTGGATAACCAACCATAACATGAAACTGAACATTACACTAATCAAACCATCCAGTCATGCAGCAGAACTGCACACATGGAAAATGATCTTCATTTTGAAACACAAACAACAGTTAATGAAAATAAGACCTGAAGCTTTCCTGACGTAGAATATGCATCTCTCACACTCATTTCAGTTCAGCTCCTCTTAGAAACCGGTCTTAAAAATGAAAATCCGTCGAATTAAGAAGCAAAGATCAATCCAGCTTGATAAGTTAAGTAGCTACGTTTCTTTGACACAATTTTCTATACTCATGCCATCTCCTGACCTGGCATTTAATTTACTGAAAACAGTCTTGTTGAGTAATGCAAATTTTGATAGTATTTTGTCTCTGTTTATAGTTGTCATATCCAGTATTTCATTTGTGGCTATAACATTTTATAAATATCCTGATGATGGGAGAGATGCGCACTCCCGAAACGTTGATATCTAATCATCTTTTCACCTGACTGGCTGCCCGAGAAGAAAGTGAACAGTTAATGAATTTTGGAAGTACATTTCACCATCTCATGATGGTGCCATTATAGACAAACACCACAATAGAAACGACAACACAGGTCAGTCGGACTTGTTCTGAAGATTCTCCCAAAACATGCTAACAGAGATTAAAAAAAAGTGATGTTAATGCTACTAGCAGCAACTTATCTTAAGTAAATATATCTTAGCACATCACTGTTCCTAGCTTGTTCCATATATAATTCTGACTAATTTATACCCTAAAATGAAAAAATAAATTTGCCTCTGGTAGAATGCTCATTTTGGGTGTAGTAGTGTTAGATGTGCCTTCTTATTGCATTTATTCAGTCGTCCAATTGAGTTTCTCTGGCGTTAAAACAGTAATTATAGCTTAATGAAACAAGAAGTAACTGCACACAGAAACAAACTGAATTCACAAGATATCTCCAAGGTGATGTGACTGCCCTGAGTGATTCAGGTACCACCAATGTAAATAAATAAGAAAGGTCATATCCAAAGTATAAACTCTGGTGTTTTATTTGTTACCAGTTGAATGCAAAACGTCTCCAGAAAGTTACTAGATTTTGAGTATGATTTGTAATTCTATCATATTTTCACATATCTTGTTCATGCTTTAAGATATTGTCATCCCTAAAACTTGCCATCCTGAGTGGTGGTGCAGCCCAACTTCCCTAATGAGTGAGCCCTGAACATATGAATATAATATTCCTTAGGTACTACTTCTGCACCATTACTATTTTCACTTTTAATAAAACGATGGTATAGCAACTTAGCTTGCTAGATTAGTAGGACATAGAGTTCCAACAATTTTGTTGGTCTTAAGTGGTTATTTGGTGGATATTGTAATTTAAGCTTCTCCATAAAAGGGCTAAGAAACCACAGTCTAAATTAACTTAATCTTTTGTTTTCGTGTAGTGTTCAACATATAAATTTATTAATTTTCTTATTGGTCAGCAACTCTTACAGCTTCAAAGCATGCACAGCAAAGTACTTTTCTTTTTTCTTTAGTTTCTTTGTTTGGTCTTTCTGTAAAAAACACTCAGGGACATTGAAACACATTGTACAATGATGAAATATACAGAAACATTAATTACACACCTATTACCAAGAATAGTTTTCTTTTTTAACCAATTTACTTCTAATCATGTATTATATTAAAAGAAGATGGAGATCTAGATAAATTATTTCAAGAAAAGCAGACACCATTACACAAATATAACTATTTGTAACAAAAATGCCACTTATCTTAAGAAAATGATGTTAATTCTTCTTTCTAATTGAATTTTCTTAAGATAAATGAAGTTTGTGTTACAAATAGTTATATTTGTGTAATATTCATTGCTTCACTGTAGCTAGCTTCATTTTCTACGTAAAGTAGATACCATCTATACAAGAGATCACCAGTGTACCCAAATTCATAAATCCACAAAAATATGAGAGGGAATTGCAACAGAAATCATAAGATACACAACAGGACATCATGGAAGTACAATAGCTGTATACCATTCTTGCAGTAGCTATCAGCAAGGCAGCAAAGAACTCCAGTTCAAAGGGGAAAGAAAACTGCCGGGAGCAGCAAGCTGACAGAAATACTCTGAGAGTTTTAGATGAAAGGGAAGATCTAATACAAAGGGCATAAGAAAATCTGCAAAGAAGGAAAGAATATGGTGAGAGGAATAGGAACACAAAGAGAGCAGTAAGAAATGACATGAGAAAATGCAAAACACAGCTAATTAAGAAAATAATGAGAAAATCGCACAATCATATTTGAACATGAAAATTAACAAAAAACTTATGGATGGGAAACAATGGATGCTAGATGTAAAAGACTCAAAAGGGAAGAGAATAGCTACTAAAGGAAATATCTCAGAACAAGCCACGAACTTCTACAAAGAGCTCTACACCAGCACATTGCAATGCATAACGCAGAAAATTTCAATTTATTCATCCCCTATATTTCATACAGAGAATACATAAACACAATACTCACAGACAAAGGTGCATGTATACTTTGTTACATTAACAGTGAATAAATCATAGTAATCAGTTTTACATAGCTTAGACACTCCCATATGGCAATTACGGCCTTCAGGGTAACCTTTTTTTCATCCATATGATCCAAATACATAGGATACGTCAACAGGTTTAACAAATACAATCTGTACATAACAGTATTAAAATAATAAAATATAATAAAATATGCAGAGGGTACCTTTACTATTTAAGCTTTAATTTAACCTTTTATACTCATCTATAGAGTAGACTGGGTTTTCTACAAGGTACTTTTTAATTGCTTTAAGTTTAAATTTTTCTTCTGTTATCTGTTTTATTTGATTCGGTAAATGATTGTACAATTCTTTAGATTTATTTTCTATATTTTTGTTACTTAATGTTCCTCTTAATCTGTTTAAGAAATAATTTTGTTTTGTTCTTGTGTTATGTGTATGTATGTACATGTTTTTATTTTGTGGAAACGTAGAGTCAGACTGAAAAATTCAATGCCATAGCCGGGATTTGAACCACGGATCTTCTGGTTTCCGTCCAGCCGCACTACCATTGTGCTACTATGGCCAACGTGCCGATATGGCATTAAATTCTCCAACTGACTCGTATTTTCCCGGTAAACCACTTAGGAGTTCTCATAAACACATGAGACAACTACCTTAATGGCGACTTACTACATGTAAGTACTTTAAGGCCCGGGCTTTATAGTTAACCACTATTAGGTTAATTAATGGAAATTAATTATTCTTTCACACTGACCGTGTGTAGGCTAAATTGTGGAAACGTAGAGTCAGACTGAAAAATTCAATGCCATAGCCGGGATTTGAACCACGGATCTTCTGGTTTCCGTCCAGCCGCACTACCATTGTGCTACTATGGCCAACGTGCCGATATGGCATTAAATTCTCCAACTGACTCGTATTTTCCCGGTAAACCACTTAGGAGTTCTCATAAACACATGAGACAACTACCTTAATGGCGACTTACTACATGTAAGTACTTTAAGGCCCGGGCTTTATAGTTAACCACTATTAGGTTAATTAATGGAAATTAATTATTCTTTCACACTGGCCGTGTGTAGGCTAAATTGTGGAAACGTAGAGTCAGACTGAAAAATTCAATGCCATAGCCGGGATTTGAACCACGGATCTTCTGGTTTCCGTCCAGCCGCACTACCATTGTGCTACTATGGCCAACGTGCCGATATGGCATTAAATTCTCCAACTGACTCGTATCAGAAGATCCGTGGTTCAAATCCCGGCTATGGCATTGAATTTTTCAGTCTGACTCTACGTTTCCACAATTTAGCCTACACACGGCCAGTGTGAAAGAATAATTAATTTCCATTAATTAACCTAATAGTGGTTAACTATAAAGCCCGGGCCTTAAAGTACTTACATGTAGTAAGTCGCCATTAAGGTAGTTGTCTCATGTGTTTATGAGAACTCCTAAGTGGTTTACCGGGAAAATACGAGTCAGTTGGAGAATTTAATGCCATATCGGCACGTTGGCCATAGTAGCACAATGGTAGTGCGGCTGGACGGAAACCAGAAGATCCGTGGTTCAAATCCCGGCTATGGCATTGAATTTTTCAGTCTGACTCTACGTTTCCACAATTTAGCCTACACACGGCCAGTGTGAAAGAATAATTAATTTCCATTAATTAACCTAATAGTGGTTAACTATAAAGCCCGGGCCTTAAAGTACTTACATGTAGTAAGTCGCCATTAAGGTAGTTGTCTCATGTGTTTATGAGAACTCCTAAGTGGTTTACCGGGAAAATACGAGTCAGTTGGAGAATTTAATGCCATATCGGCACGTTGGCCATAGTAGCACAATGGTAGTGCGGCTGGACGGAAACCAGAAGATCCGTGGTTCAAATCCCGGCTATGGCATTGAATTTTTCAGTCTGACTCTACGTTTCCACAATTTAGCCTACACACGGCCAGTGTGAAAGAATAATTAATTTCCATTAATTAACCTAATAGTGGTTAACTATAAAGCCCGGGCCTTAAAGTACTTACATGTAGTAAGTCGCCATTAAGGTAGTTGTCTCATGTGTTTATGAGAACTCCTAAGTGGTTTACCGGGAAAATACGAGTCATTTGGAGAATTTAATGCCATATCGGCACGTTGGCCATAGTAGCACAATGGTAGTGCGGCTGGACGGAAACCAGAAGATCCGTGGTTCAAATCCCGGCTATGGCATTGAATTTTTCAGTCTGACTCTACGTTTCCACAATTTAGCCTACACACGGCCAGTGTGAAAGAATAATTAATTTCCATTAATTAACCTAATAGTGGTTAACTATAAAGCCCGGGCCTTAAAGTACTTACATGTAGTAAGTCGCCATTAAGGTAGTTGTCTCATGTGTTTATGAGAACTCCTAAGTGGTTTACCGGGAAAATACGAGTCAGTTGGAGAATTTAATGCCATATCGGCACGTTGGCCATAGTAGCACAATGGTAGTGCGGCTGGACGGAAACCAGAAGATCCGTGGTTCAAATCCCGGCTATGGCATTGAATTTTTCAGTCTGACTCTACGTTTCCACAATTTAGCCTACACACGGCCAGTGTGAAAGAATAATTAATTTCCATTAATTAACCTAATAGTGGTTAACTATAAAGCCCGGGCCTTAAAGTACTTACATGTAGTAAGTCGCCATTAAGGTAGTTGTCTCATGTGTTTATGAGAACTCCTAAGTGGTTTACCGGGAAAATACGAGTCAGTTGGAGAATTTAATGCCATATCGGCACGTTGGCCATAGTAGCACAATGGTAGTGCGGCTGGACGGAAACCAGAAGATCCGTGGTTCAAATCCCGGCTATGGCATTGAATTTTTCAGTCTGACTCTACGTTTCCACAATTTAGCCTACACACGGCCAGTGTGAAAGAATAATTAATTTCCATGTTTTTATTTTGGTTGCTAGAATTTTTTGTTACGTATTTAATGCACTCATATATATACAATGCTGTAAATGTTAATATATTTAATGTTTTATAGACATTTCTACACGAATCCTTCCTTTTTAATCTACAAATTATTCTGATGGCATATTTCTGGAGTCTTAATATTCTTACCATGGCTTTTTTCTGTACATTTCCCCATAATACCACCCCATAGCATAAATGAGAGTGTATGACTGCATAGTAAATTTGCTTTAGAGTTTCTCTATCCATTTGTTGTGCTGCCTGTTTTAAAATATATAGCCCCATATTTATTTTCTTTACTACTTTTTCAATGTGTTGTTTCCAATTTAGTTTGTTATCTATTATTAGTCCAAGGAAGTTAGTTTTTGTTACTTCGAGTATTTTTTTATTATCTAATGTTAGTTGCATATGTGATTGTGTTTCTTTGTTTAAGGTGATTTGCATCCATTCTGTTTTGCTTGTATTTATTACCATGCCTAGTTTTCCTAACTCACTACTAAATGAGTACAACAGAAGTTATGACCATGAAAGGGATGAACCATCTAGCATGCTAAAAGAAACAGGTGCAGCCTTCAAGGCAATTAAAAATAACAAGAGCCCAGAAGAAGACAGAACACACAATGAGCACCATAAGATGAGAAAAAAGGAACTACTAGCACCCATATCAAAACTGTTATATATGATACTATCAAAAGAAGTAATACCCAAGGAGTAAAAACAAAATATATTTATACTACTGCACCAGAAGGGGAAAAAGATGAGATAGATAACTACAGAAGAAATCACCTTCTGTCAAATATATACATAAATTATTACAATAAAATATGATAATTTCTGACAAACTTCACTCATCTGTTAAAAAATTATAAATTTTTTAGGACTAGTTTATAATTTGTTAACAGATAGATGAAGTTTGTCACAAATTATTATATTTTATTGTAATATTTGTATTGCTACACTGCCAGTAGCTTCAATTTTTACGTAATATATCTACAAACTATTCATAAAAATAATAATAAGGGGACTAAGATATTGGACAAAAGTCAACCAGTGGCATAAGCAGGTTTATGTCAGGCTACAACATGATGGACCAAGCAATGAATCAGCTAACGGAAAAAGCACAAGAATACAATGCTAAACTGTACATTGCATTTGTGGACTACACCAAAGCATTTGACTCAGTATAGTCAGACTAACCCACTTGTAGTTTGCTGATGACATTGTTCTGATAGGAGAAATGCCACCAATGTTAGAACAGATATTCAATGCCCTAAATAGGGTAAGCACGGAAGTAGAACTGAAGATGAACCCCATAAAGGCCAAAATGATGATCAACAGCACAGAGAAAACAGTCAGTGTCAATGGTATATCTCTACAGTGTGTAACTGAAGTTCATTTACCTAGTACAACAGTTAACATTTCATAGGAACATAGAGGAAGAAATTAAAAGGAGAATTGGTCAAGCCTAGAAAAAGTTCTGGAGCCTAAAGCACATCCTGACCCAACCCAGAAGGTGAGTCTAAAAAGTGCTTGAGAAATGTGTTCTACAATGTTACTATACGGGTCACATACTTGTCACCAAATGGGAACACATAGTACATGAAACAAATTTGTCAAAAATGAATAGAATTCAAGATACTCCAAGTGACACTAAAAGACGGTCTCTATAATAAAGAAATTAAAAGCTAAGCAGGCATGAAGGATGCGATCCATGTACCAGTACCTTAAATGAAAGTGGGGTGGATACATGGAAAGAATGGAAGGGATGAAAAGGACCTATAGAACAACCATATGGAAATACCAGACAGGAAGGAGGCATGTTGGCAAACAAAAGACCAGATGGGCAAACCTGTTCATATAAGTGGGAAATCAATGGTCAAGATAGATGAGAAGGACCAATGGAACAAACTAGCATAAAGACTAAACTCATAGGCAACATAATGTGATTAAGTGTGAGAAAACTAATGAACTGTCAGTAAACGAACTGAAATGGAAAAAGAGAAATGCCAGGGAACAGGAGTAGCTCTCTCCGGGAGGTGTGGGTTCTGAACCAAAATGTTATTGTGTATTAAATTCTGTAATTGTATATAAATTGCTTAAGTCTTATACATGCTAATTGTATATCTAATGGACAAAATTTTAAAATTTGTAAGTGTAAAATATACTATGTTATCTTTTCTCTCGGCGAACCTTGTAAAATATTATTACAAAGGTGAATAAATCTAAATCTGAAACAAAGTATACCTGAGCTGCCCTGCCATAGGCAAGAGGGCTTACCCTGTAAGGCATGTTATAAGCTAAACTCAAGCTATTTCAAGAGTAAACCTTTTAATATACATTTCTCTAGAATAACAATAGCAAATAAGCGCAAATCATCACCACATGCAATCTGTCCTATGCATTGAGTATTTACCCATTGCACAGCATTAATAAAAATTTCCTCCATAATGCATGAGAAGTATATAAGAATGACTTTAAACATTTCTTGAAAATTTTAAAGTTTTCAAACAAATTAGCTATGGTGAAAACAATGGATTTGAGAAGCTAGTCCTGTTATGATATATAGAGTGAAGTTTAGTCATCAAATTATTATAGTTATATTAATTTATTATATAGCACAATTATATAATTTTTGTTATTATAATTTATTGAATTATATTTGCTTCATCAACGGCTTTAGCTTTTTACTTTTATTTTTAAGCTATTTGCTGGTCTATGCAAATTGCCTGTGTATACCATCTATTGTAGTAACTACAGTAAGGTTTCCTGTGGAGATATTGTAATTATATGTTCTTATACGAATTCAGCAGTAAGAGTAAGAAATTTTGAGTTTTGAATAAACGTCTACAAGTATGACAGAGTCCAATTCTAAAATAATGCATATGGCCTTCTGTTTTGTAATATAGACAGTAATATAAACACTTGCTTGCTGTGCACATAATTACCCCACTATATTATTTCATATTATACTAGGGAGTGAAAGAAGGTAAACTATGCTGTTCTTAAGACATTTTGATTAAGGAGATGTTTTTTAAGTTTCTTAAGGCAAACCCAGCACAGCTAAATTTGGATAGCATGATTTTTATGTTTTCTCCAGTTGAGATCTTCATCTGTTTGGAGCTCAAAATATTTTGTAACAGAGGCTTTACTTGTAGGTAATTATTGTACCTGGTTCCTAATTCATTTACTAGCTTATGCTTTGTTTTGAATCGAATAAAGTTTGTTTTGTCATAATTTAATGAAAGTCTATTAGCTTCAAACCAAATTTTGAGCTGTTTGAATATCTTACTGAGCAAATCTCTTAATTGCTGATGTGACTTTTAAGATAAAGTATAATGGTATCGTTACTAAAATTAGGCAAGTGAGTCAACCTTGTATATACTTTTCTCCACTTACAAGTTTTTATGAAGACTAGTTTCTGGGGACTTCTCCCCTATCGTCAGCTCTGTGGTAGACTGATGATGCATCCGGTGTCTGCATCTGGCTTGGTGTTGTGCTGCCATCTAACGTCCTGGTAAGTTTGATGACGTCATCTACGGCGGGAATTTCAAAATTCATCAAGAGGTCCTGTTTTTTCGTAATAAATATGTTTTCCCAAATCTGTAGTTCCAGAGGTTTCTTTGCCTGTTTGATCAGTTCTATTTCTTGTTTTATGTTGTGATTCTCAGACCAAAAGTGATGTGACACGGCCGACTTGTCCATTTGTTTGAATTTAATATTTCTGAAGTGTTCTTTCATTCTTGTTCCCAGATTCCTTTTGGTCTTACCAATGTATATCTTGTCACAATCCTGGCAACTCATTTGGTAAATGCCTGATAATTGAGTTTTCGGTGTGCTATTTTTTAGAGGGTGGTTTAGTAAGTTGCGGATGTTGCTCTAAAAAATAGCACACCGAAAACTCAATTATCAGGCATTTACCAAATGAGTTGCCAGGATTGTGACAAGATATACATTGGTAAGACCAAAAGGAATCTGGGAACAAGAATGAAAGAACACTTCAGAAATATTAAATTCAAACAAATGGACAAGTCGGCCGTATCACATCACTTTTGGTCTGAGAATCACAACATAAAACAAGAAATAGAACTGATCAAACAGGCAAAGAAACCTCTGGAACTACAGATTTGGGAAAACATATTTATTACGAAAAAACAGGACCTCTTGATGAATTTTGAAATTCCCGCCGTAGATGACGTCATCAAACTTACCAGGACGTTAGATGGCAGCACAACACCAAGCCAGATGCAGACATCGGATGCATCATCAGTCTACCACAGAGCTGACGATAGGGGAGAAGTCCCCAGAAACTAGTCTTCATAAAAACTTGTAAGTGGAGAAAAGTATATACAAGGTTGACTCACTTGCCTAATTTTAGTAACAATGGCACTCCACTTTCTGAAATACTTCTTTTTATTCTATATAATGGCATCGTTCACAAAGAACACAGCTATTGACTCTACTAAGATTATTAGGCAAGTCATTTATAAGCAGTAAAAATAACAAAACTCTGAATATAGATCTTTGTAGGGAACATTTAGTATTAACATCTAATTCAGAATCATAACCACTGATCCGGTTTACTGGATTTAATTTGTTGAGTAAAATCAGAACTAATTTACAGAGGTTCTCAATAAAGCCACTAGATGTTAACTTCTGCAGCAAGAATTTATTTTAATGGTGCTGTTAACAGCTATGATCAAACTAATACTCCTGGTATGCTAGAATTTCATTCTGCAGGAGTTCTTTTACATGCCAGTAAATTTATCAACATGGGGTGTCGCTTTTAAGGACATTTAAAATCCAATGATCTAGGTTGAATTTGAACCCACAACTTTGGGATTGGTGCAAGAGGTTGTGATTTATGTTATCAAGTGCCTTAGTCACAAAATATTCCCAATGGTAGTTAACTTTTATTCAATGTTGGTTTTACTTCTGAAATAAGAATATATGCTGACATGTTTTCCTATATCAAAACTGGGATGCTGAAAGAATGTTGTTTAACTCCATTTATTCTGCAACTCAATTATACACAGATTTCCCCATTACTTTAGATAAGGCTGTCAAAAGATAAATAGCTGAAAGTCAGGGCTTTGTCTCCTTTGTTGTGTGGAAGCTTAACAAGGTGTGTTTCTTTCCTCTGGAATTATGCCTTACAAAAACAAATGATTGATATGACTATAGGCTTACCCAACTCTGGTAGGCAATATTTTAACAATTTGATATTTACTGAAAGGTAGCATTCCTAAAGCCCTAAAAGCTCAATTAGTGTTATGGTCGGGATGTTTGCATGCTAACTCTTACCACCCCCATCCTGCACTCCTCCATGGTATCCAACTGAAGGATGCAGTGGTCAGGTGAAAAGGGTACCCTCGGTATAGGAGAGACACCCTGGGGATTATCATGTTTGTACTTATCTCATCCAACATATGAGAGTCCATCTGAAATTTATAATTGATTTTGTAATATTCTTTTTCAGAATTTTGAATGCAGTCCGGTTTGGGTCTTATCTGATTATTTTGTTTTTTATTATTTTTGTTTTTACTACAATAACTACAACTAAGTTTTACACTTATCTAATAGTTTACCTTCACTGTATATTATCACGTTTATTAGGTTTTACTCCTATGAGTAATTCTGTTACAACAGCTTCATCACACTGATTTTTATTATGTATATGTCAAAGATAAAATAATGACACAGTAATTACTGATTTTATTGAAAAAACTGGCAACAAATAGCTTTTTCAATTAATTTTGACATCACTGTTAGAAATTCCTCCAATCGTGCATAATTACTGATTTATTCATTTCTAATTGTTGTGTGCGCAATAAATCAATGTTGGATCAATTCTCCTGGTTTCAACTTTTATTATATTTCAATTTGTTTTAATTTTATTATTGGCTTCATCAATAGCTAGTGATAACTTCTTTTCATCCTACAATATGTTAAAATTAGAGGCACTATCAGTTGTGAAGTATTTTCTTTTGTTAGAGTATAAAATGTTTTGTAATGTACTTAAAAGTTTGAATCATTAATAAGAACAGATGTATTTCATTTGCACAAGTCTTTCTTATACCTGAAGTATTTGAACCATGCATCTTCTGCCCTACACACAGCTGCACTACTACTGAACTACTATGGCAACATGCCAATATAATATTAAACTCTCCAGCTTATTCACAACTTCCTGGCAGACTAACAAGGAAATCTCATTTCAAGATCACTTATCCCAATGGCAACTTTAAATTTGTAAGTGCTTAATTTCCAGGATTTTTATTGTCTCTTTTTAATGTTGATTTTCCATTTATAAAGGCAACCATCAATAAGTGACAGTTCCAACACATGCAAACTGTGTGTAGATAAACTTTAGAAGGTTTGGATCAGAACTGAAAAATTCATTACAACACGTTAAAAAGCCCGGGGATTAGGTACTCATGAATTGTAAGTCACTATTGGAGTCAGTAACTTTGAATTGAGATTTCCTCATTGGCCTGCTGGGAAGATGTGAATCAGCTGAAGAATTTCATGTCATGTTGGTATATTGCCATGGTAGTTCAGTGGTAGAGCAGCTGAGGATAATGTGGAAGATTTATGGTCAAACTCCTGCTTTGGCATTGAATTTTTCACTGGTGATTTTAACCTTCTACTTATTTCAAGTTAAATGTATGTTGCGGGGAAGTGAAGTTAGTTTTAATTTCACTGCTATTATTTTGTTTATATTAAAATCCCCACAAACTATATTTTAGCATTTTCGGAGATGGTTCTTATAAATCTTTAGGAATTCCATATACTTTAAAATTCGTAAACTTTCACGGCCGGTGTCAGTATAATATATAGTATTAACCGGACTTGTGTGCTGTGGTCTACTAGACTTTTTCTTCATCTTCCCAGACGTTTCGTCTGCGGCTGTGGCAGACATCTTCAGTGGCAATGCGATTGAAGTGTCCTGGCAGAAGTCTCAACAGCAACTGTGCTTTCTGATAGGCTTGATAGGCTTTTTATTTTAAATTAATGTGCCAATAACTTTTTTCAATAACTTTTGAAAAAAATGGCAACAGAGATAGTGGTTTAAAATTTGAAACATTATTGCATTCGCCTGTTTTGAAAAGAGGTTCAACAATTGAGTATTTCATTCTGTCAGGGAAAATACCAGTCTTTAGAGACTCATTACATAAATAACTAAGGGGAATGCTAATTTGTGAGTAGCAAGGTTTTAAGATTTTTGAAGTTATTTCATCATAACCGGGAGAATCCTTCATTTTTAAAGAGTCAATAATTTTATTTATTTCCTAAGGTGTAATTCAATTCAATTCAAATTTATTCACCATAAGATTTCCAATTACAGAAATATCGGCTTCGTCAATACAATTTTACATTACAGATTAACAGTAAACACATGATCGGATAAACAATACTTAAGTATGTTTCCTTATAGAACATTTTTTACTTTCTATTTTATTTTAGAAACTTAAACTAATTTGTTCAATATTTAAAGAAACAATATCAACATTTTGCAGTTACTAAAAAGATTAAAGATTGCAATATATATAATACATATGTCTAACAAAATTGATTCACTGTTCATCAAGGTATTCATTTACTGAATAAAAACATCTTTGTATTAGATACTTCTTTAATTTCCTTTTAAATATTGTTAAATTTGTTAATTCTTTGAAATATTGAGGAAGTTTGTTGTACAATTTAATACAGTTATAGTGTATACTTTTTTCATATAGGGTTCTCTTATGCCCTTTAACATGAAGATGTGATTTACCTCTAGTGTTGTGACTATGTATTTCAGCGTTTGTGACAAAAATATTTAACTGTTTATGAGCGATCACCAGCACCTCATAGAGATATATAGATGGAACTGACAGAATATTCAATGATCTGAAATAAGGTCTACAACTTGTGGTACTGGAAAGATTCATCATTAAACGTATGGCCCTTTTTTGTATTATAAACATTCTTTTCGTATAGCTCATCTTTCCCCAGAATATTATGCCATAGGATAACTGCGAGTGAAAGTAGGCAAAATAGGCTATTTTAAGCACATCAAGATTGACTGATGATCTTAAAGTATATAGTGCAAAACAAGTTTGACATAGTTTTTTGGATAAAGCATCAATATGAGTTCCCCAATCTAGATTACTATCTACCCAAACTCCAAGAAATTTAATTTTATCTGTAGTAGTTACTGATTCATTCTCTAAGCATATATTAGGGAAACTTACATTTTTGTTGACTTTATGATGGAAACCTACAGCGATGCTTTTGCTCTTATTAATAATAAGTTTATTGTCTTTAAACCAATTTGAAACATAGTCTGTTACCCCATCAACGTTTGCTTTGAGTTCTTGTTGGTTTTTCCCAGAAATGAGAACACTGGTATCATCAGCAAACAGAGTAACTTTAGTATTAATGCATTGGTTGTTTTTGGCCAGGTCATTAATATACAATAGGAACAATAAGGGACCCAATACCGAGCCCTGCGGAACTCCATATTTAATGTTTTTTACACTAGAGCGAGCAGCTTTAATCTCGCTTAAACTGACTTTAAATGTAGGCACAAAGTTTGTGAAACTTGATCTCAGAAATTCTAATGCTGCATCTTTACTTCCATAATGAATATTTAATTTTTTTGTTACATCCAAAAAGAATTTATTAAACAATTCTGCAACTTCAAGAGCTTTGGCAATTTCATGATTGTAAACATTGAGTGTTATTGGGCAATTTTCTATTGAGTGTTTACGTGTCACATTTTTTTTATTATATTCCAAGTGGTTTTTATTTTATTGTCTGAGTTCTGAATTAGTTTATTATAATGTAATATTCTAGCTGCTATTATTACCTTCTTTAAAAGTTTATAATATTTTTGTAATAGTTTTTTAAATACAATTTGTTAGTGATTCTAACTTACTGAATAGTTCTCTTTTACGCCTGCATGAGGTTCTAATTCCTATAGTGATCCAGGAATTGTCTTTTTTGAAGTTAAATGTTTTTTTTATACTTAGATGGGAAGAAAACTTCAAAGTAAGTTTTAAAGCATTGAAGAAAGCTATTATATTTATTGTTGGTTCCATTAATCTCATAAGTTTGTTTCCAAGATTCAAGTTTAAGGTTCTTACTAAATTCGTTCAGAGTATTTTCATTTATTTCCCTATATTTCGTATATGAGTATTTAGGTTTGAGTTTTAAATTTATCTTATCAATCATTAGAATTTGTGCATCATGATCTGATAGTCCATTAGTTTTTGAAGAGACAGAGTAAAATTTAGAGTAACAGTTAGATAGAATATAATTTACAAATATATTATCAATTACTGTGGATGAGTTATTTTGGATTCTTGTTGGGAAGTTAACTGTATATGTCATGTATCGGGTTGGCAGGCTCAGACCCACTTTGGGCTATTACGTCATGGGTTACGTTTACATTTTACGTCTATAAGTGGTTATAATATACAAGGAAAGTCTTACAAATACATGAAGCAGCTGAAATAGCTAACTTAGCACAAACAGACATCTTCGACGTGTACCAATATATGTACCATCAATATGCCTACGATATGGTATAAAGGTGGGAATTGAAAATTATAATTGATGCCAATGCTGGCTTTCTTGAAACATTTTGGACATTGATGTTTTGACATACGTACTACTCGGTTCATGTATCTCTAGCGTTGTTTACTTGCAGCCAACATAGCAACAATCCCTCTTTGTATTGCAAATATTCAGAATATACATCTCTAGTTTCGTGTACTTGCGGTTAACGCAACAACACTCTTGTTGTATTCACCGAGTAGTACTTGGGACACATATCTTCAGTTTTACTTGCAGCAGCAATCCTTTTGTGTACAGTGAGCACTATTCGGGACATATATCTCTAGTGTTGTTTGCCTGTGGCCAATTCACAACAAACACTGTAGTGTATAGCGACATTACTAGGGGCATATATCTCCAGTATTGTGTACTTGCGGTCAACACACCAACAATGCATATTATGTGTGGCTATGCACAGTGATCACACCACACGTTTTCAAACAAGAATTAGCTGTCCAAAAACGATTGGTCCGGTGTGTCGGACACGTGTTGTCGGTGTTTCTGTAAATCAGCCTGCATAGAAGTTATGTGTCCACTGTGAAGAATTGTCTTATAGAACATACGAAAGTAATAAATGCAAATATCACTCTTATTGCCTTATATAAGACAGAACAGGATACTGACCTAAAATGCTGTTTTACAAGACTGATCTGCAATATGGCTAGAGCTTAGCGCAAAGGGCAAGCAAATAGGCACTTCAACAAGTTCAAAACGAATGCTAATATCGTATCAGCGTTATCGAAATCACAAGCACGTAAGTATGCACAATCACTTATTCATTTACCGCTTAAATGCACATTTTTACACGACAGAACAGAATAACAATATCAAATATCAGTCATATCCCCTATATCACAGATTAAATGTACTAAACTTCATTATTCCGTTAATGAAGTGTAAACTGTAAACACTAGTATTTCTTCATTTTTTATTACATTTTACATTTCCAGCCTGGTTTGTAATTATTACTGTCTATTATAAATTATTGTTAAGCAAACCAATGTTACATAAGTCTAGTATTTTTAGGTCAATAATGTGTTCTTGCTAACATTAGAAATACTAAACAATGTCACCGTGTTTATGAATAAAGCAATGAATCAATACTATAATTATTGATTTTCCAGTCAAAAACTATTTTTTCATTTTTTGTGTCTGTTTGCCGTACGTTTTATTGTATTATGTAACTACTGTTTCATTAACACATGGAAGAATAGGACTACTGATGTTAAGAAAGAAATACTGGTTTTAGACACTTCCACATGAATGTTGTCAACAATGGTTCATTGGCTCAGAGTGCGAAATATCAGTTGTAATAATAATGCCAATATCACACAATGAATGAACGAACGAACGAACGAATGAATGCATGAATGAATGAACGAATGAATTCAGATACGCACGCACAGAGGCAGGAGTACGCATGTGAAGGAACGCAGACGTATGAGATGCAGAAACGCACGCAGTGACGTGCAGAGTTCCGTAACATTTACTGGTTTAAACATCTGGCGACGACCTGCCCAAGTCGTCGGAGGGTGCTCAAAGGCTTTCTCCTAACAGGAACCGAGGAAAGCTCGACTTGGCATTGGAGGTTCATATGGTTACCTTCTGGCGAAATCGAGAACTTTCAAGACGCAAGCCTCTGCGCCATCTGCTCGTCGTCGACCTACGCCCAATCCTGGATTCGTTCTCTAACAAGAAAAAGAGAGACGAAATGGGGGAGAGGACAGTCGTGGTAGAAGACACCACGCCTGCATTCACCTTGCCAACCAGAGGAAAACTACGGAAACTCACGATCAAAGTTGGTGACCACCAGGGATTGAACCCGGGACCTACCGAATGCAAGCCTCACTCACTGCCGCAGAGCTAACGCTCTAAATCCCTGTAACCAAAAAAACTTTTGTGGTGTTGCTGGACTCCAATAATGAAACCAACTTGTAAAATTGGAAACTGCCCATTAGTTTAATTCTCTAAAGTTAAGAGTTTAACGGTTATTTTTTACACTTTGTATTAAAAACTTCCGAAACTTTAAAGTAGCTTCTTAAGAGGAAGACACATATAAGAACGCGTCAGTATGGAAGAGTCGACAGTGATGTCGACAAAAAATGTAAATTAGGAAAAGCTTTTATTTCTAGAAACTCGCATGAGCTGGATTTTATTTTTTAACTGTTAAAATCATTTTTAACCATTATTGATCGACTCATCTCGTTGGCATCAGGACGACTTTCAAAACTTGGCCCGCTACTTCACAGACACACTCCTCTTGGGATTGAATGCCCTCTGCTTCTCTACAAATCTCTTGTCCGGCCACTTATCACATATGCTTCCCAGGTATGGGGTACGGCTAGCAACACTCATCTCCGAAGGCTACAGGTCCTGCAAAATCGATTTATGCGCATCGCCACGGATGCCCCTTGGTACGTAAGAAATCAACAACTGCATAAAGAACTTGGTCTCCTTCCTCTTCACCAGTACATACGTCAGATCGCCTCCCGCTTCTTTTCAAACCTGCCAGATGTTCCAGGAGCTGTGATGTACGACATCGGCGTACGAACCCGCCAGCCCACGCGCCTGAAGAGACGACTCCCACAGGATCTCCTCCTTAGTGACTCTGATTGAAAAAAACTATGAATATTGTCTCATAATGACTTTTGTTCTTATCTCTTTGATTACTTGTTTGTTTTAATTAACTTATTTTTCTCTTGTTTCACAGTGTTAAGAAGATAATAGGAGCCAACTTGGTTTTCCTTACATGTTATTATATAGTTCATAGAGATTCAATTAGCCAACAAGGATCTGTAAAGCATGTACTGCTGATCGATCATTGAATAAAATAAAAAAAAATTTAACCATTGAGACAAAGACTTATGTATTCTATTTATTTTCTCTTAATGGTGATAAACAGACATCGGAGCGCATACACCATAGCAATCAATGTACGCACACAGGTACCATACATGGCCAAGCGAGACCTAAACAAACGTCCGTGTCAACAAGTATACCGATGCGCTGGGTGTGTACACTCTGGTACGGATACAAAATGTAACCTAGGTTACAATATGCCTTCCTCCTCATTGCTTTCAATGCAGGAATTGCAGTGAACAATCATGTGCATTCGTGGATTTTCGAATGTGCGTTTTCTGCGCCACTCGCTGAAACAATATTGTCGCCAGGCACCGTTGAGTTGCTGCCGGCCCGTGCGCGGGCAGTAAACAAAGAGACAGATAGAGCGACCAGAGCGTGGGCGCAGCGCTAATCCCTTGCCGAGAGAGAGAGAGCAACAGAGCTAGAAAGAGACAGAGATAGTCTGAACTTTACCGCTGCACCGCGAAGGTCCGTGAAGCTTCGGCAGCCTTCGAGAAACTTCGGCAGCCTTCGAGAAACAGCGGACCGGCTATAAATAACACTACGGTTGGCTGAGTGAGTGCTCCGCCACCTTCCTTTCAAAGATGTGCTCTTTTTTGCTCGCTTTTTTAACACATGTCTGGCCCTGGGCTACTTTCAGCGACAGTGGAGGGAAGCTCGGGTGATATGCATTTGGAAGCCCGGAAGGAATCCGGCTCTCCCCGCCAGCTACCGCTCCATTAATCTCCTGACAGTCCTCTCTAAAGTTTTCGAGAGACACTTTCTAGCCCGCTTGTCAAACCTATTGGGGGAAATTCAAGCCATCCCTCCTCAGTTTGGTTTTTGTCCTGGGCACTCGACATTATGGCAGTTGCTCCGTCTGGTGGAGGCCACTGCCCTGGGTTTCCAGGACAGGGCATTTACGGCAGCAGTTTCTCTGGATGTCGAGAAGGTCTTCTCTACCACCTGGCATGCAGGTCTCCTACACAAACTTATCTTCCTGGGGCTTCCTTCACACATAATACACCTTCTACACACCTTCCTTAAACATAGATATTTTTATTGTCACTTTGACGGGAAAGCTATCCACCAGAAGACCCATCAGAGGCGCAGTCCCTGAAGGTTCTGTCTGATCCCCTACGCTTTTTAGCGTATATGAAGCTGATCTTCCTACACAGCCGCACGTCAACATAGCTCAATATGCTGACGACGTGCTGCTCTATAACACAGATAGACACCCACGCAGGACCTTCAACCCAATACAGCGACACCAAAGCCTCATTCAAGATTTGTGCAGGCTTTGGCAATTGTCCATCAACCCGGAGAAAAGCCAAGCCATACTTTTCACCAAGCGCCGCTTTCCCACCAACCTACCCTCTTTTAATTATTCTGGTCGAAGGATAGAGTGGACAAATTCTCTCACCTACCTGGGTGTAAACCTGAACAGGGGCCTGACTTTCCGGGGTCACGTCCAGGAGTTAGCACATCGGGCATGCGGGGCTTCGGCTTCGTTATACCCCATGATGCGATCAGGGATGCCAACAACCCTACAGTTGCGCCTTTTCCGGGCTTTAATTATTCCTATAATGCGTTATGCGTGCGAGATCTGGGGTATGGCTGCAGGATCCAAACTGCTACAGCTTCAACGTGTACAGAATATATGTCTTAGGGCTATCTATTCTGTATATCGCTGCTTTCCCGTGAGACACCTTCATGAAGCATCATCTCTCCAGTATGTGGAAGATGTCATTAGACGCCGGGCCACAAAATTCTACTCAAGTTTGCCTCAACATCAGATCGCCCTGGTTAGGTCTCTAGGGAACTACCAAACAACAGAACGCCGCTTCGAGCTGTACCGGCTTCCCCGTATGGCATGCGGACACATCCCGTAACAATGAAGTTGATTTTACAACCTCAAAATTATACCTACCTGCGAATTAGACTGGTAATTATTCTAAACTTAACTCTTCCTAAACACTCACACATCAGCGGTGTACACAGGCGTTGCACTCTAGTCGGTAACCTTTGCGGAGCTACGGCCACCTCCCTTCTTTCATCCACCTAAACTAAATCCGCCAGCCTACAAAACCCCCACATATCCTGTCATTAAGTGATTAATTCCGTCTAGGACAGATACACGTATGACATACAACGTGCTGACCCTCAATCAGCCGCCAACTGCCGTGAGTCAGTGAGTCAGTCAGTTCAGCAGGGAGCTGCTAGGAGGTGCAGTTGCGAGCGAGTGAGTTGTTTATTGTGTGTGTGTGTGTGTGTGTGTGTGTGTGTGTGTGTGTGTGTGTGTGTGTGTGTGTGAGGACATTTGAACTGTACCAAGTCGAGTCGAGAACTGATAATCGTGTAGTGATTTGAAGGTGAATTCTTTTGTTTGTTTACGTGTGGTGAAGCCACGAGCGACGGCGTTGGTGTATGTTACGAAATTCCTGCTGCAAAGGGGTGTACAAACTGTCTTTCTCCGGAAATAAAGAGCATTTTGAATTTCTGCAAACTTACCTTTAATTTTACGAACCCACAAAGTCAAATTGGCGTAAGGAGTGGAACACCTCAATGGAAGCTGCATTAACAAAAATTTTAGAGAAGATGGAAGAAATTAAGACGTCTAACGACCACCTCACCGCCGAGATGAAAGAAAAACAGACGGCTAACAACAACCTCACCGCTCAGATGAAAGAAATGAAGACAGCGAATGACACCCTCGCTACGAAGACGGAAGCGGCAAATAACAACCTAGCCGCGATGTTGGAAACGACAAATCACAACCTGACTGTAAAGATAGAAACGGCAAGTAATAACCAAAATGAAGGCCGAATTAGCCACATAAATGAAGGCAGCAAACGAGGCCCTTGCCTCAAATTTGAAGAGCAGTTCGCTGGCGTGAGGGATGACGTTGCGGAGCTGGACAATCTGATGGGTCAAGTGGACGAACGCGTCGAAGACCTGGTGGACCACGTTAACGACCTAGAGGGAAAGACCGACAGCAACACCAAGCCCCTGAACGCCATGGTTGAGGACATCATCGGCAGAAGGTTGAAAGATTTGAAGACCGACGCGCCGGAACGCGATACAGCATCTGCAACTACAACTTTCGAAGTCTTCCGCCGCCAATTCGGCACAGTGACCAAACACAAGTGGTCACCTGAAGAAGAGGCTGCACAGCTAATATCAGCCTGCAGACCGGGCTGCACAGGTCCTCAATTTGGTCCAGAAAGCTCAAGGACATCTGGGAGGCCCTGGAAAACCGCTTCGGAAATCACCGCTTGGCTGCAGCCTACCGCAGCCAGCTGAAGTCTAGCATGCAGCAGCCGCGGGACATGCTGCAGAAGTTCGCCTTGGCAATTGAACAGAAGGCCAGTAAAGCCTTGGTCGACCTCTTACCCGAGTTCGTATCCCGGGAAGCCGCATAAACCTTCATCAACGGGGTAAGAGACACCAAGATACGTCAGCGCCTAGTGCTCGGCGACTACAAGACCATCCACGGGCGCTAGCAGCCGCATTGAGGATGAAGGCGGCCAACCTGGCGGCTACCCCGACGTCGAGAACAAGGAGTATCCGCTTCACTGGAGACCGAAGGCCAGCCGAGGGACGTCCATGGAGACCGAGTGGCGTGTGTTGGGATGTGGCCAGCTGGGACACCTAGAGAAAGCCTGCCCACATCAGGTAGAGCAGCCGGAGAAACGAGCAAGGGCTGGCGTGGCGAGGGTCACGTCGGCGCCACTACCACCATCACCACGAGTGACACTGCGCGCCGTCAGCCGACGGATGGATGGCAGCCTTATCGTGGACGATTGGGTGACAGAGAAGCCGTGCCGCCTGCTTGTGGACAACGGGGCAGCCGTAACCATCATTAGACCTGACGTGGCCAGGGGTTTGCCGACGAGATAACCGAGACGAACATACCAGCTAGTTACGGCATCGGGTGACACCTTGCCCGTGGAGAGGTAGGCCCTGCTGCATTTGAACTTGGAACGGAGTACCGTGTGTCTGTGGGTGTTCGTCGCGAAGGTGGCTGAGGAGGTGATACTCGGACTGGATGCCCTCAGGAGTCACGGGGCGCCGGTCGACGTCGGCAGGAGGGTCCTGCGGCTCAATGGAGAAGTGATACTCCGGCAACCCGAAGAACGCCTTGGAATCTTCAGGGTTGCCATGAGGGAAGACGTGGTTGTCCCCGCGAGAAGAGAGGTGGTGGTGACGTGGTGACGGCGCTACTAGAAGGTCAGCGGACGGCGAACATGTTGTTGGATCGGAAGATGCCTGTGCACGGACTTTGTGTAGCCAGGTCACTGTTGTCCTCCCGAGAGGAGGTGCCGTTGAGGCTGCTTAACCCAACGGACACCGATCACGACATCCAGGCCGGGACGAAGTTGGGTACGTGCGAGCCCGTTGTCAGCGTAACCGCAATCGACCAGACTCTGGAGCCGGTGCTTACGCAGCTCCTGGGGCTCCTGCTGGAAGGCTTAGTGGAGAGTACGGCCGACCAACGGACCGCAGAACAGTAGGAGAAGGATCGACAACTATTGCTACGATATCAGCACGATTTCAGCCAAGGTAACAGTTTAGCCCAGAGGTTCTACTCCCATTAGTCCTGAACCCGTAGGAATTGGACCCGGGCCTCCTTCGACCAGGGAGTTATCCGAGCTCTCCCAAAGGGCACTCGGCGTCCTCCGTGGGGCTTTCCATGGGACAAGACCTAGAGACTAACAAGCCCCCCATCTGGTCCTATGGACTCAAGACATGATGGAAGTGGATACGCTACTTACGCGCGTCAACACTCAAGGTGAAGACTACCGAAAAACCTCGGTGGGGCCGCCTGGTGATCTAGCACACCTTCTACTAGCTTTGCAGGCTAGTACCCGGGAGAATTAATGGCTTCCCTCAACCCCGTCCGAAGACGTACCCGATTCCCACGGGTATCGGGAACACACTACCCCCTCGAGTCCATCCCAATCCGAACAACTCCCGAAGGAGGGGCTCGGCTGTTCGGCCCGAGGTTCCTCTAGTAACGTCAGAGGTACCACGAGTTTAAGTCCAGAGGTTCTACTCCCATTAGCCTTGAACCCGTAGGAACAAGACCCGGGCCTCTTTCAACCAGGGAGTTATTCGAGCTGTCCCTTAAAGGGCTCCCGGCATCCTCCGTGGGGCTTTCCATTAGGGCAAGACCTAGTTTCTTAACAAGCCCCCCATCTGGACCTAGGGACACAAGACGGGATGGAAGTGGATACGCCACTTACGCGCGTCAACACTCAAGATGAAGACTACCGATATGACCTCGGTTGGGCCGCCTGGTGATCTAGCACACCTTCTACTAGCTAAGCAGGCTAGTACCCGGAAACTTAATGGCTTCCCTCAACCCCGTCCAAAGAGGTACCCAATCTCCCACGGGTATCGGGAACACACTGCCCCCTCGAGACCATCCCAATCCGAACAACTCTCGAAGGAGGGGCTCGGCTGTTCGGCCCGAGGTTCCTCTAGTAACGTCAGAGGTACCACGAGTGCTAAGGGTCCGCAGCGCCCGCACTTTGGCAGCTGAAAGGGACGGATCCCTTCCCCTACGGGGAGCCAAGGTAACAGCGACTACGGCCACACAGACCGAGCGCTCCACCGTATCGACACCGGAAACGCCCGGCCTATTTGGCAAACATCCAGACGCGTTCCGCCGGCAAATCAAGCGGCGGTACGGGACATGCTGGTGGACATGAAATCCAGGGGAATGATAGAAGAATCTGACAGCCCTTAGTGTGCCCCTGTGGTTCTGTTGACGCAGAAGAACGGTGAGCTACGTTTCAGCGTGGACTATAGGAATCTGAACGTTGAAACCAGAAAGGACTGCTTCCCCTTACCCCAGATTGACGACACCCTGGACACGCTTGCTGGTGAGTTGTGGTTCTCGACCCTGGACCTGAAGTCGGGTTACTGGCAGGTAGCTCTAGACCCGAGAGACCAGGAGAAGACTGCATTCTCGACAGGCCAAGGGCTTTGGCAGTTCAAGTTATGCCCTTTGGTCTCTGCAACGAACCAGACACCTTCCAACGCCTCATGGAATCAGTGATGACAGAATTGATTTATGACGCCTGTCTGCTGTACCTGGACGACATCATCTTCCTCGGCAAGACATCCCAGGACCACCTCGACAACCTGAGTAAGGTGTCACAGAGACTAATGCAAACCATCCTGAAACTAGACGCGAAGAAGTGCCAGCTCTCCCGCAAGGAAGTCAACTAATTGGGCCATATATTCTTACCAAAAGGAGTGGCCACGGACCCGGAGAAAACACAAACCTTGAGAGATTGGCCTCGCCCAAAGGATAAGCGACAATGCGCAGCTTCCTTGGGCTGTGCAGTTATTACCACCGTTTCATAAATGGCTTCTCCAAAATCACCAAGCCCCTCACTCGTCTGATGGAGGAACACCGGCCATATGTGTGGACGGAGGATGCCAAAGGCGCTTTCCAGCACCTGAAGAAGACATTTTGTAGTGCTCATATTTTGGGATTTTTACAACCAGGCGACACCTTCATTGTGGACACCGATGCCAGCGACCATTGCATTGGAGGCTTCTTATCCCAGAGTCCAGGACGGCCACGAGCGATTGATAGCCTACTACAGCAAGACGCTATCCAAGATATAGAAGAACTACTATGTCACCCGGCGAGAGCTTCTGGAGGTAGTAAAGGCCTTGGAGCACTTCCTTAGGTACCTGTACGGCCAGCCATTCCACCTGAGAACTAACCACTCCACCCTAACCTGGCTACTTAGTTTTAGGAACTTGTAAGGCTAGACAGCCCGTTGGATCCAGTAGCTGCAGGAGTACGACTTCACTTCTGAACATCGTAGAGGGAAGAGCCATGGCAACGCAGACGCCATGTCCCAAAGGTCCTGCCCAGAAGAGTGCGGTCAATGCACAAGTGTGGAAGAGAAGATGTGTGCCGCAGGTGTCAGAGTGGTCACAGCAGTGCCTGCGGTCGGTTGGGATAGCGCAGGCCTGTGGAGGGAGCAGCTGGTGGACGCCGAATCGGGGACCGCTCTTGAGAAAAGTGGAGGTAGGGACAAGACCAACCTGGGACGGCATCGCACCCAGAAGCGATGCGTGTAAGTCGTATTGGGCCCAATAGGTCTCATTGAAGATCAAAGAGGGTGTGCTGATCACGTATGGGAATCACCGGTTGTAAAGATGCAGCGAGAACAGTTGGTTATTCCCCGGTATAAAGTCCCAGAAGCCTTACAGGAAGTGCATGCCGGTACTTCAGGAGTACACCTTAGAGCAAACCGAACGATCGACAAACTCCGACAGCGCTACTACTGGCTGAGGCTCCGAACAGACGCTGAGAGACGGTGCCGTCAGTGCGACGTGTGCGTGGCGAGTCGGGGGCACAAAATAGGAGCAATGGTCGCATGCAGCAGTACAACGTCGGAGCGCCATTCGAAGGCATCGCTGGCGATATAGCTGGACAATACCCAGTGTCCGACTGAGGCAACATGTACCTGATGGTGGCCGTCAACTATTTCACCAACTGGCCGGAGGTGTATGCCATCCCGAACCAGGAGGCAAAGAAAATCACAGACTGCCCCGTGGAGCAACTGTTCTGCCGTTTTGGGGTGCCATTAGAGCACCAGGGCACCAATTTTGAGTATCATCTGATTAAGGAGGCATTGGAAAACTTGGGGAGAACAAGACCCGCAGAACACCTCTACACCCGGAGTCGGACGGCATAGTCGAGAGGTGCATCAAGACCCTAGAAGAACATTTGAGGCAGGTTGTGCCGAGCCATCAGCGAGACTGGGATGTCAAGGTACCAATGTTCTTGCTGGCCTACCGCTCGTCAACACACGACACTACTGCGTTTACTCCCGCAAGCATAATGTTTGGCCGAGATTTACACATTCCTTGTGACCTTCTTTTGGAAGTCCCCCGGAAGCAAAGCAGCCAGCAAACGAGTATGTGGAGAACCTGCCGGACTATCTCAACGACATGCATGAAATGACTATTAAGAACATCCAGATAGCGAGCGACCGCATGAAGACTCAGTACGACAGGCAAGCGAAAAGCCAAGGATTCCAGTAAGGTGACCTGGTCTGGTTGTACCCCATCCTGGACCAAGGTACGCTGCCCGAAACTTTAACAACCATGGCAAGGACCATACCGGGTGCTAAAGAGGATTAACGACGTCACCTACCGCTTCCACAGGAAAAAATGTTGGTGGTACAGCTGGATCCTCTGGCCTGCTACGTTGGTGCTTTTCGGGACGAATAGCCTTGAGGAGGGAGCGGTGTCGCGAGCCATTGTTGCGACATGCGCAGTGGGCGTGCACAAAGGGACAGATAGTGCTCCGCGGAGATAAAGAAAAACTTGCAGAAACGGTGATTTGGATTCTGTTGATTCCGTGATCAATACCAGAACCTGAGAAGAGAGTTTGATAGGACATAGTGGAACCCTTTTCGTGACTTGGATATATTGACAAACCTTCTCAAGGAAACTGTTGCCCATTTATGATTACAGCAAAATGTATCTATTATGTGAAAGTGAACTATTTTGTTTATTTTCGTGTGCAGAAGAGACCAGAGATTGTGCTGGTTTATGTTGCGTCAGCTTCCTGCAAAGGGGTGTACTTACAAAGGCTGTGTCTTTCTACTGAAATAAGGAGAATTTCGAATGTCTGCAAACTTGACCTTTAATTTTACGAGCCCACAAAGTCACTCTCTCTTGAAAACCGTGTTACCGGTTAGGAACTTTGATGTTAACACTTATATCCAACAGCAATGATAAACACCTTTGAGAACCTTCCGTTCTTTAAAATGTCACGCTAGCTTTGTATAATAAGAAACGCAGTACTTGTATCGCCGGTTCTCTGTGTGCGATCGCTCTAATCTACTGAGCTACTATAGTAAACATGCCGACATGACATTAAATTCTCCAACTGACTGTATGTTTTCCGGTAGACCACTAGGGGTTTTCACATGCTATGAGACACGCAAATTTTGTGGCGTCTTACTATGCTGAAAGTACTCATCTCCCAGGTTTCATAAATAAAAAAAGTCACTAGTGTGGATAAAATTATTTTTTCCATCAATTTACCTAAAAAATCATAGTGGTATAACTATGAAAGGTGGGACTCAAGTACTTACAGCATAGTAAATCGCCACGAAAGGTGGGTGTCTCATAGCATGTGAGCGCACATATTGTTTTTTTTTTAATCTACGTCCTCCAATGTTAAGTGATACCGAACGGTGAATGCATTGGGTGAAATGATGCTGAAATGGCAAATGAGTCCGGGGTCCGCGAAGTTTAGACTTACCCGACATTCGTCATGAAGGATAAGGGAAAACACCGGAAAACCTATCCCGTTAACTCATCCTGAGCGAGATTCTAACTCAGAACCTCTTTGAACGTGAGGCAGATGTGCTACCATCTACGATACCGAGGCGGACACTCTTAGTGGTCTAACGGGAAACCCAGGAGTCAGTTGGAGGATTTAATGACATGTCGGCATGTTGGCCGTACAAGCTCGTTGGTTGAGAGGCACCGCACGGAGAGCGGGAGATCCGGGGTTCAAATCCCGACGATGGCATTGAATTTTTCAGTCTGGCTCTACTCATCCAAAAGCTAGAGTGGTGTATACAAGTGCAATATCGAAGAGTAAATAATTGTTTAAGAAAATTATGACTTTTAAAATGTATACGAGTACATTATGAAGCTCTTTTACACTCTTGAAAACCGTGTTACTCCTAAACGTTAGGAAATTTGATGTTAATACTTACCTATATCCAACAGTAATGATAAATACGTTTGGGAACCTTTCCGTTCTCTAAACTGCCACGCTAGCTTTGTATAATAAGAAACGTGCAATTTGTGTGAAGAAATAATAAGCATTTGCGGCTTAATTTCCATAAATTTCTTTAACTGTTAAATCATGACGATTTACAGCATAAACTGCGCCGATCTCATTTAAAGTTATAATCTATTTCAAACAAATTCATCTTATCAAAGATTTCCACAAAATCTTCAGTTTTATTTAACAAATTTCCAAAACGGCTAATGTGCATTTCGATTTCTCTTGTAATTTCAAAGGAATGACGTTGAATTTGAAGAACCAGCATGTACTGATCCGCTTTTTAAGGATGTAACTGCATCCTTCTTGTAGCTACAAAAACGGTAATAAATCTACTTCTGTAAACATTTGCGATACATTTAGTGTGTATACACAGATAAGCCTTTGTGGAAAATTCCGTTCAGGAAGTAGGGTGTAATGCATCAACAAAATACCTAAATAATATACGAAACCACATTCTAATGATATTAATTGCCGCTAGAGAAGACGCTTTGGCTGACGATGGAGTGCGAATTGTTGTCCACAGATGGCTGTACTGTCATAAGTTTTATCGGTTAACAAGAGTCACAATTATTTTAAAAAAATTGTTAATATGCCGTAATTTAGTTGGACACATACCACTTAGATTTCATTGTTCCCTAAAGTCAGAAAGCAAGGAATAGTTACAATAAAGAATTAATTAACTGAGAACGAACAAGTGATTCCGTGTGAGTAAGGAAGACTTCTGATCTGGATATATCATAACATTTCTCGCCCCTTTGAAATATGCTTCAATGTCAATTTCATTAGATTTAAAGCATTTAAAGTGACATAGATGTTTTGCAAGTAAATTCTAATTATTAGAGCAAAATGTGTAGACACAAATACACTTATCAAATCACGCACTTTAAATACCTACTTAAGAATCCAACAAATGAACATCGACAAGAAACCACAGAATGTATTACCCATCAAGATGATTGCTCTTTCGCAAGATGCGGGTTCGATCACCGTCGCACGTGCACAAGACTGCTTTCCAGTACCTTTATATCTTAAAATTGCTAACGTCAATTTCTATGTTTCTCTTAATTTAACAGAAATAGTACGGAGTTTGAGAGGCCGAATGGGTGATCCCCTGTTTAAACATTTAACTGTAGGTACATCTACATCGAAAATGTAGTCAAACAAGCTCCATGCATTTTATCTTAAATATGAAGTACATAAAAACATGTCTATGGGAAACAGTGGGTTAAGGAAGTGATTTGTATACTCAGCATTAAGTTAATATTGCATAACATTTTATACGCGAGACGATTCTTTTAGTTATACTGATATCTCGCTAGGAGAGAAATTTTGGTTGGAAGCTCTGAAGCTTCCAATCAAACGCGTGTTACTGTCCAGATATGGCTCTAAATGTAATACCCTATTCTGCGGAACAACATTGGCAGTTGTTTACAAACTTTTATTTTTACAAAATGTGGTTATATTCATTAGATGTAAATCTAATTGCCTGCACTGCTTCAAAATAAACAATAGATAGAGTGGAAATTATCATTTCTTCCACACTAGCCGTGTGCAGACTAAGAATTGGATGAGAAGAGCCAGACTGAAAAATTCAATATCATAGCCTGGAATTGAACCACGGATTGCCTGTTCTCTGTGTGCGGTTGCTCTAAACCACTGAGCTAATATAGTGAACATACTGACATGACATTAAATTATCCAACTGACTTATGTTTTCCGGTAGACCACTAGGGGTTTTCACATGCCATGAGACACGCAAATTTTGTGACTATGCTGAAAGTACTCATCTCCCAGGTAGCATCAATAAAAAATGGCTAGTGTCAATGAAATTATTTCCATCAATTTACCTAAAAAATCATAGTGGTTTAACTATGTAAGCTGGGACTTAATAACTTATAGAATAGTAAGTCGCACCGAAAGGAGCCTGTCTCATTGCATGGAGCACACAAAGGTGTTTCTTTTTTTCTTCCTTTTTTTAAATCTACGTCCTCCAATGTTAAGTCATATCGAACGATAAATGAATTGGGTGAAATAATGCTCAAATGGCAAATGAATCTGGGGTCCCGACGTGCTGCTCTATAACACAGATAGACACCCACGCAGGACCTTCAACCCAATACAGCGACACCAAAGCCTCATTCAAGATTTGTGCAGGCTTTGGCAATTGTCCATCAACCCGGAGAAAAGCCAAGCCATACTTTTCACCAAGCGCCGCTTTCCCACCAACCTACCCTCTTTTAATTATTCTGGTCGAAGGATAGAGTGGACAAATTCTCTCACCTACCTGGGTGTAAACCTGAACAGGGGCCTGACTTTCCGGGGTCACGTCCAGGAGTTAGCACATCGGGCATGCGGGGCTTCGGCTTCGTTATACGCCATGATGCGATCAGGGATGCCGACACCCCTAAAGTTGCGCCTTTTCCGGCTTTAATTATTCCTATAATGCGTTATGCGTGCGAGATCTGGGGTATGGCTGCAGGATCCAAACTGCTACAGCTTCAACGTGTACAGAATATATGTCTTAGGGCTATCTATTCTGTATATCGCTGCTTTCCCGTGAGACACCTTCATGAAGCCTCATCTCTCCAGTATGTGGAAGATGTCATTAGACGCCGGGCCACAAAATTCTACTCAAGTTTGCCTCAACATCAGATCGCCCTGGTTAGGTCTCTAGGGAACTACCAAACAACAGAACGCCGCTTCGAGCTGTACCGGCTTCCCCGTATGGCATGCGGACACATCCGGTAACAATGAAGTTGATTTTACAACCTCAAAATTATACCTACCTGCGAATTAGACTGGTAATTATTCTAAACTTAACTCTTCCTAAACACTCACACATCAGCGGTGTACACAGGCGTTGCACTCTAGTCGGTAACCTTTGCGGAGCTACGGCCTACTCCCTTCTTTCATCCACCTAAACTAAATCCGCCAGCCTACAAAACCCCCACATATCCTGTCATTAAGTGATTAAGTCCGTCTAGGACAGATACACGTATGACATACAACGTGCTGACCCTCAATCAGCCGCCAACTGCCGTGAGTGACTGAGTCAGTCAGTTCAGCAGGGAGCTGCTAGGAGTTGCAGTTGCGAGCGAGTGAGTTGTTTATTGTGTGTGTGTGTGTGTGTGTGTGTGTGTGTGTGTGTGTGTGTGTGTGTGTGTGTGTGTGTGTGTGTGAGGACATTTGAACTGTACCAAGTCGAGTCGAGAACTGATAATCGTGTAGTGATTTGAAGGAAAATTCTTTTGTTTGTTTACGTGTGGTTAAGCCACGAGCGATTGCGTTGGTGTATGTTACGAAATTCCTGCTGCAAAGGGGTGTACACACTGTCTTTCTCCGGAAATAAAGAGCATTTTGAATTTCTGCAAACTTACTTTTAATTTTACGAACCCACAAAGTCAAATTGGCGTAAGGAGTGGAACACCTCAATGGAAGCTGCATTGACAAAGATTTTAAAGAAGATGGAAGAAATTAAGACGGCTAACGACCACCTCACCGCCGAGATGAAAGAAAAACAGACGGCTAACAACAACCTCACCGCTCAGATGAAAGAAATGAAGACAGCGAATGACACCCTCGCTACGAAGACGGAAGCGGCAAATAACAACCTGGCCGCGAAGTTGGAAACGACAAATCACAACCTGACTGTAAAGATAGAAACGGCAAGTAATAACCTGGCCGCGAAAATTACCGAAATGAAGGTTGAATTAGCCACAGAAATGAAGGCAGCAAACGAGGCCTTTGCCTCAAATTTGAAGAGCAGTTCGCCGGCGTGAGGGATGACGTTGCGGAGCAGGACAATCTGATGGGTCAAGTGGACGAACGCGTCGAAGACCTGGTGGACCACGTTAACGACCTAGAGGGAAAGGCCGACAGCAACACCAAGCCCCTGAACGCCATGGTTGAGGACATCATCGGCAGAAGGTTGAAAGATTTGAAGACCGACGCGCCGGAACGCGATACAGCATCTGCAACTACAACTTTCGAAGTCTTCCGCCGCCAATTCGGTACAGTGACCAAACACAAGTGGTCACCTGAAGAAGAGGCTGCACAGCTAATATCAGCCTGCAGACCGGGCTGCACAGGTCCTCAATTTGGCCCAGAAAGCCCAAGAACATCTGGGAGGCCCTGGAAAACCGCTTCGGAAATCACCGCTTGGCTGCAGCCTACCGCAGCCAACTGAAGTCTATCATGCAGCAGCCGCGGGACACGCTGCAGAAGTTCGGCTTGGCAATTGAACAGAAGGCCAGAAAAGCCTTGGTCGACCTCTTACCCGAGTTCGTATCCCGGGAAGCCGCATAAACCTTCATCAACGGGGTAAGAGACACCAAGATACGTCAGCGCCTAGTGCTCGGCGACTAAAAGATCATCCACGGGCGCTAGCAGCCGCATTGAGGATGAAGGCGGCCAACCTGGCGGCTACCCCGACGTCGAGAACAAGGAGTATCCGCTTCACTGGAGACCGAAGGCCAGCCGAGGGACGTCCATGGAGACCAAGTGGCGTGTGTTGGGGTGTGGCCAGCCGGGACACCTAGAGAAAGCCTGCCCACATCAGGTAGAGCAGCCGGAGTGGCGCCAACTTGGGGCCACTATTGAGAGAAGTGGAAGCAGGGATAAGAACAACTCGGGAGAACATTGCACCCAGAAGCGCTGCGTATACGTCAAACTGGGCCCTATGGGACTCTCTGAAGGCAAAGGAGGGCCTGGTGTTCCTTGCGTAGGAACCACCCGATTTGAAGATGCAGAGAGAGAGAGAGAGAGAGAGAGAGAGAGAGAGCAGTTGGTACTTCCTCGGAGTAAGGTACCGGAAATCTTGGTGGAAGTGCACACCGGTACTTCAGGAGGAAAACTGGGAGCAAATAGAACGACTGATAAACTCCGACTGCGCTACTACTGGCTGAGGCTCCGAGCAAACGCTGAGAGATGGTCCCGGGGTCGCATGCAGCAGTATAATGTCGGAGCGCCTTCGAACGCATCGCTGTTCACATAGCTGAACCATTTCCAGTGTCCGACCGAGGCAACAAGTACCTAATAGTGGCCGTGGACTGCTTCACCAAGTGGCCGGAGGTGTATACCATCCCGAACCAGGAGGCGAAGAGAATCACCGACTGCCTCGTGGAGCAACTGTTCTGCCGTTTTGGGGTGCCATTAGAGCTCCACAGTGATCTGGGCACCAATTTTGAGTATAATCTGATGAAGGAGGTACTGGAAAGACTTGAGGTGAACAACACCCGCACAACACCTTACATCCGCAGTCGGGTGGCATGGTCGAGAGCTACATCAAGACCCTAGAAGAGCATTTGAGGAAAGTTTGGCCTACCGCTTGTCAACACACGATGCCACGTGAATGACGCCTGCAAGCTTAATGTTCGGCCGAGAGCTACGCCTCCCTTGTGAACTGTCTTTTGGGAGTCCTCCGAAAGCGAAACAGCCAAGAACCGAGTATGTGGAGAACCTCGTGGACCATCTCCACGACATGCATGGGATGGCTCGCCAGAACATCCAGATGGGAGCGACCGCATGAAGATCCGGTACTACAGGCAAGCCAACAGCCAGGATTCCAGCAAGGTGACCTGGTCTGGTTGTGCCGCCCTATCCGGACCAAGGGACGCTGCCCGAAAGATCAACAACCGTAACAAGGACCCTACCGGGCGGTAAAGAGAATTAATGACGTGGTCTACCGCATCCAGAAGGTGCCCCGAGGAAAGATGCTGGTGGCACCCCTTGGTCACCTGGCCCGCTACGATGGTGCTGTTCGAGACGACCAGCTTTGAGGAGGGAGCAGTGTCGCCAGGTATAGTTGAGTTGCTGCCGGGCCGTGCGCGGGCAGTAAACAAAGGGACAGATAGAGCGGCCAGCGCGTGGGCGCAGCGCTTATTACTTGCCGAGAGAGAGAGTCAGAGGGAGTAACAGAGGGAGAAAGAGACAGAGGTAGTCTGAACTTTACTTCTGCACCATGAAAGTCCGTGAAGCTTCGGCAGCTTTCGAGAAACTTCGGCAGCCTTCGAAAAACAGTAGACTGGGTATAAATATCACTACGAACGGCTGAGTCCCTGGGAAGGGGGAATATCCCGGCACCAGAAGCATCAGTAGAGGCCAACTGCGCCGGCTCACCAAACGACACCCAAGCTTGCGTACAATACATTATCTTTTATACCGCATGGGTAAATCCGCACAGCGGATAGGTACCGTGGCATGTAACCCTCCGCCCGGGAGAACCCGGTCGACCTGCACCTGCTCTTGGTTCTTGGCTCTTGGAGTCCAAGGGATTCCAGGAAAGGTCTAAAATGGTAGCAGTGCTGCTTGACGTGGAGAAGGCATTCGCCACAATCTGGCACGAGGGGCTCATTTACAAGCTCCTGGAGCATGAAATCCCCCTTCCATACATTTCCTTGATGCCCGGTTTCTTCAGAAACAGAAGCTTCCGAGTAAAGGTGGAGGGGGCGCTGTCCACAGAGCGGCCCATTGACACTGGAGTGCCGGAAGGCAGTGTGCTGTCGCCGGCACTTTTCGCAGCTTACATGGCTAACATTCCAACACACCACAACAGCCACACCTGTCAGTATGCGGACGATCTCATGATCTTCGCAGTAAATAGGAATACATGGTTCAGCTTCCGGCAAATCGAAACCTAGCTCCGGGCCATTGGCGAATGGCAATTAACCCGGAGAAGAGCTCTGCAATTCTCCTGGTGAAAACCAGAGCCAACCGGTTACAGCAGAACTTCGTTTTACGGCGCCGTAGAATCCCATGGGTGCAAACGGCGAAGTATCTCGGAGTGGCGCTGGACCGTAAATTAACTTACGTTCCGCACGTCAAGGGCAAGGTCCAGCTGGGACACGTCGCGCTCCGGAGCCTATACCCTATTTTCCGCTCAACTATGCCCATCCGACTCAAACTCCAGCTGTATCGGGCGATCATTCCGCCTATGATTCTGTACGGCTTTAAGATCTGGGGAACAGTGGCAAATACCACTTTCGTCAGGCTCCACACGCTGCAGAACAAGGCACTTCGCATCATATACGATACAGACTGGAGATTTCCTGCCCACATCCTGCATGAGCACTCCCAGATCCCGTACATTGACGATGTCATCCGCGAGAGGGCACGATCAATGTACGACAAATTCAAAAATCACAACACCCCTTTGGAGAACTCCCTGGGCAGGTATGACCAGAAGGAACAAAGACGCTTGCCATCCTTCAAACTACCAAGAGACGTCTTGGGGCCCCTTGGTTAACCCAAGAGGAACCCCAGATGTCTCTAGGACCCATATTTATGCCTGATAGCTCAAGCGATATGCAACCCGTAACCAAAACGGAGCAAAAATTTTAAATCGTATCTCCCAAAACGGTGGAACGCCTAATTGCAGCTGCCTTTTGAGATTAATCAAGGGCATCCCATCCCAAATTTCCCAAAAAATTCAAGCAAACGCCCTAGCAGAACATAAAGCCACTATGCTCATTTCGCAGGTAAAGCCGCAAAACGGCTAGGTACTGCGGCATAAAGACATCCGGACGGGGAGAAGCCCCGCCCTACTAGGACTACCTCTGGAGTGAGTCAGTTCAGCAGGGTGCTGCTAGGAGTTGCAGTGGCGAGCGAGTGAGCTGTTTACTGTGTGTGTGGACATTTGAACGATACCGAGTCCAGTCGAGAATTGATAATCGTGAAGTGATTTGAAAGTGAATTCTTTTGTTTGTTTACGTGTTGTGAAGCCACGAGAGACTGTGTTGGTGTATGTTACGTCATCCTGCTGCAAAGGAGTGTACAAACTGTCTTTCTATGAAAATAAAGAGCATTTTAAATTTCTGCAAACTTGACTTTTAAGTTTAGAACTCACAAAGTCAAAATATAAAAATATTGGGAGAAAGTTCGTTCAACGTCACAATACGTTAATGGTGCATATGAGTAATACAAATCATTTTCATGTATTTGTCCGGGACATAGTTTATTTCTTGTATTACACAGAACTGAAAAATTCAATATTTTTATGTAGAATACTGGACAATTTATTTTTTGCTTGTTTGGTAGGTGGTACATTCTGTATATTGTTAGTTTATGCAGACACCTCCTCGACTGCTTTTAGGCAGCTCGAAATTACATTCTTCAAGCTGTTTGATGGTTGTTGATCCCAAAACTTTTTATTTATAAAATGGAGATATTCCAATAATGGTTTGTGAAAGCAATGCTGTTAACACAATATGTCAAACACATGGCACTCCCTGGAAGACAGATCTACGTGCATGGCGAGCAGTAGTTGTAATGAAACTAAAGCTACGCGTTGCGAACTTGACTACCCCTGCGTGTAGTCCCCGGGACTGACGTCAGCAGACTCGTGAACTTCATATCCCTTTATAGGTTGATACAATTTTAATGGGTGGCGAGCAAAGGGTTACCACGCTGGGGCGCCTGTTTGAAGCAATATAATGGGTGGATCACTATTCCACATTAACGCTACAGTTTGCAGCAAATAGTGTTTAGCTCAGGGTAAAGCAATGAGGTTTCTCACAGGGTATGCATGAGCATGTATGAGAAGGATAGTTTTAATGACACTGTAATGCCCGTTTCAAACTGGTTTAATGACTGCTTCTTTTTATCAGAGCATCGAACTTGAAGTTGCCCACCAAGGGTTACCAATATATCACTGTTCAGAGAGAGACTGAAGGTGGAATGCTTATTACTCGATAAACTTAATTCGTTCTTCACGTACATATGAACCGACAAATATCTTCTCTCATCACTTCTAGTCTGCTCTCGACCAAGACAGAAGAAGTGGACTGCCCTAATCAGCCTCACGCCAAAGACTGTCCTCACAGCTGCGCGTGGGTGTATGTGTGACTCACTTTCTGGAAGCCCTCTTTATTCAACCAAAGATTCCCTTTGTGACTATTTTGTCGTGTCATTATTAAGGGTCCGAAGAATACCTATTCAAACAGTTATGTGCTACCCTTTAGAACTCTGCTAAGGATACTGTTTCTTACGTTTCTTTTGTTAAAACAACTATTCACCCCAACTGCTATTCAACTCAACAGCACCTGCACGCGTTCCACACAAATATGCATTCCTTTGAAATCCATTGCGATTCTTTATACATCGAATCCTTTCGGTATCCAGGTGTATGGGATCGGATGCCTGGTGATAAATATTCTCAAGAAGCTGCTTCAGTTAGGTAATACACGTTCCCATGATTCGACGCTTTCCCGGCAGCAGATGGATATCAGTCCTCATAACTGAGAAATGCCACAGAGGTGTCTACCTCAATCTTATGTCAAGAGCGTTTCCTTTCCAAAGTATCATTTTGTTTCACGTATCACATATGTCACCACCCGTAATTCGATACGAAGTAAGACGGAAACACTAGTAAAATGAAAAAAGTCAGGTTTTTAAAAATCAGTGAGGATATAATGGTGCCAGCCATTGTATTACAGAACCTTAGAATAACATCATGACATGAGAAACAAAAGAATGGCTACTGTATCAGTTCAACATGTAGGGACGATTACAGAATACCTATTTACGCAACTCTGTAACTGAAGGGGTATTTTGTTGTCGTTGTTGTTGTTTTTTTGTAAATCTCAATCTCAGCACAAGATAGATAGTGATGCAAATTTCACTAGAACAAAGTTCCACAATTTTCCTACAACATTTATTTAGGAACCATAAAGATTCAAACGAACAGTTTTGTGAAATCGGTTTAAGTTTAGGGCTCGTAATGAGCATAAATCATTGAGTGGCATGCACAGCGTTAGTTTGAAAAATCACTTCTCGCCTTGAAACATTTTAATAACACTGTGTTCTTTTGTTGTGGTTTTAAATAAAGGATATTTATGCAAAAGTTGAAGTAAAGCAGTGTCAAAGAATTACAGGTTGCGAAGACGGCGTTTGAACATCTCAGAGAGACTACTAAACCTCAAATTCGAATCTCTTTCCTTTCTGGATGGCATATTTTGAAGAAATTTGATTATTTGACCAACATGAGAGGTAACAGGAGTATAATATTGTACACTAAAGTATTCAGCAATAAATAAAATAAGTTCAACGTTGTGTATATATGGAATACTGGACGCAAAAAGAAGGTTTTGTTCACTATATCAACTTTACCCCCCCCCCCCCCCCGTCCAAAAAAACTGTTTGGGATTTGTCATAATCTGTATTACTGGATGAGTTTTATCTGTCGCCTTATAAAATATTTACCTTAACATTGCGGGTCATGCGGCAAATTGTGGAAACTCGCATTATATTTTGCCAGGCTGCCTTCTTCAACGTACGTATTAATACCTATGAAATTAGGGAGTATTATATTATTAATAACTATTACTATTGCAGCATTTGACCTCCATGACAGTTGTTTAGTGCGCCAAATAACATGGCATCTGCTTCAATTTCGTAAAGAGATGGCGTGGTGCGCATTAATATAACTTTCTGATTGGAAAGCAGCAATGGGTCTAATGAATGTATGCTCCCATTTCGTTTTCTCAGTTGATGTTTTGATTTAAATAACATCTAATTTAATAACGGCTGAACATCGTGTAAGCAACGTAAATCCTGATCTAATTTGATGGACTAGACATGTCTGAAACTTAAAATATATTGTAGATCATATGTTCTGGGATCCATCCGTACTGCTTAAAATGTGATACAATTTAAGCAAACGTATCACATCACTGAAATCTTGGGATAATCTCGAGAGTATAAACTTTAAAACTGTGCGCCTATCTCTTAAAAAATCAAGGTCTAACGTTTCAAAACTATTTTTCCCTACGGTAATATTTTATATATATTTAATTTTACGTCCTCCAACGTTAAGTCATATCGGATGGTGAATGAAATGGGTGAAATGATGCTCAAATGTGTCCAGGGCCCATAGAGCTTAGAGCTACCCGATATTCGTCTTTAAGAATAATGGAAAACCCCGGAAACAGCCTTATCCAGGTAACTCACCCTGACCGAGATTCGAACTCGGGACCTCTTAAACGTGAGGCAGGCACGCAACCATCTACGCTACCGAGGCGGGCATTGCGAATATTTGTCGCTATATGTAAAAATATGGAATGTCAGTTCCTTATATTTTAAAGTTTTTGCTTCTGGAGAAAAATATAAGTTTCTCTCTTTCAAAATGTTCCATACGATGGACTTCCATCCAGTTCATCTAAAATGTTAATGTATATTCCGAAGGGTAAAACAATCAGACCAGTAATATAAATGTTTTACTTTAGAAATATTTTTGAGTCATTGTTCACTAAAGGGAAAATGAGATGAAAAGGCAAAAGTGTGAGATTGCACTCTTACTACGTCATATCACTTTTGAATAAGACGCTATAAATGTATTTCAAACAATTATGGCTGTTTATTCCATATATTTATTACCTCCCTCGCATCTCCTTGTATGCTATCGTCATTTGTTTCCGCATACATATTTAAAGTAAGTTTCAATTAAAAAAGAAGCGCAATTCCAAACTACACAACAATAAATAGAGATAGTAAGCATATTAAAATAGTTCAATCAATTTATTTTATTAAGTTAATTCATATTTTATCGTATTTATTTCTTGAATCTTATATACATCTAATTGTAGATGGTGATTAAACGCCATTTGAGTTTTGCGTTTCTCTAGATAAATAAATAATTCAAGTGAGACTATTGTTGATAATTTTAAAAACATATATTGTTTCATTTGAATTAAAGCTAGTACAAAAATATGACAAATTTTTGAGCTGCTATCAAATAAATAACTTGGATACTTAAAATAAATATTGATTTTAAATTTTCATTGTGTAAAACATTTGGTTTAGGGCAATACAATACCTTTTTGAAATTCGTTACCTTGGAAACTAAAAATGACATTGAGACGGAATTTAAAGCAGTTTATTGTTCAAATAATACAAAATTATGACAATATTTTGAGCGAATTGACTGTAAACTTCCCAAAATTGCTTTTTCTTTGGTACATTCCCTTGAACAAGCAGCAGAAAAATAACTTTGAAAATGCAACGACAAATGGTTTTTAATCTGTCTGTGATAGCTTCCCAGTTAATACCTTAAGAAGAATAGGAAGATTTCTTAGGTTGTTAACGGAAAATTCGACAATTTTATTTTATTCTTGAGTTCACTATTTAAAATACGTCATATTTTAAACCAAATCTTTAACACATAGACGTAATTTGGGGGGGGGGGGGGTTGGCAAAAGTTAGCCATTTTGTCCCAGATATTGCAAACTAAACAATATTTTGTTTTGAGATAAGTTAAGCAAAATTATAAAATTGTATTTCATGTTTAAACTGATAGAGCAGTTTTAGCTAAAATATCTCTAATCGCAGTCATAAGACCTACTGACCTTGGGGTTTCAATGCTAGTATATTATGTTTTATTTCTCTATGGGCAAACTCCGAGGGACACAACTTCTGTTTTGGTGGGAGGGGGGAGGAACGAGTTTTTTTGTTTATAATAATGCATACCTTAGCATCTTATTGTTATCGTCTAATTCTCTCAAGCACAGTGTATGTAGCATGCTAACATAATTAAATCAGGACTTGCTTTTTAACAGACTCAGCCGAAATATTATTATTATTATTATTATTATTATTATTATTATTATTATTATTATTATTATTATTATTATTATTATTATTATTATTATTATTATTATTATTATTATTATTATTATTATTATTATTATTATTATTATTATTATTATTATTATTATTATTATTATTATTATTATTATTATTATTATTATTATTATTATTATTATTATTATTATTATTATTATTATTATTATTATTATTATTATTATTATTATTATTATTATTATTATTATTATTATTATTATTATTATTATTATTATTATTATTATTATTATTATTATTATTATTATTATTATTATTATTATTATTATTATTATTATTATTATTATTATTATTATTATTATTATTATTATTATTATTATTATTATTATTATTATTATTATTATTATTATTATTATTATTATTATTATTATTATTATTATTATTATTATTATTATTATTATTATTATTATTATTATTATTATTATTATTATTATTATTATTATTATTATTATTATTATTATTATTATTATTATTATTATTATTATTATTATTATTATTATTATTATTATTATTATTATTATTATTATTATTATTATTATTATTATTATTATTATTATTATTATTATTATTATTATTATTATTATTATTATTATTATTATTATTATTATTATTATTATTATTATTATTATTATTATTATTATTATTATTATTATTATTATTATTATTATTATTATTATTATTATTATTATTATTATACACCTTGTTAAAACTTAAGCCGAGTTAATAGATAAACATTATGGGAAATATTACTAATTATAGGATATGCACTGTGCGTTGTTGAAGTAATAAAGGAATAATTGTAGAACATACAAATAGAATAAGGCCACTGGAAGGAAAATATCCAGGAAAATAAGATAAATTCTGGGTTAAACAGAGGTGTACTTTATCACCGGCTTTGTTTGATATACCTACATAGACATATTAAATAAATGGACAGTTTTTGTAAACTCAGAGTAGCAATTGATATTAAAACAGGCAGGTATACATAATTTCTTCTATGAAAATTATTCACAGTAAACCTTGCAAGATTTAAATTATTGAAATTATGTGATTTTAGGCTATCAATAATAACAACAAAAATTATGTTCTTCAGAGGCAAAACTCCAATGCGATCTGTTTTTCTAAAGAGTCAAAGTTCAGAACAAGTATCATCTCAAATATTTAGGATGTGATTTTAGTTTTGATGCTGAAGGGGATACTGATTAAAAATAAATAATTTTAGACATGTGGAACTATATGCAGAACTTTTAAAAGCAAAGTAAGGAAAGATTCAAAACCAAACAATAAAATTACACAATATTGTATGGCTGTGAAATTTAGGTTCCAAGGAAAAACCAGAAATATAGAACTCAGACATTCCTTGGACAGGTAAAATATTGCACCAAACTCGATAGGATTAAAAGTGAATAAATAAGAAAGGAATTAAAGGTAGATCCTTAAAGCAATGAATCATTGACATAAATGGATTAGGCACAAGAACAGAATGAAATTCAGATACTTGCTTACACATAATGTTTAGTAAACCGAGATTGATATCAAATTCTGCAATTACTTTTGATGACTCAAAAATAAAATAGTGTTTGCTTACATTTAGGTACATTGTCAACATTTAAGCTTTGTAATTAATTTTATAAGTACACACTATGGCGTCTTAATATTTCATATCTTACGTTTTTAGAGTCGTTCTTATATAACATTGCAGATCTACAGATAAGAATTAACAATCATTAGATTTAGATTTGATTGCATTCTGCAAGTTCATTAGTGGCCATAGACATCTGTGAACATTATGCACTCAAGGAAAGTAACAGTTTAGTTATGGGTATAAATACACTTTAAATATGAATTTAGAACATATTAAAGTAAATAAGTTAAGAACAATAACCGAAAGGAAGTGTTTATATGTACATTTAAAGAAACAAACAGCCTGTGTCTCATTATTTTCTGACTGATTTGCAATGCAAAGCATTGTTAGTCCATTTCCAATTTTCAGTATCTGCAGTATATTAAATACTTACGTATATAGATACATTTTAAGGGGACCAATTTTTGGAAATGGTAAAACATGATCATAAATTACAATTTATACTTTTTACTTTATTATAACGCCAGACCTCTAGAATCATTTTCGTGTAAATATTTTTGTTATCGGAATGAAAATGAATTACACGACAATTTACGTATCCTAGCGAGATTTGAACCGCTGATCTCTCGAATCCTTGCACTTTACCATGGAACTAACTTGCTAAGAGAGGAGTTGTCTAGTCACAGCTAGGGAAGAGGTGAATGGTGGAAGAGAGGTAGACTGAACCGGAACGTTAGCTATTTGGATTAGATTGATTTGCTTTCAATTGAGTTCACTAGTTGTTGCAAAGGCCTGTGAACATTGAACATGTCAAAGAAGTATATAGTTTTATAGCATATACATATACTTGAATATTACACATAAAATACACACTATATACAGGTGGCATCCAAACCAAGTCAGAAATAATTATATGCGATACAAAATCAATACACTTTCCTGCAGTTAGAAGCCTAGCTAATGTAATGTATATGCAGATACAATTTGCTAGTTTCAGTTCTTTAACTTTCACTTTTGTAAGTACGTCTCGACATTTTATATTGAATTTGGATTGGATAGCATTTATTGCCTGTTCTTCAATACACATACATTAAAATAGCTTTTGAACAGGCATCAAAGATAAATTGGCAAAAATTTGTCATTAGAACAGCTAGAAATCTACATAAGCACTATGGAATTAATTTGTCATTCAGATAATGTTGTACAGAATAAAATGATTTTGAGTATAGACATTCTCTAGCAGCAGTTTTAAAAGCACTTAAATGATCAATTTTTCCTTTAAACTGAGTAGGAAGAGCGTTAAATATTTTGATGATTTCATAATACACACCTTTCTCGAAGCATGAAAGTTTAGCGCTGGGATAATGAATGTTACACATTTGTCTAGTGTTTATTCCATTATTTGTTATAAATGAGACCCGATTGCATACAAAGAATTCTAAGATTGAGAATATACACATGCAGGAAAGGGTTAAACTCTTCAATCTTCTAAAAGGATCTTTGCAACAGCGTCTGCTTTGGGTGCTAGAACTGATTCTTATAACCTTTTCATGCTTAAGAAATATTCGTTTACTTTCTGAATTGCCCCAAAATAATGATGATGTGTTTCACGGAACTTATACTATAAAGGAGCACATGATTGGAGAGTTTGCTGAAAATTGCCAATGGTAAGGGTGGACAGGGAAGGAAAGTTAGTGTGTATTTTAGTTTACGGCTGTATATAAAATGCAGTCCACCTCATGTACCGTTCGCTTATCTGCAACTTCACGCTCCATGCTTTACAAGCCCCCCCTTTTTTTTATTGTAATTTACGTCCTACAACGTTGTCATATCGGACGATGAATGGAATGGGTGAAATGATGCCCAAATGAGCCCGGGGTCCATAGAGCTTAGAGTTAGCCGACATTCGTCTTTCAGGATAAGGAAAAACCCCGGAAAATACCTTATCCAGGTAACTCACCCTAACCGAGATTCGAACTCGGGACCTCTTGAATGTGAGGCAGACATGCTACCACCACGCTACGGAGGCGGGCGCATGCCCTTACCCTAATCATTTACCTTCTCAACGAGTTTCTTTTTCTGCACCTGGAGCTGGAGAGAAGTGATTTCTGACAGCACAGGTCTCCCAATTGGCTGATTCTTGCATAGGCTGTTGTTTCAATTTGCTGTGGAGTAGAAAATACAGTTGACATCTCTGAAGGCTTGTTTGATACCATTGGAGTTGTCTAGAGTTGGAAGTCACTTCACGCCACTGACAGCTGTACTGGGGGCGTGACATCAGAAGAACAGTGGGGCGGGGGCTTGTTTGTTACCTGCTCAGAAATGCTGAAGGTGCAAGATTAACAATGCACTTAATGCACTGACATTCCTGGCTGGAAGTTCTTGGCTTTGGGAAACCCGTTCACAGTGTTAGGCGTGTACTTTCCTTATTATTTTAAACATGAAAATATTCTGTCTTCCTCTTTATCGCTTTCAATATTTCGTTCTCCCTCACTTTCTTCAGCCTCCCAACTCTCACACTCAAAATACATCTCGGTTTTTCTCAACACCTCTCACTCGAATTCTCTCCATCCCTCTCAACTTCCTTCTGTCCCTTCGTTTGTTCTCACCGCTCTCTCTCAATGCTGTCCCTAAGTGTTTCACATGTAGCAATGAACATAAGCAACAGGTGCAATAATCTAGAGTTGTGTCCATTCCTTATGGTTATTCTATTCCTAATGGTAATTGGAGTAAACATTTTAATGTAGCATACATTAGCTATTTTTGTATCTACACAAAAAATAACTCTCCGCAAACCAGTGTAAAACACACATAAAACTTTCTCTACTTTCTCTACCCATTTCCCGGTTACCAACTCACAGTTATCATTATTACTTATAAAGCAGATATGAAAGCTGTTCATCCACTATGGATATTTTGCAAATAGAAATTTATAATTAGCTTACAATTCCTTTTTTGTTTATTTTGTTCTGAAAAATTAACGTTGGCAACACTTATACAATTATATTTGTGACTTTGTTGCAGGATGTTGAGTGACGTTTAATGACTTTTGTATTTATTTTCCTGAAAACTCTCTCTAATCAAATATTTGTGAACTGGACTACTGGAAAACGCGATTAGACAACGTAGGCCACGCAGCAGAAAACTCGAAATGGTCAACGAAAAAGGGACGTGTACTGATCAAATGACCACTGTTACTGTGACTGAGAATTTCCATAAATGCATTTCAATATATCACAACTATAATGCAGGTCACACAAATCACTGGAATCACGATAGTTTGAGAAATTATGTGCCTTTCTTACACCTTGAAACCAATTTGATAATGATTGTTTGGCAGTGGTTATTTGTAATTATTGGGAGGTTGAGAAGGTTGGCATATTCTATTATACGTCTCCTTAACTGCTAGCAATACAAAATAAATACTTCATTATTTTTACAACTCTGTTCTAATGTCTTCCACGTTTTTACTGTCCGCCAATGGAAAGAAAGTCCCTGAGAGGAATGTGCTACCCTGACAAGTACAGTGAATGTGTGTGACAGAGAACGCATGCTACACAAGGAGTAGAACCATTCAAAAAAACATACGCCCTACACAAAAAGAATTCACTCAGTACACTATGGTCTATTTGGGATAAGTTGTCAAAAAGAGAGGGCAATAGTGGAGGGATGACTTGAGCTACCTCCCATGCGCCACAATGGGAAAGGGACGTTTCTTCCGGTCAAAACCTTACCTTGTCAGTTTTCTTCCACTACTGCTTCCTAAAATGTGCGAATTCCTGGAGAAAACCCCCTTCTACCGTCACCCTGAAAGGTTCGTCACAACACTGCGTGCGAACGAGGGAGTGAGCACTGCTTTCTCTTTCTAGAAATCCGTGACTTCTTTTACCACACAGACTCTAAAAGCGAGAAGGTTTATACACAAAAGTAGAAGGCGTCAGAAGGTTTTTGAATGGGCTGTATCTGAACTGACCAGTGTCATAAACAGCTACTGTCCAGCAACGCAAAGAAGCTTCCTGAAAGGAATGCGCCCCCTTACACAGTGGGACAACGACACGGAATGTGTGTGACAGAGAACGCATGCTACACAAGGAGCAGAATCGTTAAAGAAAAAAAAAACATGCGCCCTATTCACTCTGTAAACTAAAACCGAGAATATTCATTTACAAAAGTAGAAGCCGTCAGAATGTTTTTGAATGGCCTGTAACTGAACTGACATGGGATGTCATAAACCTGTCGGGGGAGGAAGTAGGAACCTTTGCCAACCCTCCGCCTGCGTCTCTTTCCCCGAATACCTTCCCTCCTGTGGTATAATATACCAGACAGGGTATCGGAACCGCAATTTTCCCCCTTGCGTCTCTTTCCTCTGGGACTTTCTTTGTCGTGGCAAACTGTAAGACATTTGTCGTAGTGACTGTAGCATTATATTGCTCCACTGTTACCTACGCTGCATAAGATTAGGGCTCCACTAGCCGTAAATCACAGTCTTTATAAATATTTTTCTGCAGCAGAACGGGATGGCTACATTTCTGCTTTATCTGAGGATCCATTGCAGTATTTTTATTTTATTTATTTATTTATTTATTTTGCTAAGCCATGTACAATTGAGTGTGACCGATGTTCAGTCCTGGCTCTGTACCAGTCATACTCATTTTTTACAGTAGATCCTTATTTCCAATCAATTAATTATACCAATGCAGGTTCGTTATTAGTTCTGTTCACTGTCCATAACCACTTTTTTGTTTTACTTTGTCCAAGAATTGTCCGATCTTCTTATTATCTTTAATAAACATTTCAGCTATAGGTAAATTCTTGTCTTACTTAAACCGTTTCTTATTAATAAACTATTTTTTCTCTAAAACTCTGTTCCTTTACACTCTAAAAATATATGTTCTAAGTTCTTATTTCCCCCACATATGGGACATAATTTTGTGAAATACCCTTCCTTAAACCTTTTAGTCGCCGTACTCCTGCTCTCACCCATGCAATACCTTTTCTGTCCTCTTTATTCTTCACATCTATGTACTTTTTGCTTCGTCAATCCCCCTTCATTGGTATATAAAAAACTAAAGATCTCTTCTCAGCTATTTCACTAAATATTTTCTGCACTTCTATGCCTTAGATTTTTTTCTTGCAGATTTCCAGAAATTTTTTACATTACTTTCTCTTTTTCTCCACATTTTCCCTAGCTCACCGCTCTTCAGATTATTTTTAAGACACTCTATCCATCCCTTGGTCTTTAAACTTTTGTCTTGATAAATTTAACATTGTTTAACAAATTCCTTTCTTTCAGATTTAATATTCTATACCAGAGTTTCAATGCCATTTCCATAATCTTCCCTTTACTGGCAACTCCACCTATATCCATTTGTGCTACCTGAATAACTTTTGAATTTAGTAAACCCAAACATTTCTTAACAGCATCTCCTATGCACCTCATCTATAACTCCCCCTCCTCCTTCTAGTCCCACACTTCTATTCCATATAACATTTTTGCCTCTACCACCGTATTGTAAACTTTTTCTAACAATTTGATATCTATATCTGGTACTTTGTACTTGCCGCTTCTGATGGCTGATAAAAGCCCTTTTTCCTTTTGCTAAGACAAATTTCTTCCCCCCCCCCCAATTCCGTCTGCTTTCTATGTTAACTCTTAAATAAATACAATCTCTAACTACCCTATACTCATTTTTGTTTTCATTCATCCATTTTTCATATTTACTTAGTTTCCCTCACTATGATCTGTGTATTATCTTGGTTTACTTTTAAGCTCCATTTTTTACAGTAATTGTATATTGCTTCCAAGGATTGTTTTAGTCTATTATCTGCAAAAAGTAATCCTGAGATCGGTGTATTATTAATTATTGGCATAAGGCTATTACTTCACCCAATTTTCTTTAATACATCATCAGTATGCAAGTTGAATAGGACTGGGCTTAACTTACGAGGGGGGACCCAAAAGAAACCGGATTGTTCTCATAAAAACTTTATTGATGAACCTTTTTACAAAATTACTTCAGTCACCTTCAAAATACTCTCCATTACATGCGATACACTTGTCAAATCTCTTTACCCACTGTTGGAAGCATGTTTGAAACTCTTCAAGTTTTATGTTTTCCAGTGCCCTATGCGAAGCTGTTTTTACCGCCTCCACATCGTCATAACGCTCCCCTTTTAGCGTTTTTTTTTTTTTTCATTCGTGGAAATAGAAAAAAGTCGCACGGGGCTAGGTCCGGCGGATATGGAGCGTGGGGAACGATAGACCACCTCTGAGATGCCAAATAGTGGGTCACTCGTAAGGCCGTGTGTGCTGGAGCGTTGTCGTGATGCAGAAACCAGTCACCTGATCGCCAAAAATCCGGGCGTTTCCTCCACACGTCCTCTTGCAGACGCCTTAAAACATCCAAGTAAAAGTGCTGACTAACAGTCTGGCCAGGGGGTACGAATTCCCGACACACAATTTCACGAACATCAAACAAGACAATGATCATCGTCTTCACATTTGTCCTCACTTGCCTTGCTTTTTTTTGGGGGGGGGGGGGGTCTGGGAGAGTTGGAAGTCCTCCACTGGCTTGAAGCTTGCTTGGTTTCTGGGTCATACCCGTAACACCAACTCTCATCCCCTGTAATGACTTCGTTCAAGAAGTTTGGATCACGTGCAATCTCTGTTTTCAAGTCCTGACACACAAAGCGGATGGTTTTGTGCTCCTGTATGAGAAGGCGCGGAACAAATTTAGCAGCAACACGTCTCATGTGCAAATCCTCGCTCAAAATCCGCTGGCACGAGCTACAACTGATTCCTGTCGCTGCTGAGATTTGGTCGATCGTTTGGCGACGATCCCCGTTGATCTTTTGGCGGACCTTTTCAATGTTCTCCTCATTTCGCAATGTTGAAGGGCGTCCAGAACGAGCTTGGTCTTCAACACACATCTCACCACGTTTGAAGCGCCTGAACCACTCGAAAACCTGTGTGCGGCTTATAGCGTCCTCCTGGAAAGTTTCCTGAAACATTTGCTGTATCTCTGTTGCAGTTTTTTTAAGCAGGAAACAAAATTTCACACACACTCTTTGTTCTTTTAAAGTTGCCATAACAACTTCGCAGAGGTAACCCGCTAACAGTCAGAAAAAAACAATACCACACTTGTACGTTCAACTGTACAAACGCCGTGTGCACAGCTGTTTCATGAAGGTCTCTACTAACACCCGCTAGCGTGAAAATCCTGCATTACCGAGTGGCAGCGCCCTCGGAGTCCGGTTTCTTTTGGGTTCCCCCTCGTACACCCTTGACTAAGACCTTTCTCTTGTTCGATTTCTCTTATTACAACCCCATCCTCCACTCTTATGCAAAATGTATTCTTATACAACACTGCAGTATGTACCCTGGTTTTCATACAGCTCAACCTTTGTTGCACAACCAAGGAATGGTGCCCTATTTTTTATTATTATTTGTTCCATTTATATCCCACGTTTAACAGCTAAGGTCATACAGGTGGCGTTTGCTTTTTGGAACGATTGAACATAGGCAGCGATGATAAATCGTTTTCAGTTGGTTAATATATACACAGGGTGAACCATTTAGCTTGAGGCAGTACAACATCTCCGAAACTAAGCGCTGTGGAAGGAAATGTCTTGAATAAAAGTCGCTTGACGTTATGGGGGAAAGTAAATGCCGTTAGTCGTCTTTTATTTAGAGAACGTTGAATTCAATTTTCTTTAAAGGGAAACCTAACTTTTCTATTTTGTTTTCTCACTCCTCATAAAAACTAAACAACTTTTTTATAAAGCACTTTGCAATTGTTTTCACATTAACGTAAATAACGACGAAAATGCTGAATGGCCGTGTACGAAGAGCGCCATTGGTTGGACCAACCGTGATGTCCATTTGAGGGACAAATTACTTATCGTAATTGGAAACCAACATATTTATTTGGTTTCCTTATTCCTCATTACAAGATAAACAGTTTTATAAACCATTTTCTTCACAGTACATGGATCTTTCACAAGATAATTAAACATTGATGAGAGGTAGCTATACTGAGTATCAGTTACCTTAGGGTAATAAATGTTTAAAATGATGCCCTTCTACCTCAATGAACTTTCCAATTCTGTGAATGAAAGGTTGATATGTCTGTAAAAGTACGTTTACTTCAATACTGGCACAAGCATTTCGTATGCGCACCTTTATGTTGCCAGGTGTCGTTGGTGTTTCACAATACACCTTTTCCTTTAGGTAACACCACAAGAAAAAATCTTTGTGTTGTAAGATCAGGAGACGAGCTGGCCAATTAATGGGACCTGCGCAGTCATTGTTATTTAAAACCTCCCTAGCAGTGCGTGCATAGTGTGAAGGTACCCATCATGATTGTACCACATTTGTGGTCTTGTTTGTAATGAGATATCTTCTAACAAAAACGGCAGCTAAGCCGTTAAAAATTTACTGTATTTTGCGCCTGTTAAGGTGCCATCAATTAAGTAGGGTCCAATGGGGAAAATAGGGAAACCGTTCAGAATTTTCGCCATTGTTTACGTTGCTGAGGAATAATTGCAAAGTGCTTTATACAAAAGTTGTTTAGTTTTTTATGAGGAGTGAGAAAACAAATTAGAAAAGGTAGGTTCACATTTAAAAAATGAACTGAACCTAAAATGACCATCACAACGTCCTCCAAACAAAAGACGAATAGTGGCATTTACTTTCCCCCATAAAAGAGGCTTCTTTGAAAATATAAAGTATAGTTTACTTCAGTTTTACGGTGTATTGCCATTAAAAACATTCGTGGAGAAATTCTTCAAAGCGGTGTTACATTTAGTTATGTATTTAGATCGGACAGATTATTCAAATAACCTCTACTGAATTTGTCCTTTTTAGAGTGAAATTATAATTTAAATCCGTTTTAAATCATGTTGTCATCAAAACATTCTTTCGTGGGGAAATTGTGCATAACAGTGTTTTATTTAGCAATGCATTTAAACGTGGTAGATTATTCATAAACGTTTAGTAAATTTGTTCTATTTGAGGGTAAAATTTATAATTTCATTCAGTTTTACATAATGTTGTCATTTAAGACATTATTTCATGGAGTAATCGTGCAAAATAGTGTTTTATTTACTTATGTATTTAAACATGGCTTTTAAAAGCGATGACAAGTAAAGCTTTTGCTCTAAATATATATTGATATGTGAATAATCTAGAACTGTGCAGGTTAAACAGAAGGCAACTGCATGTGCAAAAACGTAAACAAACACACACACACACACACACACACACACACACACACACACACACACACACACACACACACACACACACACACACACACACACCTCCTCCTCCTTGCTATACATGCTCAAAATGTGAAGACCAATAGAATAACTTCCAAAGCAACAGGGATGGCGTAAATGGAAGCAAATGTACATTTAGTTTCACATATGCCGTCGCTATAGATTCAAGAGCATTTTAGCAATCTTCTCATCATTAACGTACATAGCAGGAAGCTGTGTGTGTGTGTGTTTGTGTGTGTGTGTGTGTGTGTGTGTGTGTGTGTGTGTGTGTGTGTGTGTGTGTGTGTGTGGAGCGTTCCTTTGTGGAGTATGTTAGATACCCAGGGACTGAGATTTTGGGCAAGAAATGACATTTTCGGTTTGTGGATTGTGTCATATAAATGTTTTATAGACGCCTGCCACTTGGCTTGGCGATTACCATTTATAATGACTTTCACACACGACGATGCGTTGCTCTAGAGTCAAGCGCCTGTTTATGTTGGTGGTTGGTATGTACAACAATGTTGAGTGCAGTGCTTACCGTTAGCCCCCCCACAGCCGGTAGTGGGGGGATCCAGCAAGGTCGCGGGAGAGGCAAAACGCCATGTGCTCCGTTAGGTTTTAAATGAAGAATCCTGTGTATGTGACTACCTGGAAGGTCTGATAATACTTCTAGCCTTCGCTCTCCCACCCACTGCTCTCCCTCTTATAATTCCTTCTCTCTTGCGAATATGGAGTGTCGTAACCTTTTGTAGAAATGGAACATGGTCTATTCTGGGCAATGCGACCTTGAAGCTGTCATTGACATCCATACCTATTGCAGTAAAATTGGAATTTTATTAGTCGTAGATTCTTACAGAAATTTTACTTCCTCAGTACAGATTAAATACATATAGCTGCATTCAATGCTCTAATCCTACAAAATACACTATAGGTAAATAAATTTACAATTCGTTAAGGTTTTACAGACATTTGAATATAAGGAATTTTTTTTCGATTGGCGTTTAAATATTGTGCCATTTAACACTTTTAGCAGTGCAGGTAACTGTATAGTTTAATTTCTATCACATGTGCATCTTTGTCAGATACTTTTTTTAACATTTGTAGATTTATAGTAATCAGTTTTATTTCTGTTATGATAAGAGTGTACAGCATTATTTTTGGTTAACTGTTTATCATTAGTGAGCAAAATCACAAGATATTGTGACTTTGTGGGTTCGTGAAATCAAAAGTCCAGGCTACAAACACAAGAAGTTGCACTTTATTTCCGTAGAAATACGCTTCGTACACATACACAATAAAACATACAAGATCAACAAACACAGCTGTTTACCCGCACGCGTTCAATTACCGACTGACTGGTTTTTGTGGGCGGGCAACCTTTTTTATAGTTTACTTACATTCCAGAAATTTCTCAAACAATCGAGACCCGGCTAGAACAAAGGCGAACTCCCGAGAAATCCGACTCCTTCCCTCCCCCACCCGCCGTTTCGGCGAGCTTTCATCAACACACGGCACTGCGCATCCCTTTGAATGCCTTGCGCCTCGATCAACAATGGCCTGGCGACAATATGCATAATGTTAACATGTTATTTTTAATAAATGTTTCTTTACAAGATTCTCTTGATTTGAAATTATGCATAATTCTTATACACTTTTTTTTTTGCAGCAGAGATAATCTTTTAATATGTACTTCAGCAGCACCACCCCAGGTCTCTATACCATACAACATATGTGGATATATAACTCCATAATATATTAGCTGTAGTTTTTTTTCTCCTAATAAAAACTTAACCACTGGCCTGACAGCCGCACGAGGGCCAAGGTCTACCAACCCGACTGCCGACCTCACGCCCACTTACGCACGGCAGAGGTGGACGATCATCCAACCGATACGGGGAGGAAATGTGGTCAGCATCTCGGCATCCCCCAGCCGGAACGTTGGTTATCGTGACCAGGGCCGCTTACCTAGCGTAAGCTCCTCACTTTCTTCAAGATGCTGAGTGGGCACCGGTCCTACACCCGGGACTTAAAATCCGCAACCTATGTGTGGAAACGAACCCGAGCCGCGTTCCGTGTCCGGGGACCAAGGCATGGTGCCTTGGCCCGCTACGCCACGGCGCAGGACTTTTTCCTTCTAATAATGGTTTTAAATATCTTAATAAATAAACAGGTTTACCAACAGTGTTACACAAAGTGTCTATATGTTTATTCCACATTAGTCTGCTGTACACATGTTTTCCCAGAAATGTATAACCATATACTTCTTCAATATCACTTTTTTCAATCCGAAGATGACAATTTTCTTGCTTTTTTCATCTGCATTCTCTTAGTTTTATTAGTGTTACATTTAAGATTATCTGAGTTAAAAAAGTCGGCATGTTCCATATTCATTTTTAATATGTTAATTTTGTCCCCTCAACATAGTAATGCAGTATCATCTGCATAAGGGACTAATTTTGTTTTGCTTGTTTGACATATATCATTCACATGCAAGATAAATAATAAAGGCCCTAAAACAGTTCCTTGTGGAATTTCATAATTTACTATTTTATATATTGACTGTACTTTACCATTTTTACTATCCGCTCTTTAATATATCTCAGTTAAATAGGTTTCAATCAATTTTTTACATATTCCTCGCAATCCTTATATTTTTGTTTTTTAATTTATTCATCAGAATACTGTGATCAATAAGTCAAATGCCTTAGATAAATCAAATATTACTGTACGCGTCTTTAAACTACTTTTCATTTTTACTATTATTTCATGAATGTGTTCATTTAGAGCATACTGCACATGTATCCTCATTTAGGTAAAATGTATGTTTATTACTTCTAGGGCTATAGGCTACCTTGACTGATATAATACATGAACATCTTCGTGTTGTATTTTGGAAGATAACTATATACTGAAGCTATTACTGGCTTTCAGTTTTGAGTTTTAATGTTTACAGACACACTCATAGAATCTTTTCTAAAACTGTTTTTCAGAAGCAGGGGTCTCAAAACATGTAGGTATTTCTGATGAAATCTCGATATCGAATTTTTAGGGGGAATGCAATACCGCTTCTATCTATTTACGCGATGGAGAAAGTAAAACATCTAAGATGAAGGTCAGAAAGGGATCCGAGACTTGGAAATACAATCATCTGATGACCACATGGACTGTGATATTACAACTATGGGGAGCACGCCCACCCTTGTTTAAAAATTGTACTATACGAGCCATAGTAGTCTACCAGCTTAGCGTTTCCTTATGATAAAATAGTTTCGTACAACATGCAAATAAACACAGTAAAAACGTATACATTGTCAATCTATCACTGTTATGAGCATGATAGATAAGATTGGATTATACTATGACTGTGATAAGATCCGGAGAGGGGACTTAGCACCTCCACCTATGCCATTGACAAGACGCTCCCCATGAGAGAGGGAGGGGTGAGGTGAGAGGATACTTGTCCTAGATAAATACGCGTTTAGCGGCTTGTTACGCAAAGAGTAATGATTTGTTAAATATGATCTTTTCTTCTTACTCGCCTCATATGGAGGACTTACACTTACATCTCTAGGACTTAACAAGTCAGCACCCTGGGTCACATGCCCGAAGGAACAGACGGACACTGGATCAGAAAACATGTTCAGGACTGGGTATGAGAATGAGCAAGGAGGTGATACGAAATAATGGTAAAATGAATGGAAGAAAATGTGATTGGGAACATATGTCCGGAAAATCCGTAGAAAACATGCCCAGATGGTATTTTTGTTCACACAAATCCAACATACGTTCCCTTGATACGAAACTAGGTCCCTTGGTGAGAGGTGAGGCGTAACCATTCGGCCACGGCGTCATCTTTTTTGACATATAATCAGTAGTAGCATTAAACATATCAAAATGAGCTTTCGGAAGGATCAACTAATATAATCGCAAAGTTGCTTACTTTGAATAGTATTTGTTACATTCAGACTTATTTGACTTCAAGTTATCCACATACAAACCTTTGCACTATGATACCGAAATTAAGGTTTGCCATAAGTAAAGAATCATGATGGATGTCAAAGGAATGTTGGTTCTTTGTGACAATACGTGCAAAGCCAGTTGTGTCGAATAGCAGTTGGGGGAAAGTTGTTATAACAAAAGCAATGTAAGAAACAGTGTCCTTAGCAGTTTTCTAAAGGGGCTCACTTGAGTTGTCGAATAGGGTATTCTTTGAACCATTCAGAATGGCATGACAAAACAGCCACAAAGAGATTTTTGGTTGAATGAAGAGGGCTTTCAGAAAGTGAAAGTGACATATACACTCACACGCATCTGTGGACAAGAGTCTTCGGGGTGAGACCGATTAGAACACTCCGAGGCGTGAAGCCTAGTAGGGCAGTCCTCTTGTTCCGTCTTGGATATTTGTCGGCTCATATATACGTGAGGAACGAATAAAGTTTACCGAGTAATAAACATTCTGCCGTCAGTAACTCTAAACAGGGATATTGGTAACCCTTGGTCGGCAACTTCAATTTCGATGTTCTAAAAAAAAGAAGCAGTAAATAAATAAGTTGGAAACGGACATTCCTGTGTCATTAACATCTTCTCACACACATCCACGCATACCCTGTGAGAAACCTCATTGTTTTACCCTGAGCTAAACAAAAGTGCTTCAAACTGTATTGTCAAGTGGAACATTGTTCCTCACACATATATTGTTGCTTCAAATTGGCGTCCCAACGTGGAATTGTGTGACGCCACATATATTATTGCTTCAACTACAAATAATGCAGAACAAAATATTGACAGACAGATATGTTTTTTTTTATATTTTTTGTTTGTTAGCGAGGCTGTCAATTGCCAGGATCATATCAGCGGTTCAAATGTGCCAGAATTTGGACACGCAGTTCTTTTACAAGCCAGTAAATCTGTTGACAACAGACAGGTAAAATTGTCTGCAAACGCCAAAGAAAGTACGAGGAAGGAGGCTACTTTGCCATCTATAATGTCCTTGCCAATAGCCCGGTGACAATTCAACTTTATATCCTTCTGTTCATTAGTGCTTAGAAATTCCTCTGCTGAGTTATAACCGTTTCATGAAACAAAAGCAATGAATGAAGTGCATATGTAACAACTCAATGTGACATCTAAACTTTTTGTGTGTGTTTATTTATACTGTTGATCACAATTAAACTATTTAGGGAAGAAATTGTTGATTGAAACAGATACGTTTACTACTAGCCATAGTGGCTCTCGGATTGACTTCCTCGTTGGTTCAGGTGTAAGAACAGAAGCACCAACAATAGTAAAACTGAAAGTCACCTTGAAATAAAATGAAAGGTTTCATTTGCTACTCATAATTTGACTCTGTGAGGGAAGAGCAAGATATAAAGATATATCTTGCTCTTTATATCTGCTTCCAGATAAAAAGATGTAGAGACATGACACGTGTGGTTTTGGTGTCAATTAAGAGTAACTCGAGGAACAAAACACAATCTAGGAGCAGAGCACGTGGCCGAGATACCGTCTTTACCGCAACTTCGGTAGCTAGATGGGATAACATGACATCTGACAAGAAAGCACGAGTAGAATTTGTTTCAGTTTAAACCGCTTACTTTTTCTTTCCTCTTTCTTTGTTTTTCTTTTATAATTTTGCTTTTCATGCTGGCCTCCCTCTTACTTTCAAATTCTCCTTTCTCTCATTCTCCCACGCACTCTCTTTCGCTCACACTCGCTCAGACTCTCTCCTTTGCTCATTCTCTCCCTCTTTCTCTCACCTTCTGTATCATTCTCTCCTCACACCCTCTCTTCCTCTTGTTCCATTTTTTTTTTTTTTTTTTTTGTAATTTACGTCCTCCAACGTTGTCATATCGGACGATGAATGGAATGGGTGAAATGATACTCAAATGAGCCCAGGGTCCATAGAGCTTAGAGTTACCCGACATTCGTCTTTCAGGATAAGGGAAAACCCCGGAAAAACCTTATCCAGGTAACTCACCCTGACCGAGATTCGAACTCGGGACCTCTTGAACGTGAGGCAGACTCGCTACCACCACGCTACCGAGGCAGGCCTCTTGTTCCATCACACACTCCCTCTTTTTCACTCACACACTATCTCTCAGCAACTCACTCCATTCCTGTAACACCATCTACCTCACTCTCACATTCTTCTTCTCTCTCACATGCTCGCTCCTTCCTTTCATACTCTCTCCATCCCTCTCACACACTACCGCACTTTCACTTTCCCTCTCTCAATAATTCTTTGTCTACGTATATATAATTGATCCCGCAATGGATTCAAGAAACTCTGTCACCAAACAATTACGTACAGAACCATTGCAAACCCCAAGACTGTGCTGTTATGCTCAGGTCAAAGCCTTAAACCGTTTAAGTTAGATAGGGGCTGGGATAAGCTTTGTCAGAACCAATAATAATTTGTTTACGGACCTTCAGTTTTAAACGGAATTGGTAAATAAGTGAATTTCTGGTTTTCATGACGCTTATTTCGACTGGGAATACATAATAATGGAAGGGGAAGGTTATAGAGAAAATAGAATAATACGACCTCCCTGGTTGATATTGATCCTGCAATTGCTCTCGGAAAGAATTCTTCAAGCGTAACAGCAGTTAAACAGAGGTCTCTGCTATAAATAACAGTACTAAGGGACTTGGAAAACATTCCAGGAATAGAGAAATGCATTTCAAGATTGTTTTGTAACCATTTATGGCAAAATACCCCACGAGATGGCTCCATGATAACATGCGAGGATCGCATTCGTGACTATGACAAGGCATCTACGTAGAGGGGACACCTCAACCCATGAAATCTTTACCGAGCGGGATGTCTCTTGCGGTAACGTCTGTGGCCCCCATTTGGGAGGCCGTGGGCTCGGTTCCCTCGCCGACCTTCCTGACTCATGTGCTTTTTCGGAGATTTACCTGGGTCGCTAGGCGTATGCTGGGAAGGATAATTATACCCCCAGAATATCTTGCCCATCCATTTCATCTCACTTCATTTTACTTCATCTTTCATCCTGGTTCGCTACTTCAGCGTTCTAAGTGTCGGTGGGAGTTGCAGTATGCACAGTAAGGAATTTGATCCCTGTAAACCCTTATCCACCGTATCGTGGAGGTGTTTGTGTTACCCCCCCCCCACCAGGGGATGCGTAAGCCCGCAGTGGGGGAGGGAATCGAGGAGTTTTAGTCTGTAGCTGTTAGGAATCCTGCTCTCCGCTATCATCTCTTCTCAGGCGTGATCACCCTTAGAATCGTCTCACCTCACCACTCCTTCTGGGAAATATTATACTATTATTGCATAGACATCCTGCGCCTTGGCATAGTGGGCTGTTGCGTTGTACTTTGGTTCCCTGCCACGGAAATGCACGGATTCGATCCCATCCATGGGGGTGCGGATTTTGACTTCCGCGTATTGGACCGGTGCCCACTCAGCATCGCGAGGAAATTGAGGAGCTAAACTAGGTGGCGAACCTGGTCTAGGAGGTAAACTTTCTGGCTGGGGGTGCCGAGATGCTGACCACATCTCTTCCCCGTACCGGTCAGATGATCGTCCACCTCTGCGTTGCGTATCTGGGCGTGAGGCCGGCAGTCAGTTTAGCAGGCTCAGGCCCACTTCGGGTGTTTGCCACGGTCTATGTTATTATTATTATTATTATTATTATTATTATTATTATTATTATTATTATTATTATTATTATTATTATTATTATTATTATTATTATTATTATTATTATTATTATTATTATTATTATTATTATTATTATTATTATTATTATTATTATTATTATTATTATTATTATTATTATTATTATTATTATTATTATTATTATTATTATTATTATTATTATTATTATTATTATTATTATTATTATTATTATTATTATTATTATTATTATTATTATTATTATTATTATTATTATTATTATTATTATTATTATTATTATTATTATTATTATTATTATTATTATTATTATTATTATTATTATTATTATTATTATTATTATTATTATTATTATTATTATTATTATTATTATTATTATTATTATTATTATTATTATTATTATTATTATTATTATTATTATTATTATTATTATTATTATTATTATTATTATTATTATTATTATTATTATTATTATTATTATTATTATTATTATTATTATTATTATTATTATTATTATTATTATTATTATTATTATTATTATTATTATTATTATTATTATTATTATTATTATTATTATTATTATTATTATTATTATTATTATTATTATTATTATTATTATTATTATTATTATTATTATTATTATTATTATTATTATTATTATTATTATTATTATTATTATTATTATTATTATTATTATTATTATTATTATTATTATTATTATTATTATTATTATTATTATTATTATTATTATTATTATTATTATTATTATTATTATTGCATACACTGTTACCTCACCTTGACGTATTTGTGTTAACTTTCTCAGGTCTGGGTTAAAGCGTAGTAAGGTCTTCTTGTAATTTATTGATATTTAAAAACCTGAGATAGTTTTGTTTGCAAGCACTCACAATGTGAGGGGATATGGTCAGGGTATCTTTTCCTCTTTGATTTTTGTAGAGCATTGTGTATGTTTATAACAAAATCACCATACACTGTCTAGGTGATAACACAATTATAGTATATTAATTTATATAACTATGGTTAATATAAAAATAATGGGAAGGGTAAATTATAAATGCAAACTTTATGTGACCTATTGCTTTAAGTTTTGCAGTATTAATAACCATAAGCGGTTTTTGTTGTTGTTGTTGTTGTTGTTGTTGTAATTTACGTCCTCCAACGTTTAGTCATATCGGACGATGAATGGAATGGGTGAAATGATGCTCAAATGAGCCCGGGGTCCATGGAGCTTAGAGTTACCGACATTCGTCTTTCAGGGTAAGAGAAACCCCAGAAAAAACCTTATCCCGGTAACCCACGCTGACCGAGATTCGAACTCGGGACCTCTTGAACGTGAGGCAGACATGCTACCTCACGCTACCAAGGCGGGCATAAGCGGTTATGATGTATCACAACACAGAATTTAATACTGACATGTTAAGTGTTTCAAGACATTTAGAAATGAAGAAGTGAATTAAAGCCTTTTGTCACGGGAGTATTTCAACATTTTTAATGAATTATGCATACAATATAAGTGTAAATATTATTTATTAGTCAGCGGATCTGGAAGATAAAGGACTATATTTCATCTTCCCTTAAGTGCAGGATGTTCTCTTTTTAAACATTAAGTAATGGAATGCTCTTAATGAAGATATTGTACACTATATTTTTTATCCATATGTCTACTTCAATATCTAAGCCCTAAGGTCATGTCGGCGACTTTGCCTTTTGAACAATTGCTCATCATCAATTATGCTCATTTGTTAAACTTAATTGTGTTATTCTTTGGGGTTTTCTATGTGGAAATTAAATTAACTCTCACACATTTACACTCTATCATATTGTCAGACCCAAAGCAAGGTGGGAATTAATCCTTCCAAAGAAAATTTTCCATCCTCCTGCCGGGAATCCAATCTAGGACCTCTGGTTCTTTAAGCTAACATGCTGAAACAGTTATTTAAATATAGGCTCAGGCAAAAGTTGTTTGATGGATAGAGTCAACATGAAAAATTCAATGCTATGGCCGGGATTTGAACCACGGATCTCCTGCTTTCCGTCCAGTCGCTCTTAACCTTTAAGCTACCATGGCCAACGTACCGTCCTAACATTAAATTTTCCATTTGACTCATATACTTCCAGTGTGGATATATTTCCAGTGCGCTAGTGTGGAGAAATGATTAATTTCCATCAATTAACTAAAATAATAAAAGTAAAATGATGAAGCCTGGGATTCAAGTACTTACAATAGTAAGTCGCCACAAACGGTGTATTTCGGATGCGAGAGCCCCGGGGAAATATATGAGTCAAATGGAAAATTTAATGTCAGGACGGTACGTTGGACATGGTAGCTCAAAGGTTAAGAGAGACTGGACGCAAACCAGGAGATCCGTGGTTCAAATCCCGGCCATGGCAATGAATTTTTCATGTTGTCTGTGTCCATCAAAAATCTTAGCCTATGTACGGCTAGTGTGGAGAAATGATTAATTTCCATCAATTAACTAAAATAATAAGTTGTTTATCGATTTTGAATGTTAGTTAAATCTGAGGAATGTTAGAATATTTATTTAATGAAATATTGATGTGATAAATGATAAAACATAAGAGACGTGAACGAAGAGAAGGAATAGATCATACAAATGCTATGGTATGTGATTTTGAAAAAATCATGTAACCACGGTGATTAAAAAAATTCCATTTCCGCAACAAGAGAGAAGAAAAGTTTCATTAAGGGAAAAGAATTCCAGCTGTTATTAAAATAAAGTGCTATCTTCAGTAATATATGATGTGTTATTTCACATACAAAGGTAATATATAATCATTTTTCCGAGACCACTGCAACTAGGCTGAGGCAAAGGAAATAAAAAACTATAAAATTAAAAAAGTCTACACCGAATTGGCATCCCAACGCAAAGTAAGGAACTTCTTCATCAAATCGGCGTCCCAACGAGGACCAAGTTTAAATAAACATCTTAAATTGACGAATCCACGTGACATAAGGAAGTTTAAGAAACATCTTCTCATTAATGCTCATCTCCAGACAATAGAGGCAATCTACTCGCTGTTAATACGTAATCGCACTTCAGCTCATTAAGTGAGCAATTTACGCTGCATTAAAGGTATAGTACATCTCTTGCATCAGTTTTTAATTTAAGAAAGCAAAAGCTGACATATAGGCTGTACATGCTGATGAGTGAACACTTTGTTGTCAGCCAATTGTGATCCTAAGATGCAAGGTAATGAAATCTTCCTGGTCATGTGATATTGTCTGAGCTATAATAACTCCAAGTATTCACTCATCCAATATGGGTTCTGCTTTATGATGATTGCTTTGCCTCTGGTTATAGCGCTGTCTGATGTTGTTCAGAAGTTATGGCAATAAAACGAAGAACAGCATATCGTGTTCTTAGGACGCTCTAATGTAATTATAATACTCAGATATTGAATCATAGCCTTTTAGCTTGCATTATACTACGTAACAAAATTTTACGAAGTTTTTATTTATCTTATTTTTTGTGTTTGTTGCGTAATTCGGTGGTGCTGATCACAATATATGAGTGTTTTTTCTCTAATGTCATGAATACAGTAATCCATTCTTCATAATTCTTAAAAGCAACCAAAATTACATGTGTAATTATAGACATAAAGAGCAAACTAACATATAGTATATTCTATAATGGTTCTATAGGTTTACATAAGTGCGCATAATACCGAAATACACTGCAAATCAATACAATACTTTCATTGAAAAACATATATGTTATGTTATGTTATGTTTCGATCCTTCTGCAATCACTATGCCTCATACATAATCTCCTATCTTTGCAGAGTGCCAACGACCCTGATACCATCTTTCCACAACCTGAATATCCCGGTATGCTAGGATATTGAACATGCTTTCTGTTCTTGGTACTTTTGTAATGTGTAATGTCAACCATACAAAACTAACAGTTATCGTGATGGTTGAGCTGCAAATGGCGTAGATTTTCTTGTTTTACGTAGCCAACCCTCTAAGGTAGACCTACAGCTTCCGCACGATGCGTGAGGAGCCAACGCAACATCTTGGTCTACAACTGGTACACCGAAATAATCCTTGTAGGCATTACAGAACCTTGTTCCAAACACAATTTTATGTTTCATCTGTTTCATTCCGACATAATGTCCACAAACACAAAAATGTGTTTGCAGGCAACTTACAACGTCCGGATATTGACATGTTTCATTTAAAGAAGACAACAGTCAATCAAATTTAACCACAGAACTGCAACTGAAATTCACAAACAGGAAGACTTCATTTTACAAAATATATTGATTTAAGTCAGTGAATAGGATTGTTAAGGATGTGGATGTATACTAACTTTACTAATGTAAAACGTCAATGCCACGTACCGGTAATTGTCTTTAACTACGAGTGTCAGAAAAAAGCAGTAAATTCAACATTATTGGTAGCATTAATTTATTTATTTTTCGAGCAGTATCGAAATTTGGAAGGAAAAAAAACTAATGGTATCTTCGTGTTAAGAGCTTTGGTTTTACCCCCCCCCCCCCAAAAAAAAATCACTATGAAATGAACATTAAAATTTGTGTCACGTAGTGTTATAAACTTCGGTTTATTTCTGCTGATACGTTATAAGATTGTATTTCTCAAGAATGTCGATGTCAAAGTCACATTTGTTAATTTTTTCAAATACTATTACTCTCTCTACTTGTAAGTAAATAAAGAAAGTTTTAAATTTTACACAAAGTTCCGAAATTGAGATTATCCTGAAAATAGATGTTTTGATCCTCTCTAAACACAAAGAAGCACTTGTAGCAAAATGTCTGTACATGTGTCTGTGAATGTGAACAGCTTAGCTCAAAAGCGAAATGTTAGATAAATAGCAAGCTTAATATCTAAGTTTAGTATCTTCCAAACATGCGACACGAATATTTTCAAATCAATTTTTACATGTAAAATGTTTGCATGTTTTTATTTTTTCTCAAAACTAGCTCTAACGAATTTTATTTAAATGCCATATTTTTAAAGTATTTTAGAAAAAATAAATTGTACTTGAATTTCTGAATTCTGAAATCTCTTGAATTTTCTGGTAATAGTCCATAGAGACTTTTCACTCAGAAGAATTTTTGTATAAATTTGTTTAAATATAAACCTTAAAAGCGACGGCCTAAAACGTATTCCGTAAAAGAGATTGCAGAACTCTCTAAAAACAGCAGTTTATTTCAAATAATTTATTTTGTGCAATAAACTTTTCCAAGATGAATATCTATTTTTATTAGTTTGAATCCTTGAACACTATTATCTTTTTACAAAAGACCCCGTCACTATTCAGTTGTTTCTCGCGAAACTATGTAAAAGATATGCAGTTTCAAGGCCAGCCCCTGACTATCGATTCAGTTTCCTTTATCCCCTTGTACTTACAACGGAAAATGTAGTTCAACTATTTCTGCAAATATTTACATCTATTAATGTGCAGCAAATAAAAAAGCAAACTTTCGAAACAACAGCGTGTAGGACTTACTTAAAATTAATGATAGTGGGGAGAGAAATTAATGTGAATGTTAAAGATATTTTGTTTTAATATATCTGATTATCACTGCATACAGCTTAGGTTTAAATAGTTCGTTGTGTGTATGGGTTTTAGAAAGCGTAATAACAGTTTAGTTATTACAGGCGCACTATCCTTGATAGTGGTCGGTATATCTTTGTACTGCAGAAAGTTTTTTCTAGTGGTCCTGTTCTTCACTGCACTAATGAATAACTTCTTCATTCTCACATGTAATACGTTGTGAAACAGAAGAAAGTAACTGCAACGCATTCTTCAGATTCTGAGATGGGGTATGGAATAAGTAATTGGCGTGCTGTGGTGGTTAACGGGGATAGCGCAGAAAAATAATTCATCAGTTTATCCCTGATTTTTTCTTTCTCAAGTATTCCGCAAGAATTTCTCATTAGATTTATATATAGAATTAACAGTAGACATGTTTTACGTACATGGTTCTATTGTAGGCAAGTTTGGAACTACGCCAATACAGAATGTTGTGAAAGTCGGTAACAGGAACAGTCCTGTAATATATTCTTATTTTATCATGACTGCTTCACGGTTGAATCGAAACATTACGGTTTGGAAGAACTCAATTATTGCGATGTAATAAAACTACCAAGTGAAACGTAATTCTTATTATGGAGGTATTGGTAATTACAGTAACATGCACGATTTCAACACCTTTTAGAATTGTTTTAAAATCAAGGGAAACTATTGAACCACATGATTGCTTTATTGATCCAATTTAATTACTGCTAAAACGGGTTTATTATTATCCATGTCATATGTTAGCAACAAGCAGTCGTTGTTGACTGATGTTAAACATTTTCTTTCGTTTAATTATTTGAAAATAAAAAGCGCCAAACGTAGAATGGTTACTAATATTCATTCTAGCAGCCAAGGTAAACCTGAAGTCAAAAGCACAGCAAAAAGAAAGGAGTCCAGCTCGGTTTCAAACCTGGTGCCACTGTTCTACGTCTAACTCATGTAGGCTACCTACTGGGCTACATGTGTCAACTTCTTCTTCTTCTTCTTCTTCTTCTTCTTCTTCTTCTTCTTCTTCTTCTTCTTCTTCTTCTTCTTCTTCTTCTTCTTCTTCTTCTTCTTCTTCTTCTTCTTCTTCTTCTTCTTCTTCTTCTTCTTCTTCTTCTTCTTCTTCTTCTTCTTCTTCTTCTTCTTCTTCTTCTTCTTCTTCTTCTTCTTCTTCTTCTTCTTCTTCTTCTTCTTCTTCTTCTTCTTCTTCTTCTTCTTCTTCTTCTTCTTCTTCTTCTTCTTCTTCTTCTTCTTCTTCTTCTTCTTCTTCTTCTTCTTCTTCTTCTTCTTCTTCTTCTTCTTCTTCTTCTTCTTCTTCTTCTTCTTCTTCTTCTTCTTCTTCTTCTTCTTCTTCTTCTTCTTCTTCTTCTTCTTCTTCTTCTTCTTCTTCTTCTTCTTCTTCTTCTTCTTCTTCTTCTTCTTCTTCTTCTTCTTCTTCTTCTTCTTCTTCTTCTTCTTCTTCTTCTTCTTCTTCTTCTTCTTCTTCTTCTTCTTCTCTTCTTCTTCTTCTTCTTCTTCTTCTTCTCTTCTTCTTCTTCTTCTTCTTCTTCTTCTTCTTCTTCTCTTCTTCTTCTTCTTCTTCTTCTTCTTTTCTTCTTCTTCTTCTTCTTCTTCTTCTTCTTCTTCTTCTTCTTCTTCTTCTTCTTCTTCTTCTTCTTCTTCTTCTTCTTTCTTCTTCTTCTTCTTCTTCTTCTTCTTCTTCTTCTTCTTCTTCTTCTTCTTCTTCTTCTCTTCTTCTTCTTCTTCTTCTTCTTCTTCTTCTTCTTCTTCTTCTTCTTCTTCTTCTTCTTCTTCTTCTTCTTCTTCTTCTTCTTAATATTATTATTATTATTAATTATTATTATTATCATCATCATCATTATCTTCACAAACTATCTGCACAGAGTAATGCACGCTATACCTTAATTTTTTAAACATAGTACCGTTGACTTTGTGACGTAACAAAGAACCGCAGCAAATATTGGCGCGTTCTTTGGATGATTCATAGGAGTAGTTTAACTGATTTCTGCTGCCGCTTTTGCCCTTATATTAATGTGTCATTATCAGATGACGTGTAGTAAAATGCTTCCTTCATGGCGCCCCAGAAAAAAAAAAAAAAAAAACAGTGGAATGTGGAAACCATTCTACTGCTCCTTTCCATTCCGATCCACCTCGCGCCATACACTATTTAGATTTCTGGCTCTGTTGGAGAAACGCGGAGTTGCGCCAAGCTGAAATCACATGCTTTGCTTAATCGGACGTACAATATTCTCTCCAAGAGTGCAGACAACACCTCTCGTTAAAACACATAATAGTCGACAGCACATCATTTTGTTTGTAAACATTATTGTAAAATAGTTGAAACACTTTTTAAATGATATCTAATAAAGCAGGATATGTAACGAGTAACTGTGAACTATCACTTTTCGTTCCATTAGACCATCTGCATCAAATTTCACATATAACCAGACCGTATAACCAGGTACAGAAGTTCCTAAGAAGTTGGATTCAAGTTATCTTCGTTTAAAATACGTCAGTATAAAGAATGCAAATAGCAGTGGATATGAGTTAGTGATGGTAGGTACACACGGTCTTGTGAGTCCTGTTTGCAAACGTCAGCAGACTGTACGAGGGATGGGCTGGTTTGTAACCTGCGAAATCACTGCCTTAGTCCAATATTCGTTCAACTTTATTTCCTATTGTTGTGGTTTTAATGCTAAGAAATTCTACGCCTTACTTTTGCAACCACGGTTGCAATCCTAAAATGCATTTTCAAAGTACTTTATTTAAAATTTGTGCACGTGATTTTTGTGCAATCTGTTGTTTTCTGAAAACTGTTAATAATTCCTTAAGGTTAAGACAGCTAGCGTCAATAGTTCACTCAGCTATAGTGTCATGACTCATGATACATAAACTTAGATTTTCTCCAATGGATGCCTGGATAGCTCTTCTAACAACTATCTACTAAATTCATAAGCTTTTGAGAGAGCTATTGCAAAACTTGAAGCCTAACCATCACATGTATTATATATACAGTAGATAATTATAGTAGATATATTAGATAATATATAGTTACAACTATAAGCCATAAACAAAGTCAAGATGAGTTGTGTTCCTTTATTCTTTTAGTTACAGAAGTTTCAGGATCTGAACTGGAAGGTCTGATGAAGTAGTAATATTATGATTTGTTCCAACTGTAACTCATTTTGAGCCGATTTGCACTTATTCTGTCACCACCTTCCTCTAGTAGGCAAGAGAAGGTATTGTATTACACCCAAGAGTTCTATGTCAATATTCCAGGAAATAAATGTTTTGAGGCCTCATAAATACAAAAGCATTTTTAGAAAAGGTCCATATGTATAGTTTGTGAAATGCGTAAACCAAAATGTCCGATAAACACCAAAACTGATATTTAGATTCAACTTCTTCCAAAGATGCAACATAAAGGTTTCCTAGAAAACCCCCCACCCTAATCTATATCCATTACATTAATATTTTTTGTAAACTTTGGTTTTATAAAATAAATAACTCGAATTTAATTAAAATACTTACTATATGTTAAGTCTTGGAAGGAATTTTGTAGACTTTTTTTATGAACTCTAAATCCTAAGGGATGACAAAAACTAACCACAAAAGAAATGTAGATCCTTTTATAACAGAGAACTTATTTTAAATAAAATGTTTTCTAGCTACAGACATTTCCAAGACATCTTTTTCAATACTACGTAGTAAAGCATGGAAGCGTATCGGAAAATAAGCGAACAACGGAGTTGTTTGCGCAAGCTGTTGCACATACGAGGTGAGTCAGTGAATGTTCACTATGTTCAGATGTAATCATGTCTTCTGCACAGCAACGTGTCATACAGAGGTTGGCGCGAGAAATAATATATAACGCGATTGAATATTGTGACAAGGAGAAAGAAGAGGGATCAAAATACCTATGTTTCAAGCAACAAAACGGATGGCTGCAATGGTAATTTACATTTGAGTATAATAATGAACTGTCTAACAGTTCATATCACGCATGCGCGCGCATACACACACAACTCCCAAGTGCCTTATTTGTATTTCCTTACTCGTGTACGCCAAGTTACCTACTAGTATTTCGCTCTTGTAGTAAACAAGATAACAGATGAATGCAGCGCTTGTCACTTAAGGTCAATAAGCTTTAACGCCCTGTCACCTTGTCATTTTTAAAGTACTGTCACTATGCACTTATGTCGGTCTGAGTGGCTCAGTTGGTTAGGTACTGGCTTACTACTTCCAGGGTTGCGTGATTAAATCCGGCTCAGACTATCAGTATTTTAAGTATGCTTTAAAGAGTCATGTTTGTAGATTTACTAGCATGTAAAAGAACTCGTTCGAAACGAAATTCCGGCTTACGGTAGCGCTGGCATGATCCGGGCATTTGACAGTGTAGTTGACAAACAAAATATCTATGTATATTTAAATACTACGGAGTTCTTTCCTGCGATGCCATGGAAAGAATAAGGAATTAAAAAAAAAAAGAAGAAGAATGCGTATTGTTTCACGCCCGCTTTTATCGAACCCGGCTGTCTTGGTGAGAGCCAAACGATCTAACCGCTCGACCACGGCGCGGCCTATGGAGTTTCAAGGCCATCCTTTAAATACCTGGCTATGCACTACTTTACCTCTGTATCCTTGTAGGTACTATAACGAAATATGGGATAAAGCTATTTCTGTAAAGGCTTACTCGACTAACATAACAGAAAAGTAAACTTTCTAAGTATAGTTTTACAAACCATATAAAAATAAACGTTAGTTGGTAGAGAAAATCAAATACACGTGACATCGATTTTCTAATTTATGTACCAGTAGGTTATTTTCGTATTTCCTAACTGATGAGGTAGAAGTCAAACTTTTGAAATAAACTGAAAGGTTTAATTAGGATCACCGATAAACAGAGCATGCAGAGTCGGTTCCCACTGTTCACTCCAATACCAGTGAACTAGTTTACAGGTATGAGGACCTCAATTGCTGTCGACATGTTACACATAAAGCAACCATTAAAATAAATAAAATTGCCATTAGACTCAAAGGCCATCACATACTTTATAAAGAGAATTTGCTAACAGGACTATTTGTGCACGTATTCTTAATATTAGGTAAACTGTTGCACATGTTTAGTGCTTGCTTCTCATAGCTCCTTTCTAAAAATGGATATTGTTATTGCTCCTTGTGGAATAACTGTGAACAAAATCATGCCTAATATATCCATGTAAATCTCTTTTAACGTAACAAGGGTAGTTTGAGATATAAATGTTTGGAAATGTAAGAATAGGGGCTGGATTAGCAGTGGTTTACACGTGAGAGCTGCTCCAGGAACGCTTGCTCTTAGAAGAGTTCGTGATTTAAATATGTATACTACTATATAACCTAAAGCTCTTAACATAAAAATGTCCTTTCTTAATTTATTTACTGTATATTGTCGATGTAAAATATCCAGGAAAACCCAGATTCGAGATAAATGCCCAAAGATTTGTTTGAAGAAAGATGACAATTATGACGAATGAAAATGCGATATATGCTGTCTTATCTTTATCGAGATTAAATTTGTTGACGTCATATCATTTTTATATTTTAAAGAAATACATAGTACGAGTGTTTACTGTGCATGAAGCGCTACCTAGAAATTATCAACAGGTGTGTGTATGTGAGTGTGTGTGCACGCCACTGTTACCCCCTCCACGGCCTCCCCTCCCTCGCAGACCAAACAGCACAGCTCCGTGAGATTCAGCTCACTTCGCTTCCAACTCCAGTGAAAGTGTTAGGCGTAGAGCCAGTGGTGTTCGCAGTGTTCTAGTGCTCAAACACGTGTTCGTACGACCATCCGATTTGACGTACGTGTGTTCGTGCGTGTGTTTCTGCTTAGCGCCATGTAGCAACGCAATGGAAAGGTAAGACATGAATTAAATTCGGTAGAAATGAGATGTGGAGGCTGCACCTGCTGATCTCATCCAACACGCACCTTACCTTCGGCGGTCCTCTGCACTTTCACATCACTTTCAAACCATCACTTGTTAGTCGAGGGGACAAACATAAGTTTTAAGCGAAAAGGGATTTCAGTTATCGGTGGTTTTATTATGTACTGGTTGACAGAGCTCTCACGTAAGAAGAACGAACTACGAATTTTTCAAAGGCCAGAGTACTTTATTGTGTGTTTTCAATTTGTTTTTTGTCGCATCTTATGTCTGTACAAACAATGTAACTGAAAGGTTTGATGCTTACACATTAAGTCGTTCATGGATTATGCATTTTAATACACACATTTATAAAAGAAAGGCCCATTGGGATGTAATTTTCGTAGATTTAATCAGTATTTATGTTCCTAATTGAACTAAAAATAACTTTCCAATTAATATAATCTAAAATTAATTGCACTAATAAAAATAATTTTGTTCCACTGGAAAATTTAGGTATCCCAAAAATATATATAATACTCAAATTTGGGTAAACTTGGTTGCGTAACACATTTACCTCTGATAACTGCACAGCAAGTTTTAGTTAAACGTACACTGGGAACATATTTCCGAATTTTATAATTTAAAAATAGCGTCCTTAGGAGCATTTTAGTTGCTTTAAAATGCCTGAAAGATTGCAATCGAGAAAGAGGACTGGAAAATTCGTGTATATTAATTAGCCTAAAATCCAGTTTATGTGTTTTTAAAAATATAAAATGCTTCGGTTTGATAATTTAGAAACTCATTAAACATATGTACAAACCATTTCTCACAACAGTTCTACAATTTATGGGGGTAAGAAACATCAGAAAAAGATACATCAAATGTGTTACCGCAGTCTCTGATGTTAGGTAAATTGCTGCACAATTCTGTCAGTTTCATTCGGATAATAAGATTATTTACGCTCCAACGTTCCTAGACGATCGATCTTTTAGGAAGGTTAAAAGAAGTCTAAATTGCAATTATTGTTGTTCATTTTTTCTCAAGTTGATGATGTGCATTAATTAATTTTTTTCAGCCTTAATTTTTCGTACGATCATTGCTAGCAACTAGATAGCATCTATAAAATATTTCACTTCGGTATGTAATTGCATTATTGATATCTTAATTTATATCCAGTTTACTGAGCTAAAGTCAAAAAATATTTTCTCCGACAAGCACTGAACTAAATATCTACAATATTTTAAAAATTAATTTATTATTATTATTATTATTATTATTATTATTATTATTATTATTATTATTATTATTATTATTATTATTATTATTATTATTATTATTATTATTATTATTATTATTATTATTATTATTACTATTATTATTATTATTATTATTATTATTATTATTATTATTATTATTATTATTATTATTATTATTATTATTATTATTATTATTATTATTATTATTATTATTATTATTATTATTATTATTATTATTATTATTATTATTATTATTATTATTATTATTATTATTATTATTATTATTATTATTATTATTATTATTATTATTATTATTATTATTATTATTATTATTATTATTATTATTATTATTATTATTATTATTATTATTATTATTATTATTATTATTATTATTATTATTATTATTATTATTATTATTATTATTATTATTATTATTATTATTATTATTATTATTATTATTATTATTATTATTATTATTATTATTATTATTATTATTATTATTATTATTATTATTATTATTATTATTATTATTATTATTATTATTATTATTATTATTATTATTATTATTATTATTATTATTATTATTATTATTATTATTATTATTATTATTATTATTATTATTATTATTATTATTATTATTATTATTATTATTATTATTATTATTATTATTATTATTATTATTATTATTATTATTATTATTATTATTATTATTATTATTATTATTATTATTTACTGCAAAATTGAAAAGAAATATTAGTAAACAAAAGCGTATGAATATACCAAATGTTGACGAATATCCAAATGTCGATCGGATATCTTACTATAGACATTCTGAAATCCATTGGAGAAAACGATTAGAACTGATCTTTTATAGATGGGAAAATAAAAAAAGCTGGACCTAAGAAAAATGGCTACAGTAACTTCTCTCACAGTTTGACAGTTATCGGAAAAATGATGTACAGTGCAGATTGAAGTTCAGATTTCTCCATCATATTTGTGGTTGCAGCTTAACCACTCATGGACTATTATATTATTTTACAAAAACTTTTACAACGGCATTTAAATCCATGTTTATAAAGGCTTATTGTTTTAATGTGTTTAAATTATCGTTAGAAATTGGTAAAACAAAAGTATTTATTTACTAATGTAACCAGGGCAGAGCATCGCACTTAAGGCCAATCCGAGCTTTTGTGCTTCGTCGGTGACTCCTGCCAAGTAGGAAGGGAGAAATTAAGGGAGAAACTCGTGCGTAATTACGGACGGAGACCCAAACGTCTCCAGTTCGAACGCATCCAACGCCGTCCATGTTCTACGATACTATATAACTTATTAAATGTCTAATTTCAATCGTGTTGATGTTGGCAGTAATAATCTATAGTTCTTTGCTATATCTGCCTCACGTGATATTTATATTTATGATATTATATATCCCAGTTTACTTGTAAAAACTGTGTATATGTGTAGGAATGTAGAAATTCATGGGAATGTATTTTGTGATTATAAACCACCGTAGTCATCAACGCTGTTGACACAGCCAGAGAAACTTCTATATACTTATTACATGGCAAAGCGTGGAAGCGTACCGGAAAATATGCGAACAACGAAGTTGGTTAAGAAAGCCTATCGCAAATACAGTGTATGCACACTCTTCATATGCAATCATGTCTTCTAGACAGCAACGTGCTATACATCGATAGGCACCAGAAATCAGATATAACGTGATGAATAGTGTAACGAGGAGAACGAAGAGGGAATCAAAATCCCTTTGTGTCAAGCGACAAACGGGCGGCTGCAATGGTAATTTACATTTGCGTATAATAATTAATTGGCTAACATTTCATATAGACACACTTCTTCCAAGTGTTTTATTTGTGTTTCTTCACTTACTGTATGCCAGGTTACCAATAGTTCGCTCTTCTGGTAAAGAGGATAACAAGCGAATGCAGCGCTCGTTTCTGATGGTCGATACACGCAGCACTCTGCCATGTAGTAGAACATATAAAATAAGAGAGTACATCTGTATCGACATTGTTCAAACTTAAATACAATTACCGAGCGGGATGACTCAGGTGGTTTCGTCTGTGGTCCGCATTCGGGAGGCCCACGTTCGATTCCAATGGTCGATCTACCTGGCCCATGGGTTTTTGGGAGGTTTCTCAGGTCACTAGGCGAATACTGGGTAGGTTAATTACATCCCCCGAATTTCCTACCTCCATTTCACCTCCATTATTTCATATCATCTCTCATCTGGTGGTCTCTTTCAGGGTAGAAGTGTCGGCGGGAGTCCCGGGGGGCATGGCAGGATTATGTGCTCTAAGTGAACACTTTCTCCTCCGGCGGGATGGACTCCGGTCTCCGAGTCGGTCTAGTGGGCTGAACGCGGCTGGCGGGATGCTGGTTGTGCAAGTCTACCTGGAATCTTCCTTGCACTGGGGGGTGGGGAGAGCTTCCGGTCTCCGAACCGGCCTCATGACTGTTTCGAGGCCACGGTAGCTGGGATGACGATTGTCCTGGACCGCCAGGGAGTTTCTATGTAGTACAGTGTAGGTACCCCACCCTCTGTACTGTAGTGACTCGTTGGAGTCGGCCACCCTCTGTCTCCTTTCGCCTCATCCTCCCTCCCGTGGGTGCTCCACTTAGGGCATAGGTACAAAAGACCAGTCTGTTCGCTGTGCAGAATCCCCTCCTTCAATCCAAATTTAAATACAATTACATCTGTTATTGGCAAACCTTAATGTTATGTAACAGCGAGCATAATAACCACGAAAACAAATAACGTAATCGTTACTGGCAAACTTTCCATGTAATCGTTAATGCAGTTATTATAGTTACCCGAAGATAACTGTCACAATCCATGCAGGTTCACAGACAACACGGTTGGAACGGGCAATCTGTGTTGTTTCATAACTGCTCGATCCTGGCTGGACAAAGGAATTTGTTTCCGTGTGTGTAAATACATATCAAATGTTAACGACTTAGTTGACGTTTGCCGATAAGGCCTCTAAGCTAAGTGTTGTACGGTTTCTGTGAACGTAGAACGGAACAAGAAGACAGAAAGTATACCAAATTAACAACTAATGACGTACGTGATTCTCAAGGTGCCAATAAACGTTTAAGCGACTGTACGTTCAAGGTCATGAAAAAAAACAGCTGCCGAACTTCGCAACAGGGCAGTTTGCAAAGTTGTGTGTCGGTCGTGTCTGGTTGTTTTTTAATACTTATTTTTACCTTTTTCATAGCTGGTCAAGGGACGCTGCAGAGCAAACGGATAAAAATGAACCTATGTAAAATAAAGGCTTTTGGAGCGGCTTTTTAACACAGTTTCAAGTTTCTTGTCCTGAAATTGTCTAACGTGCATAAATAGTACCATTTGATTAAAAATCTTCGTTTAAAAACAAGAAATATCCACTAAGTATATACTACTGTCAATGGTAATTGTATCTAGCTTTGAAAGGCCTGTCTCTACCCACTGCCGCTTATTTTTTGTATAGCGTTACAAAACTACCTTTACGAAAGCTTTATTTTTCTTTCTACTTCATATTAGTCCGATAAAATTTTGTAAAAGTAGTTTCAGTCCAAGGAGGCTGAATAGCGGAAACCGAATCAAAAGGCTGGTTTTGAGATTTCACACTCTTCCCACGACATTGCGAGAAACACCTGAATAGCCACATCACTAGAATGACAAACTACTGACAAAGTAAACCTATTAGTAACGGATATCTCATAAACTGCTGATTCCATAAAAAGTTACTCAAATAAATTGTGTTTTAAACGTATCTATATTTGTGTGTATGTGTATGTGATGCGCTTTTGTTTATATCTTAAACGTTTATCAGTTATACAACTTTTTTTTCTGAATAAAGGGAAACATTCAAAATGTTACCAGAAAAATAAAGATATACCTACATATGATTTGTCACGTAAATAAAGATTTTTAAACTGTGGTATTTTAATTAAAAGCCTTGGCTATTTTTGAGAAAATCAGACATTTTGAAAACATTTGCATATAAAGTATGTTTGGAGTGGATGGTAAGATTTACTCGAAGATTTCCGTTGTCTTCTTTGAAAACTAGTGAACTTATACACCACGTTTGCCCCCCCCCCCTTGGTAGCGTAGACGGTAGCGTCCCTAACTCACATTCAAGAGGTCCCAAGTTCAAATTTGAGTAAGAGTGAGTTATCTGGATTTTTTTCCGGGGCTTTCGCTTATCTTAAAAGACGAATGTCAGGTAGCTCTAAGCTTCATGGGCCTTGGGCTCGTTTAAAAATCATTTCACCCATTTCATTCAACGTCTGATATGACAACTTTGGAGGACGTTATAAGTTATATATATATGTTTGGAATGCATCAGAGCTTTTCGTTTTTGAATTATGCTGTTCACAGACATACAAACGTAAACTTTCTATAAATGCAATTTTTTTATTCAGGATGCCGCAAAACTTGATAAACAATGAGCAGACTCTGGAAGCATAAATTTTTCTAAGTCCAAATCGTGTCCATGACCTGTGTACAGTTGTGTCACGGAACGTGTTTCTTTAGCTTCGTTCTACTGAATAATAATAATAATAATAATAATAATAATAATAATAATAATAATAATAATAATAATAATAATAATAATAATAATAATAATAATAATAATAATAATAATAATAATAATAATAATAATAATAATAATAATAATAATAATAATAATAATAATAATAATAATAATAATAATAATAATAATAATAATAATAATAATAATAATAATAATAATAATAATAATAATAATAATAATAATAATAATAATAATAATAATAATAATAATAATAATAATAATAATAATAATAATAATAATAATAATAATAATAATAATAATAATAATAATAATAATAATAATAATAATAATAATAATAATAATAATAATAATAATAATAATAATAATAATAATAATAATAATAATAATAATAATAATAATAATAATAATAATAATAATAATAATAATAATAATAATAATAATAATAATAATAATAATAATAATAATAATAATAATAATAATAATGATGATAATTAACAATAATAATGAGACTGTTTCATGTTTCCGTGCATATTCATATAGGGAATCTTTCCTTTGTTTCGCACACTATAACGTGTGCGAAAAAGTGACTCTCCTAATTGACTCATAACTGAGTCTCAGTTACTAACCATGCACGGATAGCCGAGTGGTTATAGTCAGGTATGTAGGAGCTAGACATACAAAGGTTTGAATCCCAAATATAAAAGTGATGTTTTTTTCTTAAAGAAATACAAAATGTATACTAAGCACATTGCAATAAAACTTCCAATTGCTAAGGTTTACTTGATTTTATGGCATTTATGCTCACACATAAAAACTGAAACACTCTACTCTGTTTTTAAACCAACTGAAATATATGTTTTATTCCTATATATAAAATAAATTAAAAATAGAAATTAACTTAGTAGCGGGTGTGTAAACCCTTTGCTCCTAATTACTGCCCTCATGCTGCGGGGCATGTATGAGACCAAAAGCATAGTGAAATTTTCACGAGAGGATACTTCGCATTTTATGCCAGCACCATTCATGAATGAATGAGCTCGAGTATTTACAGAACCAATATAAAGGCAATTTTCTAATAAAATTACATGTATTTTGAAAACGATAAGAATATGTTATTTGCGTTTTTATAAATGAATGTGTTTAAAATATTATTATTCATCTTGTGCAAGAAAAACATAAGGTATTGCTATTAAATTAACAATAATAAAAAGAAACATGAACATCAAGGATTCGAACTCATGTTGGTCCACTGACACACACACGTTTTACCGCTCGACTACCATGCATACGACCAAGCCGCAAAGAATCTCCCCATTTATCGCATAGATTTGAAATGAAGCTCAAGTAGTATCAAAGCGTAAATTGGAAAAAATTAATTGTTCGTGCGTGCACGATTTGGAAGAAGTAGCCTATTTGGGTTAATCTCAGTGTTTTCCTTCTTTTTGAGAAGAATGAGAGGCATTTTGGAGCCAGCATCATCGATATCTTACAATTTGTGGACGTTAAACCACGTACCAATCGATATTTCAGGTAGTATAAGCCTTCCAAATGTTAACCTTACCTGTTAACATTATTTCTGACTCTGTGTTTACTTTTTATAGTGAGCACTCGACTAAATTAGTTCACCGGAAAACCAAGATGTGAAGTCTCTGAGTAGAAGAAAACATTTTAAATTTATATTTAGACCAGATAGCTTCAGAGTATGCAAAGTTAAAATTTATAGGATGTTTTTCAAAGTCCAAGTAATACTTTAGTTGAGAGAGGAAAATGTACCTCTTCCAAAATAACGAATTTGATTACAATATGAACTAGAGGTAATAAACATGCAGCATTTGTTTTGAATTTATTGGAAATATAAAAGTTAAACTGACTTCTGAAATTCAAATAACCATTAGACACAGCCTTGGGGAGGGGGGGGGGGAGCAGCTACAAGAATCAAAGTTCGATTCGGAAAACATCGGAAGCATTCGCTAACGCTACGTTCACAATATACGCTTTGTAAATGTAGAATCGAATTGAAAGGTCCAATGATTTGAATCCCGAATATGGCATTGAAGTTTTCACTCTGAATCTACTGCCTTTCTATACTTCGGCCTACACACGGCTAGTGTGAAAGAATACTTAATTTTGCCAGTATATGGTTTACCACTCTGGCTTTATTTCAAAGCTATGCGATAGATAGGAAGATGCCTTGGGGCTTGGCCCCATGCATGGTAGATCGAGTGGTAAAACACGTATGTCTCGTAAGTGGACAATATGAGTTTGAATTCTTGATGTGCACGTTTCTTTTTATTACTGTCACTTTAAAAGCAATGCCTTATGTTTTTCTTGAGAAGATAATTAAAAATATTTTAAACACATTCATTTATAAAAACTAAAATAACATATTATTGCCGTTTTCAAGATAAATTCAATGTTGTGGAAACGTAGAGTCAGACTGAAAAATTCAATGCCATAGCCCGGATTTGAACCACGGATCTTCTGGTTTCCGTCCAGCCGCACTACCATTGTGCTACTATGCCCAACGTGCCGATATGACATTAAATTCTCCAACTGACTCGTATTTTCGCGGTAAACCACTTAGTAGTTCTCATAAAAACATGAGACAACTACCTTAATGACGACTTACAACATAATGTTGTTCCACAATTTAGCCTACACACGGCCAGTGTGACTGTATTTTAAGGGCACACGCAGTCCTTTTTGGTTGGAAGTAACAAGCAGTTCATTGTGAAGAAACAAATTCTCTTCCTGTTCCAAGAATTTCCTAAGTGAACAAATTCTCCAGCTTGGCTGTGCAATGTAACACCCCGACGTAAGGTTATCATTCCTGGGCCATGAATCATCGGGCTTCCGCTAATCTTACTGGCACTAAGTCTGTTCCATAATGACGTATTTTAGTAGTGTTTAACAACCTCAAGCAAATTCTGTTTCCCGCTCACAACTAGCGATAACCGATCTGAGCAATAGGTGACAACCACTCTAACCAACGTGGCAACGTTTGTTTACTTTTCCATAACAACGACCTTCACGTCCCTTGCTTGACAGTTGTCACGTATCTTTTAAAAATCAGACTTTATTGAGTAAATCTGTTCACATTATTCAGATTGATGCAGCCCGTGGTTTTAGCGTGGCAGACACAGCTGTGGCAATGTAATACGACTGCAGAGCGTATTCTGTCATAGCTAAACGTGGATTTCCGACTTTCTCTTTTCCGTCTGCTTCACTTTTCTCCGCCTTAGCGCGCATTGTTCAGTTTCGTCAGAAAGACGGGGCACGTGAAGCTGGAGGTATACGCTCACGGCGTTATGTGCCGCAGATGCATGCCACTACTGCGAAGAATCCTGGGCCAGGAAGCGACCCCATTCCCTCGTTCATTTGATAATAACCCTGCATACTTAACATAAAGTGACATACTTCTCATTTGTTTTTTTCTGCGTTGTGTAGCAAAAAAATCAAAAGAGAATTTGTGCCAAACAACAAATTTGTTTATTATTATTATTATTATTATTATTATTATTATTATTATTATTATTATTATTATTATTATTATTATTATTATTATTATTATTATTATTATTATTATTATTATTATTATTATTATTATTATTATTATTATTATTATTATTATTATTATTATTATTATTATTATTATTATTATTATTATTATTATTATTATTATTATTATTATTATTATTATTATTATTATTATTATTATTATTATTATTATTATTATTATTATTATTATTATTATTATTATTATTATTATTATTATTATTATTATTATTATTATTATTATTATTATTATTATTATTATTATTATTATTATTATTATTATTATTATTATTATTATTATTATTATTATTATTATTATTATTATTATTATTATTATTATTATTATTATTATTATTATTATTATTATTATTATTATTATTATTATTATTATTATTATTATTATTATTATTATTATTATTATTATTATTATTATTATTATTATTATTATTATTATTATTATTATTATTATTATTATTATTATTATTATTATTATTATTATTATTATTATTATTATTATTATTATTATTATTATTATTATTATTATTATTATTATTATTATTATTATTATTATTATTATTATTATTATTATTATTATTATTATTATTATTATTATTATTATTATACACGTAACTTTTCTCCAGTGCTTGGACAGGTCCCTCGAAGTTGAGACAAGTGATTTCTCGATAAAGAAACGTGAAGTGGTTCATTCTTAGGACCGAAAAATCATATTTAATGGGAACAAGCTTTTACGAAAGCTCTCCAATCCAAAATATAGGACAGCTGTAGATTTTTCAGAAACCCAGCAATTAAATGTGAAGGCTTGTAGTGTAGGTTATGTACACATAGTGTCACGAATTTAGAGTGAAGCAGCTTCATCCTTAGAAAATGGGAGCGTGCTTGTATTTCAATCTCCTGGAAAGAACCACAAAGTTAAAGCGAGTTACTCAATGGGAAGCAGTGCTTACTCTTCCACTGCTGTGATATATGTTAAGGTAAGATTTTAATGTTTTAGGAATATTTAATGTGTTTTTTTTAGTTATGGGAGAAATAGGCAGAACCTTCTCTGGCGTATAAAACGTGCCTTTATGTACAGAACCGCTGCCGGTACACGCACTGCGCTTGGCAACAGCGCTCGCCTGAGCATTGGCCAGCGTTCACATGCCTTTAACTTTTGTGAGCGGTATAGACTAATTAATCGCTGAAAGGTGTTCTCAGAGTGCCACCATAGAAAGATAATTATATTTATTATATAATAAATGCATGGTTCAATCCCGCCTGGAGGTTTCGTCCCGCCCCTGGTTCCACACAGTTTATACAGACAACTGAGCTAAGTGCGATTCTAAATATATACATCACGTAATGCAGACATAGCAAATGAAAATACATCATTATTGCCAACATCAAAATCACTGAAATTAAGCATATAATAGCTTAAATATTCTCGAAGGACACTAAATAAAACATGGTAATGATGGCATTTTGAAAGGCGGTGTTGCTAAGAAGAGAACATTAGCACCCAAACACACATTATCGTCTAACATCACAAAAACTGCAGCTAATCTCAGTTGGCTAAATTTAAGTAGCAAAGCGGTTAACAATTAATTGGAATTTTTCTTGCCAGATGGTATTTTAGATTCACAATGCCACTCATCTCTTGCGCTAGAGATTGTTACGGTATGAGTTGAAGTAACTACGAGCATTTCCCGATATCAGTGCACATGCTATGAATGTCAACTATACCTGCTATCTCTGGTACTTTATTAATTGTTGTGAGGATAGTTATTTACTATCGCTATTACTTTCGTAACCATTACGAGTATTGGGAGTTATTTTTATTCGTTACATTTGTAACTAGTTAGTTTTATCTCCGTTACTCCTTTTACATTAAGGTAATCGTTATATGGTAATCTTTTTGTCTTCTGCTCTTCACAAGTTTGAAGTACTCGAGTCTAAGCAAAAAATGCCTTTGAAATTTAAATCAGTATCAACCGGAAGAGTTGCCATCTTTCCAGTAGATGGTAGGTGATAGAGAAACCTGGCTGTAAACTTGCTTTAACGCTTGTTGCCGTTATAAAGGGAAGAGCATACATAAACAATTATATCTGATAAGCGAAGTTTTAATTATTTTCTGCTTTTATGAAGTCTCATTAGAAATGTATATTCCAGTATTTCAGTTTCAAAAATTCAGCGGTTTTAAAGGAGCATCTGACCATCCGCCAATATTCACTTTTTAGATAAAGACCACTGAGTAAATATTGTAACTTTGTGGGTTCGTAGAATTAAAAGGCCGAGTTGCAGAAATTAATAATCTCCTTTATTTTCGTCAAAATACACTATTCAGTTCTCACGAAAGAACATTAAATCACATATACACAATCTTACAAGGTGGATCACAATAACAAACAGTGACAGCAGATTACATCTTTAGCTCTCGTTACAACAACACAGCTGGCTATCTCTCATTTCACAACTGACTCTTCTGGCATGTCACAATCCTTTTTATTTGTCCATTCATAAGTCGAGAACATTCTCGCACAAATAAGAAAACCATTCTCCGTCAATCGAGATATCTCTAGAAATTTCCAAACATGAAACCCTGCCTGTGGCGGTGAGTCCTTTATCTGAGATAACATTGTTTGCCGCTTTTGTGATCGTCGCCGCGTTATCGTTAACTGCTCATGCAAGCTCGTGAAACATTATCCGCCTCTATTATCGATTTGTGCCGAAACGTTTATGCCCAGCGCCGCGACAATATAGTTTGTTCTTTTACAGTGATTATGATTCTGTCTCAGTTTTGTTGTTGTTGTGAAGTGTTTCAATTGACGCAATTTTTAAAGGTGTGGTCACAACTTATTTAAATATTTTTAAGTCATACCTATACCTAATACTTTCTTGAAGAATTGCCTTTAGTCAAAATTACATGTTTGTATTTTCAGTATTATATGAAATACATCTATTTGGAATATAAAAGGCCGTAAAGTTTCAGAAATTATTTTGAAAATTGCTTTCCAAAAGAATTATGAACTGAATAAAAATAATTCAAACTTGAATATCTTAATATTTATCCATTGATCTGATTGAAGCACTGTATGTTAACGTTTCTAATGTCTCCTGCATGGGACACTGAAATTGACTGAAAGGTGGCAAAATTAGAAGGTTTAGCAGTTCTTAAATTATTTGGCATATCTCACCCAGCTTTAAACATTCTCAATATTTTCACTAAGACAATGTTAATGCAATCTGTTTTTATTCTTAGGAAATCTTAAGTAAAATGATTCCTAAGAAAACAAATTGCTAATATATACTTTATTTAAATAATTTACAGTATAAATTTCAGCTATTTTCAAAAGCAAGGCAAAAATATTTGATAAAAATTCCGTTCCTTATTGTACAGGTATTCAGAAACGGTGACATTCAATGGGCTATGTTCGACTTCAGTTAAATTGTATACACTTAAAGTATCAATATTATATAACTTAAGTTTTAAGGGGGTAAAAGACCAACTTTCTATTTTCTGTACTATTTGAGTTAGTGGCTTCTTTTTAGCACACGTTTATCACAGTAAACTTGCAGTGCTGTTGAAGTTTCATATTGCTGGATTTAATAGTTTTTGAGTTATTAATGCCTTTTACTTGAAAACTATCCCCTTTTATAAACGTTGACTAAAATATTTTTTAAAAGATCCCATACAAGTTATCATTCACTTGTGTCTAAAGTTTTTAAGTGTTCAGATTTTAAATAGCTTTCTCCTGAGATAAATAGAAAACAATTAACGTACTTAACACTAAAATTGTAAGCCGTTTGAGGACTGCATTAGCTACTTTATTTTTTGTTTTAAGAGCTACATAATACATAAAATATGATACGTTTTCACTAATTACTTTTTTACAACATCTAGTAAAAATTATAAGTTTATTGTATGCAACTTTTGATGGATTTATATTTCGAATACAGCAAACTACTTTAAAATAAAACTATGGAAAATGTAATTTAAAGTATGGTTTGCAATTTATTCGTATATGTTAATTAATTATAATGCAAGATTATTTCTTAAGGCTTCAAATAACATAGAATATTGAAACTCTAGGAATAGATAAATTAGGGTAGATTTTCTTTTGTTTTGGTAAAAGAACCTAAAACGATTTTCTGCACAACGATTTCTTTCCTTAGGAACGTTGATTTTCAGATTTGAAACGCTTTACGTTTGCTTGTTAACGTTGGCAGTAAGACGTTTGTGAGTTGTTTGAACGATGTTATTCAGATAACATTAGCATAGCGACAGCGCCTTGCTGCCGCTATATAAACCTCGCCCGCTCTTTGGAGACAAGCGGGACTCATTTCGCCCACATTTGGAGAGTGGGGAGGTCACACTATTCAGGTCGAATTGTGACCATCTGTTCTTTAAGACATTTCTTTGTTGTCGTTGGCTGTTCGCAATACTATGGCATCTTCATCTTCTGAAATAATGCGTGATAAATAGGGCAGCGGTACATTTACAGTTCTTGATTCCTATTTATTTGCACCTTCAGATGTCGGTTACATGCGTGTACGCAAGAATGCGTAACACCACTGCCGGTATCATCTGTTAGGTATCTTACGGTTTGCGTAACACGCTCGTTGCCAATGGTGAAAGTGTACTTCCCGGCATAGTTGGCTGTACTTTTCCTTGCTGGCATGTTCTACACATGGGATTTATGTTCTGCACATCAACAAGCAAATGTTGAAAACAGTATACACAGCCATCGCTGTAACATGACAACAAGGCGCATGCACTTCCGACAGGTACTTAACTTTATTTGCGAGCTAGTAATTAGACACCGTATTGGCCCGAAAATAAACAATTGTTTGTCCAAATTTTAATGGCAGAAAGTCGGGTTACAGCTTTTGTATGCTACCTTGGCTTTTTAAAGTCCTTTTCTTTTGAAAACCTGTACTTATTGGTAAAAATACAACTAGCAATTAAAATAATAGAAACATATGTAATTTTATTACACAATAGTACAATCGTTTACTAGCATTTTGGGGTTCACATTGTGTATATCTTCGTACCTTCTAACTGAATGTTTCAGTTCAGCTTTAGAGAGCTGCACACTGGTAAGGAAGCTTGTTTTAGCCGTAATGAATGAACATTTAGAGCGAAAAACATAATGAAGACAAGGTATTTAGCATAGTTAGGTTGCAAGCTTCAAACTTCTAGTTGTGCTTTATACTAAAACCACAACCAACAGAGAGGCCGAATAAACGATGAACTGGACGAATGCGTTTGGTGTCAATGTGATGTACCATATGCTAGGCGAGGTTCACCTATATGCATGTTTGAAAATAAAAAGCTCTCTTATTTTTCTTGCCTCAGTGGTGATTCTGCTTATTTTCAAGCCAAAAGTTTCCCCCTTACCATCTTCGAAGCGTGTTTTCATATTCAAAAGAGAAGTAACTGGGATGGGTCTTAGGCACATAAAATGTATGACTTGTTGAAGCAGATAGGTATGGGTCATTCTTGGATAAATGCAGAGTATGGGTATAGAGGCTTCTGGAAAGAGGTTAAGCTAAGATTAGAAGATATTGACAGACAAGATATTTTTGCCAATATAAGTGACAAAAGCTCACTGAGATTATATAGAGAAATAAAAACAACCTGGGGGAGGGAAGGATATATAGATATATGTAGTAAGTTAGAGCGAGAAGGTTTTGCTTGGGCGAGAACAGGAGTGAGAAACTTGAAAGGTATAGGTCAAGAGAGGGAGCTAGATAAATGTCCATTGTGTGGAGAAGAGAATGCAGATTTCCATTGTATATTAAATTGTAGTCAAACAAAGATATGGAGAGAGCAGGCTTGGCTACGTAAATGGGACAGTAGGGGGGGTGAAGTAGTAATTAGAAAAATGTTGTCAGTAAAAGGAGAAAAGAACAGGAGAAATATAGGGAATTATTTAGGGAAAGTTAAAGAGAGATGGCTAAGAACAATTAAGAAAAAAATGTAGAGTGAGATAGGTGAAATGGCAGAAAGTGTAAAAAGGAGCAGAGGGCCTCCATTACACAAAAACCTAGGGTTAGGTGTATGGGGACTGAATTACTATTCAATGGTGGGCAACATGATAACATGATAGGATTTTCAGGATTTAGGAATATATGGCATATTTCAGTATGTATTTTATAATTGTAATCTTGATTTTGTATTTCCATTTGTTGATGTAAAAGGAAAGGAAATAAATTACAAATTACAAATTACCATCTTCGAATTTTCAGGGTGCGGCTTATATACGAGGGAGGCTTAATTTTAGGCCAATACGTATTTTTGTGCTGAACATTCAAGAAAAAAGCCGTTTCCCTGTTTTATTAAACTAACTGAAGGAACAAATTAATTTACTATTGAGATCTGCATCAATTGAATATTTAAAACTTTATTTTAAAAATTTTGAACATTCGGAATAGTACGTCTTTTAGTTAATAATTGCATGTTAATGTACTAACTGGATCCCAAACACTACAAGTTTTAACTTTGAAAATATACATATTAATTTGGTTACAATTTTTCTGTAATACCATATTATTTTATATAAGCTTTTCATTTATACTAAAAATATTGATTTGTTCCATTTAGTAGGCACACACATAAGGTGGAGGAAGAAAAAGTAAGGCATTCTTCATATCTGCTATTCCTCTACCTCAGTGAAAAAACAGATACGTCAGTACATTCCCCCATCATAGATGCCCATTATTGAAAGTGTACAAATCTCCTTGTGATTATTCAACACTTCAACCTAATTAGGAACAAAATACCATCATTAGGTTTCTCTTCACCGTAAAACAAAGGTTTGAAATTTTGCTGAAAATCTACCGCAATTATTTATTTTACTTAGGCAAAGTACAACTGAAAGATGTATCGGATTTCGTTAAATGTTTAATATTAGTCTCATTCGCTTATTTAGTTTTAAATAGTATAAGTTGTATATAAGTTTGCTCACCATAAGGTTGAAAATGGTTTGTTTATGCTTGTTTTAGAATTGTTTGATTAATTTTAGAATATTCTTAATTTTGTTCAAAGTTACTCGATATTTTACGTTTGTGTAGAGAGTTTGCCGAAAAATTATGTACTATTTTCGAGTTACTTGTTTGTATTAAAATTACTTTTAAAAGCAACCAGAGGTGATGTTTTATCCTCTGACCATATCGTTGCCTCATCGAACAATTTGTAGTGCAGTTCAATGAGCATAATAGGAATTTAGCCCAGGACAAAACATAGAGGTTGGTCTAAATGGCTCCTCTAGCTATGACATAATTTAAGAATATAGTAAATAGAATATATAGACAAAACATGTATCAGTTAGCAGAAAGCAAAATAATCATTGAACACACGAATCAGTGAGTGTAAAAGGCAGAAGTGTGGTCATTGAACAGGGACTTTGTGGTGGAGCTGTTCGATGAGAGAATGTATTCTACTGCTCCTTGGATACTGAAGGTTGGCGATGAGAGCTTTGGAGAAGGTGCTGATGAACCAGAAAGTCCGAGCTCATGGTGAAGCTGTCGATCTTGACTCGGGGATTGTTAGTTTCATTGGTGGCCCCTCAAACAGGACTTCATAGATGATCAAGAGTCACAGAAGGAACGGCGAGGATGAAATGTAAAGCTTTTCATTCCGGATCAACCCTGATGACAATACAAACTACTATATTCCTTATGATTTGAAGACGATTAATTATGAGCTTTACTGGCGGCGCCCCAAACAGAATCTGCATAGGGGATCAAGAATGTTAAAAGCACGGTGCGGATGAACTGGAAAGCTCCAGCTTACGGTGCAGCTTTCGATTCGGGTGAACCCTGACGGTAATATGAATTGCTCAATTTCTTATGAACTGAAGGCAGTAAGTGTGAAGTTTACTTGCGGTAGCCCAAGCAGGGTTTGCATACCTAATCGAGAATCACAGAAGATATGTATATAACAGCGGTGAGCAGTCAAATGATGTAGGGTTTTTGACAGCTACATTAAGGCTCAGAAAATACCGCAATTAAAACAAGAAAGAACAATATTCAACATTATTGAAACTTACTACAAGTCATATAATCTTATAAGTGTACTAAGCAGCATTATGGATAACAACATACGGTTAACAAGTGTTCTAAAATAATTTTTATAATGTGGGATTACTAAACTTTTCCAGTAGATTCAGAGTAGGAGGAAGTATCGGAATATAATTCTCTATAATCAAGTATAAAGGAACTTAAAATCATCGGTATCTTACAAGGGAACTTGACTATGTTTTGGTTACTTTTGTTTTATTTAATATTTATTGTTGAGAATATGCCTTGAGATTCATACATAAACTGTGCACAAAATAATTTTGTTCTCCATGACGTAACATAAAAACCTATCAGGATACTGTTAAGATTCAATAGTTATTAATGGAAAATAAAAATATTACTATCCTATTTTGTAGATGATATAATGACTTTGTAGTGCAGTAAGGTCTGGTTAGAAAAGCGGATCATATGGTACAGACCAACACACTTATGCTCTCATGAGTGCGTTTTGGGCTTATTATTTATTAATTGTAGTGAAACCCATTGTTAAGGTATATACAAAATAGATTAGCCCTATAATTTTCTTGAAACTTAACGTCTACGATTAAAACTATTGATTGGACAATCCTACTATATGAATTAAAAATAGCGTCAGTTATTGTTGGGAGAACAGTTAAGATCATTCAGCTTAAGTCATTAAGATAAACTTACATTTCTTTAATATTATTGATCTGAAATTGTTGAAATCTCTGAATCTTAAGAGGTTACTCAGCGCCATGATAAAACAATAAAAATATGTATAAAATATTTCGTGTTGTTTAACCACTAATCTTGAAGCGTTTAGTTTGAAAGGGAATCAGAGAGCAATATTTGCAAAACATGTGAAGGTTACGCTAATCAAACGCCATGTGCTGCTATATCTGGAATCTTTCAAGTGCAGAGTTTCATCGGTTGATTTGCTTCTCTGACGGGAAGGACCCAAACCTTTACTTAGCAGCACATTTCTGCTTGATCCGATTGGGGTAAGCAGAAATGACCAATTGATTATGCGTTTTTACATTCTGTCCCGTTTGTTTGAGGTAGGTAGAAGTACTGTATTCCATCTAGCATTTCCATATCGACATTGCACCGAAAATAAATGCATTCCAGCTCTGGAATCAAAAGGAAAATATTTTTATAAAATCGTTCTGTTCGTACGCGCGCTTGTATGATTGTGTAAGAGAGCAGATTAACTTAAAAATGAAGAGCAGGATAAATACCAAACTTGATATTTAAGTTTCATATCTACAAAAGTCAACCGCGAAAAAGTACCCCAAAAAAACATGAGAAAGTTTCCTTACTTTTTATTTTCTCAAAAATTGGAGGAAACAGTTTTCACAAAAAATACGATAGATATTTTCAAGACAAACTTAATGTACAAAAAGTGTAGATCTCCTTAAGATACAACGGGTTTAATTTGTCAATAACTTGTCATTTTTGAAGAACTGTCATCATTTCTTTCTCTCTCGGAATGTCATATGAAAAGAGTATGCAATTCCAAGGTCAGTATCTAGCGTCCGGCTTTTAAACATTTCACTTCGTTTTCCTCTATACCTTTTGTGCCTAGAAGTAAACGTGTCATTTAACTATTTCCGCTAACTTTATCTCGATAGCATGTAGATATAATGTTTAAGGAATACTAATTTATATATAAGTAAAGCAGGTGGAGCTAAGTCATGTCAATGTACCATATACATTTTTAGTAAACAATCGCGTTCTTCCGCAAGTATTCCTGCGAACAGCACATTTCAAAAAGGAAAATTCGGACAAGTACCAAACTTGGTAATTTAAGACATAATTCAAGGATTGCTGCACGAAATTGCTTTGGAAATTCTTCCACTCCATACTCCCCCTTTCATTACATGGGTAAATTTTGGTTATTTTTTTATTTTATCAGAAATTGCGCTGGCCGCGCCATGACTCAGTGGTTAGACAGCTTGGCTCTCACCTAGGTGGCCCGGGTTCGATCCCAGGCGACCGCAAAGTGGGATTTGTAGTGGACAACATGGCGGTGAGTTGGGTTTCCTCCCGGACCTCCGGTTTCCCCCCACCGTTATTCCAACAATTGTTCCATCAATCATTCATCTCAGGCGTTGGGCCGACCCCTAAACCCTGATTTCTTCCCAGGTCAGATGAAGGAACCCAAGAGCCTCCTAACGTCAGCATTGACGAGAAAGGGAAGGGGGGGGGGAAGAATTTGCACTAAAATTTTAATTAAAATTATATTTTTGAGATGTCTTGAAGAATAAAATGTGTGTGTTCAATTTTCTGTGGATAGCTTTTATGGCCTTTTTTATTTTATAGAATTTCAAATTAACAAGACATAGAAACGTGCTACAGAAATTACGAAACTTATTAAAATACACAATTAGTGTTAAATGGACATTCTACCACGCATTTACATAATAGTAAGAGAAGCTATTGCATTCCACCCAAAAATTTGATATCGATACTTGAAAATAAATACATATTTTGAAGCACCTGATTAAAACAAATTTTTTGGAGAGGTTAATGAGTGTAACTGTGAAGAGAATAACTCAACGAAAAGTCGGAAATATTCCACAATTGGTATTTAAGCTCAGAATTTTTAAAATATGCGACTTGAAGGTTTTCAGAAAAAGAAAAAACCCTGCTACAAACTACCCTTCACAGGAACATTTATTTTCTTATTCGGCAGGAATTTTGTATAATCATATACAATTTACGCGATAGATGAAAAGATACTATACAAATAATCTATTACAGTGCCTTATTTTTCACTGGTGGCCGACCGGCCGGCGGGTGGTTAGTGTTGTAGCAGAAGGCACGCTGCGGTCTGGAAACGGCCGTACCAGACCGGACTTGGATACCGGAGACCGTCCTACCAGACTCGGAAGTTTTACTCAAACCATATCATTCCGCCATGCACCGTCGAGATACCCGCCGACACTTCTACCCCGAATGAGACTACCAGATGAGAGATGATGGAAAATGATATTGGAGATGAACTGGAGTGACAGGAAATTCGGGGAACATAATTTACCTTTTTCTTTAAAACTTTTTTAAAGGATGGACCCACACCCGCCGCCCCCGGTGGCGATCGTCCGGCATGCAGTGCCGTGCGCTACATCGCCTCCCTCATGCAGTTAGAGTTCTAACATGCTGGGAGAGTTAATGTGTTATTTCGTGGATTAGTCGGGTTCCGCTTTAGCAACCCGGTTAGTCCCGTAATGTATGATGCTGGCATGCATTGCATGCGAGCTCGTCAAAGGATGAGATCCTTGGCTGCAGCCATGAGCGAGTCCTGAGTATAGCCAGGGGCAGTTAAGGTGTTCATGCAAAGGGAAATGTGTGTAGTGGTTAAATTACGTGAATTTTCAAATGTTTGCGTGGATTTGTCGTGCAGGTAGTTGAGTGGTTAGGTGCTGGGAGCGATAATGATATAAGTTGTACGTGTCCGTACAAGTAGCTCCTGTCCATATTAGTGCCAGGTAGTCATGGTGTCTACTTTTCTGCGCAGTAGCATACTCGGCGAAGACGGTGCAGCCGCGGGAAGTGTGTCACTTGAGGGATGCCCTTCGTCCCCTCGGGTGCGCCTTGGCTGGGTAGCTCAAGGTCTTCTAGGGCAGCTGCATCGGTGGTCCCTCACGTGAAGAGTCTGTAACAACGGTAAGATCAAGTGTCAGTGAATCGAGCTGTCGAGGAAGTCTGAAATTTCGTTATCTATGTCTGGGTTGGTCAGATTTCTGTCAAATAGTGATAGAGGTCGTTTGTGTCGGTCAATCGTTGTCTCGTACTGGCCGAGGTTAGATATTAATGTGTTATGGTGTGCGGGTAGTTTACTCTACATGTCGTATGATAGCTCTTTTAATAAATTGCTCGATTGTGTGCCTGTGTAAGTCATCGTGTAGTTCTTTTGATGGCGTGATAATTGGTACTCTGCATATTATTCTGAGTATTTTGTTTTGAAGAGTTTGAATGCGTTTGATGTGGGTCTTAGCCGCGTACCCCCCGACCACCGCTGCGTAAGTCACAATTGGTCTAATAAGTGTCTTGTATAGCATTAATCAATGTCGGGTTTTAACGAGTTGCTGAGATTGATTAGCGAGTATAAATTGCGTAATTGTGCTTAGGGTTTCTTCCGTACTTCATCAATGTGTGGTCACCAAGTGAGACCTTGGTCCATTACTAGTCCTAGATATTTGACCTTGGTGGTCCAGTTTATATCGCTGTTGCATAGGGTTAGCGGAGCTAGACCGTGTCTCGGGTGGTAATGCTTCTTGCGCTTAGTGAGTATTATGGCTTCGCTTTTTGCTGTGTTCACTTTAATTCGCCATCTGGTAAGCCACGACTCTAACCGACTAAATGACTCCTGTAAGTATTTGTGTATTACTGTTAATCTGCCCGATTGAGCCATAATCGTGGTGTTATCAGCGTACAGGAAGTATGTGTTGGCTGGATTTTTTTTGGCATGTCATTTATATATATATATATATATATATATATATATGTTGAATAGTAGTGGTCCCAGTATACTGCCTTGTGGAACGCCTGCCTTTATTGGACGAGACGTGGATGTGGCAAGGAGAAAGTTCGATCGCGCAAGTAATTTGCAACTAATTTTATCATTATATCCGGAAATTTGTATGACATCATCTTCCGCAGTAGGCCCGCGTTCCATACGCGGTCGAAGGCACGTTCAGTGTCCAATTGGACAGCTCCCGTTGACTTTTTAATGTTGTAACCTTTCGTAATGTGCTCAGTGGTGCGTATAAGCTGCAAGGTGGTTGAATGTTTAGCTCGGAGTCCGAACTGTTCGGGGATGAGCAGATTGTGTTTTATTACAAACGCATTTATTCGTTTCGCTATGACTTTTTCCAGTAGTTTGCTCATTGTGTTAAGTAGATTAATTGGTCTGTAATCGTTCGCGTTCGTGTAATCCTTGCCTTGCTTCGGGAAGTGTAGCACGCTTGCTGTTTTCCATCGATTGGGGAAGCAGCCATGCGTGAGGCATAGGTTGAAGATTTTTGCAAGTACTCGCAGTGCGCTTTGTGGCATATTTTGCAGTGAAATGTTGGGGATCCGATCATGTCCGGGTGCTTTTCGTTTTGGCAGGTGCTGTATCAGCCATTTTATCTCCGTGTGATGAGTTTTTCTTATTTGGTCATGCGACGGTCGTTCGTGCAAGTTTTGTGTGAGTGCGTCAGTTTCTCTAATAAATATAGGTAGTGACGGTGTTAAATTAGGGGTTAATGTGTTTTCGAGGGCGTCCGCTAGTGCCCCTGCCTTCTCTTCGTCTGTTGTGGCAATGCGTTGCCCAATGTGAAGAGGGGGAATAGAGACCTTCTCTCTGGTTAGGCACCTGGTAATTTACCTACCCAGCACCCGCCGGGCGACAACCTGGGAAGACCCGCGAGAAAACCCATGGGTCAGGCAGGTCGGCCACGAGAATCGAACCCAGTCCTTCTGAATGCAGGCTACAGACGAAACCGTCTGAGCCATCCCGCTCGGTACTAGTTTCTATTAGATCTATTTAAAACAAATCACTGACTTTAAACGATTTTTTGAGGCATGTCATTTCCGAGGTATTTATTACTATGTCATGGTTCAAATTATTCATTAATTTGTCCTTCTTTTAAAGCACTGTCGATAGTCAATTGTCAGGATTGCATGTAGAGAGTATAGAGTTTTAAGGCTACCATATAGCGTCCAGTTTTTAAATATATATATACATACATATACATTAAAATGAAGTAGACAGAAAAATAAACCTTTCTAAGAATAATTTGTATGCGCACAAGTAAACAATATGAATGTAACACATCACATTTTTAGTTTGAATTTGCAGGATTCTAAACTACATGCCTATGAAATGTTATGTTCGCAATTTGTTAAAACATTTGACTGCCATATTAGCGATGTATCTGGGTTAATGCAGCCACAACAAAACGTTTGTCTTCTCAGCTCAGTGGTTCTTGGCTCGATTTCCTTCTAGAACGTGGAATTTTTCTTAAAGCGAGAATCTTTCGCTCAGTTTGGAAGTGCATACATACCTGTAGTGAACATCAAATGGCTTATGAAATTCAATGTTAAAAAACCTACAGTGTACGATTTTTTTCTCAATTCAAAGTCACCGATATTGGTACAAAAGATTATGGAGTCTGCACAAATGAAACAGAAATCATATTTAAATAATGTTTGGAAAATAAAATAAGCAGGAAAAAGGGAGAAAACAGGCATTTTAAGGAATGAATTAGAAAATAGACATTTGTTTAATATGTTTGATGCTGACTGTTACTACATACGGCACCACCTACGGTGACACTATTTATGAAATGAAACTTAGAGAAAGAAATACGTTTGCCAGTTGTGATGACTGAGGAAAGCCTGCAACAAAGTTATGTTAGGGAGGATGGTCTGGCGGGGTTTGAACATCAGATCACCCCCGTTCAATGTCACAGAATGGGCATGCAAAGAAGCTACAATGAATAGAGAAAGTGGTGCGATTGGAGCTCTGTGTGCATTCGTGTATACTTTTAAAACTTAACTGCGTGTATTCTATTTCCTTTTATTTTATTATCGATATCATTATACTTATATAATGATATCTTGATTTAATTTGTTTACTTCAAATTATACGCATAACATAATTTAGTTAAAGGTCTTTTTTACCATTATAGTCTCCCCCCCCCCCCCGCAGATTATTGGCTCCAGGCTTCTACTTCCAGTCGAAAGTTTTTTAGAGATTTACACATATTTATGAATTAGCTTTTTGTGACTATAAGCTGTCTGTGAAAAATCTAGCAATAAGACATTTTAATAACTCGCAGACTATTACAGATTGCTAAAATGAAAATTGTAGCAAGTGTGTGGAAACTTTAATGCTCCAATGCGGTTTTCTCATCCTTGTTTTCTTTCTTTTTTAACACCCTTTAACCAGTTGATATCGAACGATGAATTAACAAAATAATTGAAAGGATGCGAAATATTTGGCATACAGCTTCGAGTTACCTGGCATTATTCGTTTTAGGATAAGGAAAAAACCCCGAAAAATAAACTTACCCAGATAACTCATGCTAAACTATATTTGAAATAGGGGCCTCTTAAAAGTGCGGCAGACATGCTAACCCCACGTCACGGACGTTAGCCAAATGGTGTTGGTCTATAACGAAAGCATTTCTTTAGTAAGAAGTTTAGCAATAAACCCACTTTACAACTGTCTGGAGTCTTGAACAGACTTAATCGGGAAAGGAGGTCGTCTTCACAACTTAAGGATATTCTACTTCTGCAGCTGTCACTTCAAAGATGCCAGAAAATAACAGGAAGACAAGCTGGATATAGTCTAGACGTCTGTCGTGCTAGAAGAGATTTATTCATATCCTCTCTGTTTCATTTCGTATAAACGGAATTATCTGAGTAGTGCTTTTTGTCTGGAACGTCGTGCATTACGCGAAACTAGTTTTAAAAATTATGTTATGTTCACATGACTTTCTCTACTCTTCAGCGTTCTCCAATGGATAAGTATACAAACTATTCGTATGAAAACTTATTTTTCTTAACACTTCATTTTAATCAAGACAAATATCTGCAGAAATAGTTACATTAAACATTTGGTTATAGACAGAAAGAGAATAACGACAATCAAATATTGAAGAACAAGACGATATATGCTGACCGTGAAATTCCATTACTCTCTCTATGCAATCGCAAAAAAAAAAAAAAAAAAAAAAAAAAAAAAAAAACCAGCTGAATATCGAGAGGAATTTGAAAAGATGACAGAATTAATAAGGAATATCGCGGAATAGGCTTTCACCACAAAAATGGACTTCTTTGACATAAATTGTGGCTTCAAAGTTATGTAAACTTTTTGTATAGTGTGCCATCGTCAATGTTTTTAATGTCTTAGAACATGGGTCATATTGGGTGAGGGATGAAATCTGTGAAATGATGCTCAAATGAACCAGAGTACATAGAGCTCAGAACTAACACACATTCGCCTTTCAGGATAAGGGAACCCCAGGGAAGAAACTTTATACATATAACTCGCTGAGATTTGAACACAGCATCTCTTATATGTGAGGTAGACGCGCTACCACGACGCTACGGAGGCGGGCGTTCTCGTCTGTCATTAACCAATTATACAGAATTATACAAAATTCCTTCGAAATAAAGTGAACGTTGCAGGGTATTCCCAGAAAATTCGAGATACCTGCACATTTCATTTTATATGAAAATGTCTTAAACGTATGGCATTTTAATTAAAATTGTTAAAGCCATTTTAGAGATAATAAACATTTTGAACAATTTTACACGTAAAGGGGATAGTTTTCGTTGGGATAGTTCTTTTCTTTTTAAACTTGGTGTCGCATTCCTGCGAAAAACCAAGTAAAAAACAAGTTTTCCCTCTCGAGTTATGTTTTTCTCAAACACAGACACGCGCAAGCGAACATTCTCTTAAAATGCCATTTTTTGCTTCATGGGGCCTCAAAACATTTATTTTTGATGAGATATTGGTATCAAGTTTTGGGGTGGAATACAACAATTCCTCTACTTATTGTAGTAAAGAAAGTAAAAGTGTAAAACGCCACGTTCACTCGGGGGAGCATAAATTGCGTGCGGGACCAGTCTAGGTAGAAAAAGTAGATAAACATTGGGTTGAGTGCAGGTATTCCTGAACGCACATTTGCCGGATTGTCCTTGGACACCCCTTTAATAGTTGGGACTGAACAGTCGAATGAGTGACTAGTAATTTAGTGTCTTCAAGTCGGTGCTGATCTTATCTTATCTTCAACAAGGTTAATGAAGAAGTTAAATTGAAATGTTTTAATTCAAATACGGTATATGTGGACTTCGAAAACGCCTTACATATGGTTATTCGTGAAATGCTATCAAGTGCAAACTTATGGGAATGTAAATTTTACCTCGGACTAAGTTGGTGGAGAAAGATTCAGAATGTTCTTAGTAAAGTTTATAAACAAAAAGATTCTGAGATTAGTAATTTCCCGAAGGTTTTTTCCGGTCCTTCGTATCTAAGTCCCAACCAAGTGGAAGACTGTTGTACTGATGACATCATGGCAATACAACCCCCTGAATATCCATGAATTTTGTGATTATATTCTATAAAATAACATCATGCATGATAACCAATTTCCTCCAAATTTATGGACTGAGATTTCTTCCTCTTGCATGCGTACAACCAATGCATGTGAATCATTTCATGCACATTTAAACAGTTTCTTCTACTCCCCACACCCTTTACCAGTTATCAGATGTCCTGAAATGCATTCAAACCAAAGTGTATATGAAAATAAGTTCTGAGTCAGCCATTAGACGACCAGCGATTTGAGGAAGAGAAACTGCTGTTCATAATAAAATGATTTTTTTTTTACGTCCTCCAACGTTAAGTCATATCGGACGGTGAATGAATTAGTGAAATGCTGCTCAAATGAGTCCAGGGTCCATGAAGCTTAGAGTTACCTGACATTCGTCTTGAAGGACAAGGGAAAACTCCGGAAAAACCTTATCCAGGTAACTCACCCTGACCAAGATTCGAACTCGAGACCTCTTGATCGTGAGGCAGACATGCTACCATCTACGCTACCGAGGCGGGCAATAAAATGATGGAACTACAAATATGTTTATCAATGTCTGCCCAAAGTTTGACGAAGTCAAGTAATTAAAGTTATGAAACCGTAAAAGTACAATGTAATGCATGTAACATTTTTAACCATGCGAGACTTAGCTTCTTCGTAAGGCTAGGCTGCCAGTCATAAGTCTGACAAATGGGAAAGAAAATTTTACATGTTTTAATTTGGCACGTGATTTGAGAACTCCGTAGAAAACCTTAGCACGCAATTCGTAAAACTGTCCCCTTCCAGCGAGCAATTCGTAAACACCGGTTCATTCACCTTTCTCAACCCATTATAGCTTTACAAAATCGTTTATGTAAAAGTGAATACTTTATTAACACTACATTGCACTACAATTTTGTCTCAAAATAATATAAAATTAAGCAATATGATCTTAACTGCATAGAAGTTCATGTAGGTATTCCCATAACGTGAATCAATTGTTCTTAAAAAATGATGCCAGGTGGCTGAAAAGATGAATCGAGTAGCATGTTTCATACATGCCACCAGTTCAAAGAAACACCTACAGTATAAGAACGAATATTTTTAAAACGGTTAGTTCTGCAAAAATCTCTATTTGACATATATGATCATAATCAAAAAGACCACGAAATTCTCAGAAAATTCAAAGTATGCATTTCATTAGCTATACGTTTGCTTTTAGCAAAATTTTAAGCAATGTCTCTTGAGCCCTTTTTGAAAAAATAAAAATAACCATACAGTTCGTCTGGTTTATCTTGAAACACGGGAATTAGAGAGAGCGCGCACTATTGCCCACGCTGTTGTAGGTAACCCATGACTGCCTAATTCCTCACCACATCACTTCTATGTACGGTTTGTCTGGTTTATCTCGAAACATAGGAATTAGAGGAGGGGGGGGGGGGGAGAACGCATTATTGTCCACGTAGTTAACCCATGACTGCTTAATCCTACATTGCATTACTTTCATGCAACGTTCCGATTGATTCCGCGTGATCATATTGTAGCTATCTATTTAATACTTTCAAGCACAGCGCTTTAAAAACTACTGGTAGATGGCGGTAGTATAGATATACCGTCCATCAGAGATTTTTTGGAGTCACTTTCTTGTAAATTTACGACGAAATTGTCCAATATATCAATTAATCTGTCTTTTCCCCAGTAAATCTTTTCTACCGCTTTTACTGATTTGTGACCATATTAGCTCGATAACATTCATATCACAATGACACGGAGGTAAGGTATGTCCATTAAACTCAGCTATGGAGTAGATTGTACACAGTTTGAACTTATCTTTGTTTCCCTTAATTATCTGGTACGACACCGGTTTTGATAGCAAATTTCCGTTATTACCATATTTCACTGTCAACATAACGTACTGTTTGTAAATAAGCAAGCCCTGCACTGGTTGCAGCACTTGTCGCTATCTGACGGAGACTAGGCAGCCGTGGATAGCAGTAGCAATGTGTTTACAAAATCTTTCATCCCTTCCATGTCACAGGGAGGAGTAGCGTTAAGTAGGTTATGTTTCAAATTAAACCAAACGAACCTTAATGTTTACCATTTAAAGGACAGTTTGAAGTGGAGGTACTTTCTTAAATCTTCGCCTGACCTGCATAAAGAGGACCGAATAATGAAAATTGGTACTTCTCATACCTGTTGTTTTGATTTATGTGTCCACGTGTGTATTTCTGTTTAAATCCCGATTCCCTTAGGGGAGGGGCTCCATCCCCTTTAGCTGCTGTGGTGCGAGCGCTGCGGACCCCTAGCACTCGTGGTATTTCTAACGTTACCAGAAGTATACCTGTTGAACATGCTGGATGTTCATTTGGGTAGGCTTCGGTGCGGCAACTGTTCCCGATATCCATGAGAGATTGGAAACGTCGAGATAGCTCAGTCATCAGACGGGGCTGAAGGACGCCTCAAGCTTCGCGGGTGCTAACCTGCAGAGGTGGTAATTGGTGTGTTTGATTACTGGGGGCCCGACCGAGGCAATCGGCAGTCTTCACGGATAGGTTGGCGCGCCTAAGTGGCGTATATACTTCCATCCTGAAATGGGGGGGGGGGGGGGAGGAGCTTCTTAGTCTTTAGGTCTGGCCCTACTGGAAAGAGCCCTAGAGTGCGTCGCGTGCCCCTTTTTGGGGACAGCTTTGGCAGGTCCGGATTATAGAGAGGTACGTTTGATGTCCAACGTAAATAGCTCTCGCCCATAAGCGAATTCTTTAAATCGGATATAGAATGTTTTGGTGGAATAAAACACTTCCTTTGATAATAGAGGAAGTAAAATTACTCTTTAATACTGTGATAAACTATCATCACACACAGAAAATTGACTTCGGATTCAATAAGTATGTGCACAAAGTTTACATTTTATTTGTTATTGTTTTCACTGTTGCTTTCACAGCAACAGTTAATACGATATGATACCAAGCTTTCTGGTCGGCATCTATTTCACGTTTGGGCTAGGAAGTTCCGAAGATACTCGTGTAATCTCAGGCAAAACATTGCAACTCTTAGACAAAATTATGAAAAATCGGTAAATGCTATGCATTAATTTATTTTATGCAGACCTGGATTTTTTAAGAAAAAATTAGAGGTGTTCACACCTCCTTCACTCTTTTGTCGTTTATTATTGGATAAACAAGCTATTCCTATGAAAGCTCAATTTTCTGTTTTGTTTTAATGGAGATAAAAGTCTATTAAAGTAGTTACATTACACATTTAGTTACAGTTATAAAGGGAATAGTGATAGTCAAATGTTTAAGAATAAGACGCTATATACCGGTTTTAGAATTCCACTGGATAACTGGATTAGTTTGGAAGGGAGTCGGTACGGAAACCACACTTGATTTGTTGTGTCTATGCCCCCAAGTAGGGCATCCCGGGAAGGAAGGATGAGGCGAGAGGAGACGCAGGGCGGCCGGCCCAAAGAGTCATGACAGTGCAAAGGGCAGTGTCCCTACATTTCACTTAGATGGAAACTTCTTCCGGCAGGCCAGAACAACGGATATCTCCAGCCTACTGTGGTTCGGAAACTGTCTCACCACGAGACCTGGGTTTGGAGACCGGCAACCGTCCTACTGGAGGAGGAATTGGTTTACTCAGAACTTATCATCCTCCATGCACAGCCGAGACACCCGCCAACACTTCGAGCCTGAAAGAAACCACAAGATGCAAGATGATATGAAATGATAATGGAGATGAAATGGAGGGACTGGAAATTCCAGGGACGTAATGAACCTACCCAGCATTCGCCTGGCGACCCGGAAAATCCCCCGAAAAAAACATGGTTCAGATAGGTCAGCCAAGGCAATCGAACCCATGCCTCCCGAATGCAGACTACAGACGAAACCGCCTGAGCCAGCCTGCCCGGTTAGAATTACACACTCTTTCTATGCAATCACGAGAAACAACTGAAAATTGACATGACTTTAACAGAATGACAAAGTACTGAAATTTTCGAACCATTAATAACGAGTATCTTAGAAATGACTTATGCCAAAAAAGTTATTGGAAATTGATTTTGTATGTTTTAGAGATACCTACAGTATTTTGTAATACGTTTTCGTATACCTATTCCTTAACGTTAGAGGTTATACGTACAAGATTATACAAAATCCCTTCCAAACGAAGAGGACTTGGAAGGCTATTTTCAGAAAATTAAAAATACTCATTTTACTTTATTTTAATTGTTAAAATGTCTTTAATATGTTTTCTTTATCTAAGGTTTTGTTTCTGACTGGGGTGTTTTCTTGTGAATCTTCGTGTCGTATTTTTGGAAGGTCCTGCACTTTTGTAAGTACGCGCACACACATACATATTAATACAAAATCGCAAGTAAGGGGAAGGTAAGCGTTTAGAAATAACCATGTATTTTGATACTACAGAGTTAACATATTGCTCAATTGTTTTACTATATACACTCTATAGACAGACGCGATTGTATTAAGTGTTCAGTTCTCCGTAGGATATAAAGTATTGTACATTATAAGGTGTGCTCGATCAGTAGGTTTCGTGTGTCTCAAATTTCTGGTCCAACCAACATAAATTAGCGGTTTTTGTTATATGTGTAATATAACGTAGATGCGTAGTAATCCTGGTGTCCAATAGTGATTGCATGAACCATTATTGTAGGACTGTGACTGTTTGACACACATTTAAAGATGTCTGCATATTATTATAAGGTTATTAGCAGTTTTATTTTGATGTAAATATAGGACTACATGTAAGATGTATACAAATAAATATCACTCATTAATAAGCATTTGATGAATATATATATATATATATCAGTATATGGTTAAGATTATCACAAAGCGAAGGAGGATTTTGGTGCTTAAGCGCACAGTTGCTCCATTATGCTTGGGGGCAGGTTTTCTCCGGGACCTCCGGTTTCCCCCGCCATCTCATTCCACCGGTGCTCCATCTTCATCTCAAGTATCATCAGTGTCTTCGCCTGCGGTGCCGTATGTAGTAAAAGCGGGCGTTAAAACTACACATTTCTTTTCATTTCCATTATGCTTCTAGAAACCTCCACGAGCGTGTGAATCGAAGGACATAAAGGACGGCTAGGTGCAGCAGCAGGTAAGGACATAGACGGGGTCCTCAACTTTTCAAACATAACATCCTGAAAGGGCAGGACCCACCCGCGGGGCCTACCTCTACCCATGGAGAGGCTGTGAGGACTCGTACCACACCAATCACCAGGGCAGACAGTTCCATAAAGCAAACTCCACTACCATACGTCTCGCTCACCGTCCTCTCGCCTGTTCTTTGGATCTTGAAATATGAGAAGGCAATAAAGCGAAGGTACTGGAAAGCGAAGGCAGGAAAACTCACGGCAATAGATAATCCACTCCAGCATTCGCTCCCAACAGGGAAAACAGTAAGAAAGCTCAAGGTTAGAATGGCTAGCCATACGGGAATTGAACCCGGACCTTCCCTATGTGAGCCTCAGACGTTACTGCGAGGCCGCCTCGATCAGCTATCAGTTGATTATCTCGTAGTAACAAATTTTTAAAAGATAAAAATTAAAAAACGTAGGGTAGAATTACCAAATAAACAAACTTGATATTTAACACTCTCAGGAAATATTCTGTTAATTCCCAGTCAAGTTTCCATGTTATAATTGCATATAAGATATGGCCATTCTATCCGCTTTGCTTTATCTACAATATGTTTGTTATATATGATATCAAATTGGAAAATAAGAGCTATCTTACAAACAAGATGTAGAAACAGTAGGGATCTCAAGTGTTTGACAAGTCGTTGTTTTGCTAGTAATGCTTCCAATCAAAGAAACAAAAGTATTACATTTTTCTAACGAAGTAAATGACAACGAAGTAAATTTAATTCTGCGGAAGACAAACATGGACGCTAAGAAAGAAAGCTTATTTGAAATAAAGCGCATATTTAATGCAAATTACGTGTTGTTGGGTGCTAGAGTATCATAGAAAAGATTTTTAATACACCTTGTCAGAGACCTACCAGAAAAAATATATTAGAGCAAATAAAAGAGATTCGCATATAAAGATTTGTGCAGCGATAAGGAAAGATACATATTCGAACAGTATCTGGTGCATTGGAATGCTTAACATCTGCTTGCCACGTGTGTAAACGCCTCTTAAACAGTTTATGTAGTTCAGTCGGGTCGGGCAATTTTAATTTTTACTAATCGCTGCTGCAGGGTAGGGTTTTTAAATTCCTACGACGAATTAATGTCATTTAACTCTTCGCATTCTTTGTGAAATTATTGTACTATGATCAAGAAGATTTTGATGGTCAGTTCTCTCCCTTTTTCTCATTATAAAAGAAATTCCTTACAGCCCCGTCTATTACTGATAATAATCAGGCATTAGATTAAGGTCAGGGAGAAAGGATATTTGGTTGAACTGCTACCTAACTTCACGTGAAGACATTTTAAATGGCAAACCATCCGAATGCCTCATTCCTACAAAATGTGAAATGTGTAGTGTTTAACGCCCGCTTTTACTACATACGGCACCGCAGGCGGTGACACTGATGATACATGAGATGAAGATGGAGCACCGGTGGAATGAGATGGCGGGGGAAACTAGAGGTCCCGGAGAAAACCCGCCCCAGCGCCGTGTTGTCCACCACAGGTGTGCAGGTCAATCACGAGACCGTGTTTTACCGGCAGTCAGTGACTCGTGGTTGTATACTATGTACTGATGATAGCCAACTTGAATCCAACTGCTTCTTAATTCCTATACCTGCCAATAACGTATGAAAAATCCCATAATATTAATACAAAAAGATGTGAAACATCGCAGGAAAGTCTGACTTCCTTAAACCCTCCCCTCGGTCGTCTTCTATTGTGTATTAGAAACTCTTTGGCATTGAATAATCACCAAATGGAATATTTGGTTAGCTTGGTCACAGCAGGCGAAATGTTAAACCTTTGTACCTCCTCTTTAGTTATTTAATAACATAAAAGGTACAAAGCTTTCCCAAAATACAGAAACTCATAAAATATACATATTGCGAATTGTAAGTGAAGCTGGTGAATATGCAGATTCCCGTCATAAGTCTATCTTCAAAGATTGATGTGCTTGAACACATGTCTTATGTAGGCTATAGTTAACTTTACACGAATCTTCAGGATTGTTTTGCCAAAAGCACATCACACTTGACACAAAAATCACACCAGTCTGATGTAGGTTGCTGAAAAGAATATTGACTATGTTCCCTCCAATATGTGTGGTAAGTACTGTACTTCATTTGAAGTGTTTTCCACATTCATAATAATGTTCTTAAAGTAAGTATAAAGTTAATGCAGGATTACCAGTAGGTAACTGATAAAGACATAATCTGCGACCGCTCGGTAAAGATCATCCCAGTTGTTTTCACAGATATCGATTCACTGATTTCTAATATTTGGAGCTTCCTTCCTTCCTTGCTATCTTTGTACCACCAATTATTTAGTAAACCTTGCTAAGGAATTTAATTACACCGTAAGTACAAAGCATATAAAGCCCAACTTTGTTGCATGACGATTATTAACATTTATTGTCCACCTCTGTGTTGTTGGGAAAGCGTGTCTGCTTCATATTCAGGAGGTTCCAAGTTCGAATCTAGGTTTTTTCAGAGGTTTTCCCTTACAGTGAGCAGACAAGCGTCGAATAACTCTAAGGTCTGGGAGCCCTAGTCTCATTTGAGCATAATTTAAAACATTTCATTTATTTTCCTTCCGATATGAACTAGAACATTAATTATTTTAAAAATGGTATCGAATGCGTATCATAGCACTAGAAAGACACTCGATTCTCCTTTGTTTTTCTGTGTCCTAATTACTAATTTGTGATCATCTACATACATGTTGATTGGAATAACCTGTGACTTCTGTTCTATTTTACATGCATATTCTGTAGAGTATAAATACATGGCATTCTGAACCAACCAATCATAGCTATCCTGGCAAACCAGGCTTTTCTATAACTCCAATGTATTCGCATTCAGGTTCAATGATTGTATAATTTTTAAAACTATTTTAGTAATTTAAAAAAATTAAATTAAGTTATGCAGACCATGTGCGTGAGAAGAAATAGGGTTTCTGATTTGAGAAAGCATTATTAATATCGTTTATGTAGTTTTTGAAATTGCCATACTCACACGCACCTACGCAAATTTTGTCTCTTTATAACTAATATTAATTTAATAGCGCATTTCCATGCTCCTGAGCTCGAGATCTAAAGTATAAATTTTGACTTAAGGTTACCCATTACTAAAGTTGTTTTTTTTCTGTGCCTTATTTATTCGAGTCCTTAGATTTCATCTCTTGATATGTGGTTCAGAAATTATAAAACACCACACACTCACTCACTCACTCACTCCATGGACTGGTATAGGAGTTGTTATAGACTTTGTAGGTTATATTTTTTATTTCTGCTACTTCACACTTATCAAAAACTCGTAACATAGGAGTAAGCCTAAAATTGTGTTATGTTATAACATTTTTAAGTTAATGGAAATTAATTGTTCTTTCACATTAGCCGTGTGTAGGACGCACTATGAAGAAGTGGAGCCAGACCGAAAAATTCAATGCCATAGCCGGAATTTGAACCACGGATCTTCTGGTTTCCGTCCAGCCGCTCTAAACATTTGAGCTCCTATGGCCAACATGCAGACATGACACTAAATTCTCCAACTGACTCGTGTTTCTCCCGGTAAACCACTAGGAGTTCTCATAAACACATGAGACAACTACCTTAATGGCGACTTACTATGCTGCAAGTACTTTAAACATAAGTTGTCTCATGTGTTTATGAGAACTCCTAGTGGTTTACCGGGAGAAACACGAGTCAGTTGGAGAATTTAGTGTCATGTTGGCATGTTGGTCAGAGTAGCTCAAATGGTTAGAGCGGCTGGACGAAAGCCAGAAGATTCGTGGTTCAAATCCCGGCTATGGCATAGAATTTTTCGGTCTGACTCTACTTCTCCATTCTAAAGTTATTTAATTTTATGCCTCTAAAACCGAAACTGAAGTTTATAATAATTTGTCTTTCTATTTTTACGTAGTGCATTGGAATCATAAAGAGAACTTTTTGCTGAAATAATAATTTAAAAGAAGTTGTACTTCAATCTGTTCATCAGATATCAAAATACGTAGCTATTTCTTATTGTTTACTTTTGCGATACCTACTCACGGTATTTTACACATTACTGTTTTATCAACGCAGGCCCTATTCTCTTGTTTTACGCGAAATTATTTTTGCTGAACCTGTAGTGTGGTTTATGATATTGTGTTACGAATTTTTCAGCCATTTTTGTGTGTAGACCTCAGATTTAACAAAGCTCTCGAAAAAAGAAAGGAAAGAAAAAATCTAATGTAGAAAGATTGGGTCTTACTGCCTATGCTCTTCGGTTTCTTCGAGCTTTCCATTGGTTGGGAAGTCAGTAATTCGAGTAATCCATAAACATTAAAGTTTAGGCGGCTATTCCTTCTGGAAAACAGTATGGAGAATGCATGCTACACAAGGAGTAAACATTAAACAAACATGTGCTCTACTCGCGTATGGAACTTAAATGTGAATAAGTAAAATAATTATACTACAATGTGAATAAGTACAAGGTTGAGAAAATTCAGAATCAGAAGTCTTCTTCAGGATCACTTATGTCGCTGGTGAAATTTAGGTGCTCGATGACAATGGCATTGATCACATCCGACACGATCCAGGCATGACCCAGTACTGCAGACCAGCTTTCTTCTGCTTCAGATTGCAGAAGCCATCCCAATCTTCTGTTGTCACTGCTGCGATTCCTTGATTATTAATTTTGTAAGTCGCAACAGTGACATGTCACCCGACACATTATGTTTCCGAACACAATATTTTACTTTGAACCAAGCTTACTTAACACTAAGTAAGTCGTACGTGTAGGGAGGCAATCTAATAACGGTATGTACATAAATAAAATGTACTGGATATAATAAAACAGAGAAGGTATTTTTTTTACAAAAGTCGAAGGTGTCACATCTTGGCCAAATGCTTATAAATCTGAATTGTCCTGTGTGTCATGAACAGGATTAGGATTAGGATTTTTACTACGGAGGGGATTTGGCATGGAGACCAGTCGTGATCCATTGTACCCCCGGGAGGAAGGACGAGGCGAGAAGAGACAGAGGGCGGCTGTCCCAAGTAGCCACGGTAACGCAGAGGGTAGGGTCCCTACATTTTACTTAGAGATCTCTCCCGGTAGACCAGGACAACGGATATGTCCCCCTACTGCGGTACGGAAACGGGCTCAGCAGCCGGTTCGCAAATGGTCCCGGTAGTCGGTTCGAAGACCGGCAGCAGACCTACCAGAGGAGGAAGTAGCTTTCCCCGGAGCATAACATCCTACCATGCATCGCCGAGACACCCGGCGGACTTCTTACCTTGAAAGAGTCCACCAGATGAGAGATGATGTGAAATGATAATGGAGATGAAATGGAGGGACAGGAAATTCGGGGAATGTAGTTAACCTACCCAGAATTCGTTTAGCGACCCGGGAAAACCCCGAGAAAACCCATGGGTCAGGTAGGTCGGCTACGGGCATCGAACCCGGGCCTCCAGAGTGCGAGCCACAGACGAAACTGCCTGAGCCATGCCGCTAAGTGTGTCATGAACATTTGCTAAGCAGAGTATCGAAACTGTGTCTAATCAGCAATTTCCACCCACGCCTCATTCCTCTGGTACTTTCTTTGCTGCGACAAACAATAGTGTCTAAAACACCGTCTGTTCCAATGTTGGCTTAGAAATTCAATCAGCTTAATCAAATAAGAGACTATTTTTTTGCTTTTCTCTTCGTGTGTCTAATTCCAAGTGGGTATAGTCCTTTAGATTATCTCTGATGTACTGAATCACATCCTTAGAGACTTATACCAATTCCATGGCTCTTTAGGTGCGCACTTACATGAAATGCGCCTCGTCGTTAAAGTACACATGTTTCATTGAATCATTGGTTTCACACACATAAAAAAATCTGCAAATTTCTCTCGTGCAATATCAGTGAAACCATAAGCATGTCTATTCAGTGTACATCTCAGCACCTTGAACAATGTTGATCCGGGAATTGTATACCAGGATACAGGCCGCGCCGTGGCAGAGCGGTTAGACCGCTTGACTGTCATCAAAGCGGCTCGGGTTCGATCCAAGGCGAGCGCATGGGAGATTTGTGGTGGAAAACACGGCCAGGATCTCCGGTTTCCCCCGCCCTCTCATTCCACCGACGCTCCATCTTCATTTCGTGTATCATCAGTATCATCACCTGCGGAGCCACATGTAGTAAAAGTGGGCGTTAAACACTACTAAAAATTACCAGGACTCGGCTTAGTGTCTCACGTTTTACTTCAACGCCAGCTTCAATTGTGGAAGACAAAGCGGGATGAAATTCATCAGCAGCTAAGTCTATTTGTTGGAGTTTATTCAGCAGTCTTCATATGGAGGCATTTGTTGATCCAGCATTCCATAATTTCATAGCAGCTCATGTAGTACGCCCTATAGGTGCTCTATAGTACTGGCATCATGTTCAAGGAATCAAAATGCGTTTTGTGATAACCCTTTAAAGAGTTAAAGCTTCCTAGTTAATTAAAATACAGACATTTGCTTATTTTATAAATGCTAAGTTTAATTGGAGCACATGTTAAAAAGAACGCATTGACCCAACTGAGATGAAGTATGAAAATGCTCTTTGTTAGAGTTGACTTCTGTGGATTATGTTATTTATGCTTTCTCTTTCAGCAAGGGCACGAGTGAAATAAAATTGCCGCAGATGTCACATCCGCTGTTTACCAGAAGAGTTCGGTTTCGGATGCAAACCACGTCTCATAATTTTAAGTTGATTACTTCCTCTTGACATTTCCAAGTTTATATTTATGTTCCAGACCACTGCAGTCTTAGAAGTTAAAAAAAAATAAAAGTGCCGCCTTGTGACTAGATGTTTGCTCATGTTGCTTTTGGATCTGGTGTGGAATATAACAACTCGTTGCAGTTCTCCTTGTTAGATACATATACGGCACTGGAACTATTTTTGCCTAATAAAGAGGCTTGCCGCTAGACAAAGCTGGAATTCCGCATGCAATAAAACTAAGAGTCAACACTTATCAAATATGGAAAACAACTATTTAAATTGCGGTGTATTGCAAACAATTTTCTGTCAAGTTTAAAAGCGTCGGCTCTGTATAAAACGTGGCTTTAAGGAGTTAAAAATCAAAAGAAAAATACGAAACCTAGCTATTTACTGGGAATTTATTAATGCTAAATGCATAATTAATAATTGGCTTCCAAGAGTTGATCCATTGTGTTTGTAATGTGAAAATAACACTTTTTCTTTACTTCAGATTTATTGTATTTAATTAGAATATAAGTCCAAGCTTATAGTTAGATAGATCTTTTTTCTGCTCCATGAATATGACTGTGACAAGAATCTAAGAGGGACCTTCAGTATGTGCCCCTTCAAGGGACACCTCTACCAAAAACATCTTTTGTGCCCATATCCCTGACGGTACGCCTCCCAGGATGGAGGTATGAGGTGAGGGAATACTAAGGTGGCTGAGTACTACCAATGAGGAGAGTCGACAGCAGAAGGCAGGGCCCATAAAAACTATATATTTGAACCCCCGGAAGCGGTTCGTACAACCAGCTCCCCTCCTCCCTAAGAGTTTGCACATTTCCTGGGGTGGCTGGGACTCGAAGACCGGAGAACGAGGATTTACAGCAAGTGATGCATAAAAGTTCATTCACCTTTGAAAGCTCATATCACATATTCTTAACTCTAAAAATAGAACACGTTATGTCTGGAAGAATTATTTCGAAAATTTTTACTGTTTTGGAGAAATATACATAACAGTATGAAAACACTACGTCAAAAATTGCTGACAAAGTTTACTTGTGTAGTATGTTCCTTCTTAATATAATAATTAGGCTTCTGTTAAGAAGTCACTGGCTTGTGTAAACTGCTCAAATATTTCTACTTCGAAAGCTAACAAATAATCTTCTTATTTATAGAAAGAAGAAGAAGATATCTTTTTCGCCTGTGAACAGTGATAATGTGTTTCTTATTTGTTGTTAAAATTGTTTGCTTATTGTGCTGTACTTTGCTTTCAGATGAGAGGATCGTTTAACAGCATCTTGGTGGTTCGGGAGAAGCTGTTCGTATATTGGTGAGTTTCGGTTTTTGTATGCAGTACTACCAGCATTATTATCATCACTACCACGCCACCATCACTATTTCTATCAAAGTAACTACCATTATCATTACTGCCCACCTCGGTAGCGTAGATGGTAGCGTGTCTGCCTCACGTTCAAGAGGTCCTGAGTTCGAATCTCGGTCAGGGTGAGTTACCTGGACAAGGTTTTTTCCGGGGTTTCCCTTATCCTGAAAGCGAATGTTGGGTGACTCTAAGCTCCATGGACCCCAGACTCATCTGAACATCATTCCTCTCATTTCATTCATCATCCGATTTGATTGAACGTTGGAGGACGTAAATTACAAAAAAAGAAAAAAAAAATCATTACTATTTCCAATACCCGTACTAACACAAGCAACCACAAGTACAATTTTTACCAGAATCACCATTTATAGTAGTTTCATCACTTCTAGTTTCGTTATCACTAACACTACTAGCATTGCCAACTCCTTACCGCTAGTGTTACCAACATTACCACTAGTATATCACCACTTCCACTTTTAGCATTATCGCCACCACTACCAGTTCAACCAACATTGCCACAATTTATGGTTTCACCACCACTACTTGTATTATAAGGAATACCACTGTTAGCATCATCACCACCACCCCCGCCACCGCCACTAATTCAACTACCACTAGCAATACTTACAGTTTCACTACCATTACTGGTATCACTACCACCACAATCTCCATTACACCTACCACGATTATTGTCTCCATCGTACTTATACCACCTTTGCTGATGTAGCTTGTTTACTATTATTGTTTACTTAAGAGCATTACATTATTAAATCAGGATCACAAGTTAAGTTTTGAGTATTCATATATTCTGATTACCGAGTTATAATGTGGAATTGCAAAATAATATTTTTAAATCCAACTTTAAAATATACGCTAATAAAACCAAAATAGAAGCTTCCCCAGAGACATATATGAAATAATGTAAGATTTTAAAATAATGGTTTTGTTCCAATGTTTTGAAAAAGCTTTCTGAAAGAGGTTCATGTAATTAAAGCTGGAATCCGCGGTAGATAACACTTGCCATTTCCGGTATACGTACAATTTTATGGCTGCAACTCCAAGATAAAAATCAGGCCGTGAGGTTGGATGCCAGGACATTCTTTTCCATGTAACTCATCAATTTGTTTGACAATACCTTTAGGTGCATTAATTACTACTAAATATCAGTTGATAATTAAACATTTAGTCTTGGGTTACAGAACTCATTAAGATTTGTAGAATACTAATTTTTCTAAATTCCTGCTATTCCATGTGCACCTCATTATTGTATAATTCAGCATACGCAAATCTCCAGTTTAGTGATTTCTAGAGCTCTGTGATTATGTACTATGGCGTAGAAGTAACGTAATGTTGAACATGAGAAATAAGACTGTTTTACACAGCAAAGAAAGTTATGTGACTGAAGAAGATTTTTAATTACATTAAATATGTTTATGTAACGTGTGTTGCTTTACCTGAGACAGCTACCATTATATATGAAATGTTAAACATGTCTTCATAAATATGCCAGAAGATGTATAATAATTTCCTGAGAGAAAGTAAGTTTATGTGCTGTCTTGTACCAAAGGTACTGGCATAATTTAGAAACAAATGCTTGTAAAAACACACTTAAATCTTAACTCCAGCATCCTTGAAGGGTTCAAGACGAGGATTTTCAACGAATTCTCTCTATTTAGAGCCAACTTTAATGAGTTAGGTAGAGCATAGTACTTCAGGAATACATTTTAAACTTTTATTGTTATGTACAGCAAACTTTAAGTGCCTTAACTAGTTTCAGAAATGACTTAAGAAGCATGACGTTGCACGTTGTGTTAGCAAAGCAACTGTCAATGAGTATCGTGCCCAATACCAGCTAATTTTTTTTTAATCTGAGAGTGTTGGGGAGTGATATTCTCATGCAAGCAAAACGAAATACCTCGGAAATTAAACGTTTCAGACACCTGCACCCCTGGACGATATTAATCAGCAATTGCGCATTAATAGAATGTCCTTTTTAAAGACCATTTCTTAAAATGTTGTTTATTCAATTTTTTTCCGCAGTAGTTAAATACTACGGAGTATTTTAAATGAAGGAGTCTATGTATTAACTATGTACATAATCTAGGTAAATAACCCTAACTGTTCCGCTCTTTCCTTATTTGCTTATTAGTGGCCGCGCCGTGGCTCAGTGGTTAGACCGCTTGGCTCTCACCAAGGCGGCCCGGGTTCGATCCCAGGCGACCGCAAAGTGAGATTTGTGGTGGACAACACGGCACTGGGGCGGGTTTTCTCCGGGACCTCCGCTTCCCCCCGCCATCTCATTCCACCGGTGCTCCATCTTCATCTCATGTATCATCAGTGTCACCGCCTGCAGTGCCGTATATAGTAAAAGCGGGCGTTAAACACTACACATTTCATTTATTTGCTTATTAAGTAATACTGAGATTATAACGTGCAGAAAGTTTACAGTGCTAATTTAATCTGTATTTATAATTTTGTTAATAAAGAAAGAAATCTGATTTTGGTCATTCCTGTAAGACTTAGCTTTAGCCGTGAGATGGGAAGAAAGTAAATAAATTGTTTAAAATCAGCTCTGTTTAGTAACCAAAACCTGAGTTTTAGTGCAACGAGACGTTAACGTACTTAACATTACAGAGATTTTTTTAGACGTGGTGTATGACGTAATGTTGCGCAGTAGTTAATGGTCGAGTTCACTTGCCTATTTGTAATAAAAAGGGTGTCAGATTACTCATCTGTCACCTAACTCACTCTATCTCCAGTCTGCTAGTGAAAGCAGTGATATTACCCCCACCATTGATTTACATGATGCCACTCGCGCTCATCCGAGCTAGGTCACACGCCATCTCTAAAAGTACCTCCGTAATTGATTGTTGAGAAGTTCAAATGAGACACACCATGCTTGGGTAAAACGATGCGTTTGATGAATTTAATAACGATTTTGTATGACTTTCATTAGAGTCGGCAAGTTAGTGTTTAAACCACAGCTGGCCAAAAAAAAAAAAAAAAAAAAAAAGGTCGTCAGCAAGCGCGTTGTGTTTGAGACAAACAGATTGTTCGCAGATATCATAGGTATATCTACATACTACATGACAGAGCGTTAAGGCGTATTGACCTTCAGTGACACAGCGCTGCTTTCGTTCGTTACCTTGTTTATAGAAGAGCGAAATATTAGTAGCCTGTCGTACAGTAAGTGACGAAATACAAATAGAACACTTGGGAGCTTTGTGTTTGATATGAAAGGTTAGCCGATTAATTATTATAGGTATACACTCATATAAATTAGCATTGCAGCCTCCCGTTTGTTGCTTTTCACAAAACGATTTTGACTCCCTCTTCTCTCTTCTTGTCAAACTATTCTATATGTTACATATTATTTCTCGCACCTGTCGATGTATGACACGTTGCTGTGATTGCACCTGAACAGAGTGTACATACACTGACTCGCTTTTACTAACTTGTCTGATTAGAGTAGTCAGTAAGAAGTAAGTGTTCAAACTGTCGGTCACCAAAAGATCCTTTCAGGCGTAATATGTTTGTAACAAATGAACTGCTTGCGGATATAGAACATATTCCATCTCGTTTGATAGGAATCGGATGAAAGAGAAAGCATTGTGAGAGCCGACTTGTCTCTCAAACTCTTGCCCTTACAAGGGAATGTGACGTGAGTGTACTAGTCAAGTTTCTTGGCATGTCCTTGCAGTTCCTCGCCGGTGTTGGGCGGACGACCTACGTGACTCTAATCCTGCACTTCCTAAATCGGGATTCCTGCACTTCAACCTTTTTCTTTTCTTTTCTGTCATATACAGGTAGAATTGCTCTGCAGTCGGTACTGTATGTGCGTGGGCTCTCTGCTTCAGTAAAAGGACAGTCTACCATAATAATCTCCTGGTTGTGGGGAAGAATAACTCCAAATGTCGTTAGTGACACCTTGCACTCGCAGGAAAACCAGAGATTATGTTTGCATGTTTTTCATTGCTCTTCCATTTCTAGACCACGGTTTTAATCACTGTGCATTTTTTCACCATTGGGTGACACGATGTAAGGGGCTCTTTAATGAGTGCTTATTAGTTATTTACTAAATTATTTCAGGAGCTCAAAATTATTTCTACTGAATAATGATGATTATGATGATGATGATGATGATGATGATGATGATGATGATGATGATGATGATGATGATGATGATGAAACGAAATCAGCCCTGCTGCAGTTCAGGCTTACAGCTGCAAGTAAATGTGATTTAAAGGCTTTATTAACATTCAGTTTATAATTAAAACGTGGTCGACCTCACTAGCGTAACGGTGCTCATGAATACACTATTTAAAGAGATCGCAAGTTTGACTTCCGCCTGGATCTGTGCTAACTGTTCATATTGAGGCAGGTATAAGCAGTACTGTGATCCAGTCATAATGGGGGGGGGGGGGGAATGTCACAACTATCAACGAAATGACTAAAAAGTTGACATTTAGGAATGCACTTCTGCAACAGTAAGTGTTTATTGGATTCTGTTTCTCTAAAGATTATTTAATAAACATCTATTTTAAAAGCTTCTGTTAAAAATTAAAGTTCAGTAATTCCGCATATCTGACTCGCACTCTATTTTTACGTTCTTTGCTGCGTACTTAGAATAACTGGTGGAAATTTATTAATGGAATCAATAAACCTAAAAATAGTGGTTTAACCATGAAGCCTGGGATTAAAGTACTTAAAGCATAAGTCGCCACAGACGGTGCGTATCTGATTGTATATGAGAGCCCCTAGTGGTTTACCGGGAAAATAAACTAATCGGTTGGAAAATTTAATGTCATGCTGGCATGTTGGCCATAGTAGCTCAGTGGTTCAGAACAACCGTATGGAGACCGGGAGATCCATGGTTCAAATCCCGGCTATGGCACTGAAATTTTCAGTCAGACTCTACCTATCCAACTAGTGGTAGTACTGCATTCCACCCAAAAGTTCGATACCGAGATTTTACCGCAACTACATATTTTGAGTCTTCTTAAATTAAGGTCAAGGAATTTTTAGCAAAACAAATGCCTGCGTCTGTTTATGTAAGTCAAAAATGAAAAAGCAATTAAATAGCAAACTTGTCATTTATGTTCAAAGTCTTTGAAAGACGCGACATGAAGATTTTTCACAAAAATGAAGCTTTTTTCCTGTGAATTTATTTTGGAGATGTTTATTTTCTCAAAAATGGTTCCAAGATTTTAAAAAATTAGCATATGTCTAAGATATTTTCACGACAATTGCAACGTATATCTTGAATTTTCTGAGAATCGTCTCTGAAATGCTTGTCATTCTATGAGGCTTTTGCATAACAAGTAAACCGTGGTGCACAAAATAGTAGATCTCGATAAAGCACAGAATTCATTTATCTGGATGAGGAGTTAACCACTTCTGAAATAGGTATAACTTGTTATTGATTTTCATTTCCCAATTCTTATACTTTCCTCAAATGAGCTGTTGTTATTCGTTTCATTTTCTTCTGTTCATGATAAAAAAGAGTGGTATTAGGTATAGAAATATAAGATAACATATCGACCAGCTATTATAAGATTGTACTATTACTTAAGCCGACTGTGTTCCCCCATTCCTATTTTCTTCAGTTCCGCTATTTATTTCTGCATACTCCCTTATTACTATGTAATACTACATGCAATGGTATTCAGTTACTTTACATTTTAGATACCAAATAATATAGTATTAACACACAATTTCACAATGTTTTCTGGTTTGCACTCAATCATATGTTTGGTTGTGAAATATCAACGTTTATACTATTATCAAACTTAAGGAATTGTTTTTAAAAGTTCCTATCAGTTCACAGTTTTCTACTGACCATCGCCTGCTCTCACTACACTTTACCGAAGGGCTTCTCTCTCACTTTTCAGTCTTACGCACTCCCACAGTATGTGTAGAACTATTTGTGCATTTTCTCTGCAGACACATGTAGAGTCTTCCACAATCTTGAATTGTTGCAAGTAGTTCCCGAATTTTCCATCTCCTGTTATAGCTGTTATATTATGGATTAATTGGAGCTCGATTTTTAGTCTCTCCCGTACTGTTTTGAAGAATGTTTTTTGGTGCCTACATTTTTAGTTGTTTGCCATTTTACTTCACGTAGTTGCATACTATTTTCCTTTAATATTTTACTTAATATGCTTGTTGGCATGGTGCAATATATCTCTGGTAAATATTTACTAGCTTCTGCTTGTTTGATTAGTCTATCTGCGGTTTCATTTCACATTTCACCAGCGTTAGCCTTAACCCATGAAACATGTCCATTCTTAGTTTTCGAGTTCAGCTATGCTTTCCCTTATTTGTTCGATAAGAAATTTGTGCTTTTTATGATTTCTGATTAAATTCAATGTCACTTGACTATCTGTGTGAATTGAAGGTAATTTTTCTTGAGGTCTCATTCCTTGAATTCGTTGCAGTTTTTCTAGGGCTTTTAAGATAGTTAATTGCTCTGCTCGATTATTGGAGCAGTTGTTATTTAGCTTGTATTGAAGGTTCATTCCTATTAAACCTACAAGGAAATGTAGAATAAAAACTTTTCTACAAATATATTTCTTGATTAACAAAACAGATAGAAGAATAAGTGTTTATAAGAATAATTTATACAAAAATAAGTAGAGAAAGTAATGAGAGTGCAGCACATTTATTTTGCCTCTTCCTTGTTTCATGTCTGCTCTCGCCTCATAACAGGTGAAACCATCTTTGCCTAGGTCGTCCAATCGATCTTCATCCTCGTTCTCTTCAACTGCAAAGCAGGGCTTCTTTCTTTCCTTCTTTCCCTCTTTCCTTCTTTCCCTTTTTCCTTCCTTCCTTCTTTCTTTCTTTCTTTCTTTCTTTTTTTCCATATTTCTCTTTCTTTTTCCCTCTATTTCTCTCGTTTTTGTCATGTTAAAATGATGATTGATCCGGTGCAAACAAGATCTAAAGGTATATCCAAACACGTGAAATAGGCAGTAAATAAATAAAATCTGAATATCGTGCCCCGGCTCCTTTGTTGCTAAAGCGAGGCATACATCCACATTTACCGTTTATCTCCAAAACTTCTCACATTTTGTGTAAATAAATATAACCATTTTACAGATTATCACTAAAAACTCTTAAATAAAATCAAAATTATAATAAAAAGAAATAAAGAAAATAAAGGCGGCTTTAGACCAGAAAAATTGACCAAAAGTATAGACAAAATAACAACCTATTTAAATTACTAATATCCAAAACTTATTCATACACAGCACGGGTATCCAGTGCAAACTAATTAATTGCATTTCTTACGCTTTCATTCTTTCTATATATGATAATTTTGTTTCTCCCGTTCTCGTCAATGCTGACATTAGGAGGCGCTTGTGTTTCCTCAGAGCGAGGGAGCCGAAGCATCTGACCTGCGATGAAACAGGGTAGAGGGGTCGGCCCGACGCCTCAGATGAATGATTGATGGAGCAATTGGTGGAATGATGGTGGGGGGAAACCGGAGGACCCAGAGGAAACCCACCCCAGCGTCATGTTATCCACCATAAATCCCAATTTGCGGTTGCCTGGGATCGAACCCGGGCCGCCTAGGTTAGAGCCAAGTGGTCTAACAACTCAGACATGGCGCGGCCATACATTTGATAAATAAGTTTATTTAATATAGCTACTCCTAAATTATTCTTATTATCTTTTATTTTACGTAAATAATATTATTAAAATCATATATTTTATCTTTCTTACTAAAATAAATAGTTGGGCATCCCTATTCATATCTTCCAGTACTGTTTCAAAAATAATATTTCGAAAAAGAGGCCCTAAAACAGATCCCTGGTTGTATCCCTTTGATACATTTTTAAAAATCACTCGTCAATACACTTTACATAAACTTTTCGATTCAAACAATAATCTTTCAAAATTCTATAAATGCTCTTTCGATAATCTTTTTCCTTTAGCCTATCAGAAAAACATGGCCACCACAAATTAGCAAAAACTCCTAAGAAGTCTATTAAAACACCAATTAATATTTACTCTTACAGGTTGTTGTTTTTTTGCTGTTTTTCTTAATTTCATTTATTGCGTCTTCTGTCGAAAGTCCTTTCCTAAAATCAAATTGTTTTTATCATTCATACCATCCATGCATTCCATTATTTTTTTGTAAAGTAATTGTTAAAAAAATTTGCCCATAGTATTAACCAGACATATTGTTCTGTAAGATTTTGGTTGTTTCAGATCCTCATTAGCGCCTTTATTTAGAATTATAACTCTTGCCGCACAGGTTTACGGTAAAGGAATAATATACAATGACGTGTGAATATTAATAGGCTGATATGAGTTATTTACTATATTTTCAATTTATATACAATAATTGTAGTTTATCGCCTAGTTCCTCCATATAAGTTTCTACATTTGTCTGCATATCAACATCATTTACTTCACCACACAGCATCCAAAAGAATGTTATGGCGATGTTTGAAACTCTTGAGCCATGCATTGAAATTGTCTTTATCTAATTCTCTTGCTCTCTCTAAAGAAGCAATGGTCCAAAAATGGGAATTCTTTAGCGCGCGCGCTAGCCACTCGAACACAGCACGATTTAGCTCGTCATGCTCTGTAGATTTTGTGATGCATTTTAACATGCCCTATTGTTCCCTATGACCAGTCCTCTTTAATTTTTATTTTTCAAAATCTCATAAATCTGATTTTTTCCAACTGTAAACAACAAAGCTAATTCTTTAGCTAGGGGTTTGTTCCTTTCATGTTCTTCAATGACCTTAATTTTTTCCTCCGGTGATAACGTATTATCTTTAGAACTCGTTATACAGAACTTGTGCACATAAACTATGTTTTTAAAAATCACCAAAGTTTACAGTGTTCTTCCACTCGTACTTGATCACTTGTAACAACGAAATTGAGAATGAACAGACTCCAAAACAACTGTACCTTTACCATGTGTGCTGGAAGCGTTGAGAGTGCCTATGACTTGTTTTCCCTTTTCCTCGAAGGATTACATTTTATGACTTTATGGTTCATGGAACTTCGGCGTAAGCACAGTCGCCATCAATATTATTGCACTTTTTAAAATACGTACGATGTAACCCATTACACATAAAGTAATCTGGTTTAATTAGGTTATTTACCCAAAAGATTCGCGAAAAATATTTCTATTTCCGCGTTAGGCGCTTTTCCAGCTTAGAGTATAATTTTACATGGGAAATAGCTCCGCACCAAAATTTATTTTCCGTTTTTCCAGGTTTTCGGCATATAAGGGGTCAGTTTTAGGCAGGTTTTACTGTACTTTGTTCTACTTTTGATTTCATTCTCAATTTTCATTTAGCTTGAAGTTGAGGACTACAGAAGACAATGTTCTGGATAAAATGTGTCCTTTGGTTGAAGCATGCCAGTCACATTAACATAGACCTGGCGAGTGTAAAGCGAATTAATAAAATAGAAAAACTTGACTTTACCATTTTCAGTGTAACCGGCTCTACTTCCCGTTATACGGCCACAGGAACCAATGTTGTGAAGTGCTTTTTGTTGTGTACGAAAGCATAGCTCTATTAACTAAGAGAAAATGTATTACTAAATACGAAATCTGAATGCCCAGTACAAACACAGGTGATACCCTATCATGTGGTGTTCTGAAACTGTAGTGTTGTAGTAGTTTGTTTACTTTTTGCAGGTACAGTAATGGCTGTCAATATTGCAGTGTAAGTAAACTAGCACTATATTTACTATGGGGTCATTCAAATGTATGGTAAACCATTCACGGGTTCTCTTCTCTGAGCGAGGAAACCGAGAGTCGTCAACGAAGCAGTTCCGGTAAAGGCGCAGTAAAATCCTTACCTCCCTAGCAGGCAGCGTATCTCTCATTTTTTCATTAATCAAAATAGACCCTATTATTTTTCTATTGCATATCCACGCCACAGACCAATTTTCATATCATTAGAAGGGGTTTTATGTAATTGCACAGGTTTCTCTGAAGCTCAATATCGACTGTGTTCGTATTAATTTGTTGAACTAGTTTGTTCACGATTTTCAAGGCGATCGCTCAAAACTGGTACAAATTTCATCTAGATTAACTAGAATGTTCCTTGTCTAGCCAGAACCCAAAGCTTCAAATATATTAACGATCGCAATGTATGTTTATATCGTGTCAGTCCGATTTAATACACGGTGTGTTTAAATTCTTCCAGATTGAAGTTGTATACGGTGGTATGTACGTCACACAAAGAGAAAGGAAGGGGAGGAAAACCAAGGTGTTTAAGGCATGAACTCGTGGATGGTAGATCCGCGGTTCAAATCTCACAGCACCGTCTCCTGAATGCGCTTTCCTCAGTCGTAAAACTAACAAATTCCATGAAGTACCCTGAACATAGACGTGGAACATTTCCTCTCCAAATTTCATTTCCTAAAAATTATTTCATATTTTACCTCCTGTGGTGCCATATGCAGTAAGAACGGGAATTGAAGATACATAATAAGGCCAGGAGAAGCACAGAAATTGGGTAAATAGAGATAGGGAAGAGATAGAGGAAAGAGGGAAATGCATATAGTGGAAAGGAGCTACTAATTATTTTGAATTAATGTTCACCTCAAAAGTATAATAAGAGATCGTTCCTCTGGCGTCAACTGGCATGTCATGTGAATCTTTCGATATCTCAGTTCTAAATAATAGAACTTAAACATTGTTTCTATCTAAATCTCCCCTATATTTACAAATTAGTGCCCCAGTTACCGTTCGCTTTATGTCACACTGTGATTATTAATAGTTAATGATAGTGGTGCGTGATTCAGTCGATAAACCGAAACGATTAATCGATTAATTTTTTATTTTATATTAAAGATTAAAAATTTTTAATCGAAAATCGAGTGGATTAAAATTAATCGATTATAATAAATATTAATAAAAACTCTTTGAGCCAAAGTTGGCCCTCTTTGTTTTGATGTATTGCTTCTAACCTAAACAGCTTTGCCCACGCATCAAGCTTTCGCTAGACACGTAATGTTAATGAACTTTGAGTTATTATAACTCTTGCTGACTAAAAGAAATCACTCTGAACCCCGAGAGAGTGTAAATAACACTTTTGTTGTGAAATATTCTAAGAGGTACATAACTACATGCAGAAGCTGACAGAGACGTTTCTTTCCTTACAGCTTTTGTGTGACAACATATCGTATACAACTGATTATCGCTTGAAGGCATAAACTGAGCTGTATAACCTTGAACCGAACACTTCGCTTACGCAGCTATGGAAGCAATAGGTGGTCCCTCTTTTCAGGGCTGGTGGTCTAACTTTGCTGTAAACTGTAGTAAGCCAGTAAAGTTTCTGAGTTCGTGACAGTGAGTGAAAGTTTTGTGTTAAAAAGGTTAAAATAAGTAAAAACGTTTTGTGCTTAGTGGAATTAAAATTATGGCATACGAACATTTTCGAGTGAAACTGGGTGTACATTTTGGCTTTAAGCTAAATGAATCTGGTAAACTGTCTGACAGAAAGAAAGTATTTTGTAAAATTTGTGGGAAATCATTTTGTTTAACAATTCACGTTCTCCAACGTTAGGTCATATCGGACGATGAGTGAATTGGGTGAAATGATGCTCAAATGAGTCCGGGGTACATGGAGCTTAGAGTTACCCGTCATTCGTCTATCAGGGTAAGGGAAAACCCCGGGACAAACCTTATCCAGGTAACTCACCCTGGCTGAGATTCGAACTCGGAACCTCTTGAACGTGAGGCAGACACTCTACCATCTATGCTATCGAGGCGGCGGAAATTATTTAGTTATAGTGGTAGTGCTAGTAGTTTGAATTAACATTTGAAACACACCCATCCATTTCTAGTGGTAACGAGTCATCTCCAACTGTTCCTCAGGCATCGCAGTGCAATCTAAATAATTCCACAGCCAAACCGATTTCTTCTATCAAGGAAGCTGAATTAACAAATAAAATAGTGAAATGGATAGTAAAGGATAGCTGACCTATCAATGGTGTTTCGGATGAAGGGCTAAAAGAAGTTTTAAGAGAAGCCGTTGGAAACAGTTTGTATAATCTTCCATCAAAAGATGTTGTAAGTAGACGAATTGACAAGTTATACGACATTTAAAGATCTAAGCTATTGGACACATTAAAGTATGCGAAATATGTTAGCTTAACAGGGGATTTCTGGACTTCAGTAGCAAATTAAAGTTACTTAGGAGTTACTGTCAACTGGATTGATTCTAACTGGGAGTTCTGCAGTTGTACTAATGAGTTCGAACCGGTAGTAAATTATTGGAACTTGAAAAATAAAGACATTGCAATTTGTACAGACAATGCTAGGAATATTGTACTTAGTATTGAGAAATCAAAATATGACAATGTTAGGTGCTCTGCTCATATTTCACAAAAGTTTCAATAAGGCGATTAAAAGTGCTTCAATAGATCTGCTCCTTAACAAATGCAGAAAAGTAGTGGGCCACTTTAAGCACAGTCCGTACCTAGAAAATGAACTGTCTAGAAAGCTGAACGAACTTAATTTACCACAGATAAAATTAAAACAAGATGTACTAACCCGATGGAACAGCACTTGTATTATGTTTGAAAGCCTCCTCAAAGCTAAGAGAGCAGTTATTGATATATTAGATACCCAACCCTTAAATATTATTCCATTAACTGAAATCGAATGGGAAATGACTCAAAGAATGTTTGAATGTCTGAAACCTTGCCTGGATATTTGTGGTTTTCTTGGGGTAAGTAAATACGTCACAGCAAGTGTTGTGCTACCTGCAATGACTTATCTAATGTAAAGTCTCAAAGTCGCTGATTGACCCTCTGTATGTGATCAGGTTCAAAACTACTCTTGTCGAAGATTTAACAGAAAGAATTAATAACTGGCCTAAATTAGAAATGTACGAAGAAGTTACAGCTCTCGATCCGAGATTCAAATCCTTGAAATGTCTTCCAAGAGGCACAAGAGAATTCGTATGGAAAAAACTTTCAGAAAAATATGTGGTAAGCGCGAAAACTACCACAGAAGTAAATTTGTAGAAGAGAAAACTGATTTTTAATGGCAATGACGATATCGAGGAAACCGCCCCATTAACACCAGAAATTGACGTCTACAAGTCTGGAACTGGATGACGACTTTGCAAATCCTCTTCAGTAGTGAAAGAAACATTATATTCAGTAGCAAATTCTTTTATCCATAGCGAAGAAATTACTTTGTATACCAGCAACATCGGTTCTCTGTGAACGTGTGTTCAGTGATGCAGGAAATATTGTCACCAAACGAAGAGCACCACATAATTGAAAGAATGTGAATGCACTTACCTGTTTAAGTCATGGATGAAACAACAGTGACTAAGTGAGTCTTCATGTAAACTATTATTTGCATGTCAGTCTCACAAATATTAGTAGATATTGATACAATACGTTACTAAATAATTACTTACAAAATATTGTAGATCTAATACATACGAGGCGTGTCCGTAAAATAAGGTCTGCAAGGCGCTGGGGCCGTGAGGAACGCTATTACGCGAGATACAGCAACACTGGCGTGTAGCTTGGTTACACCCCTTCAAGTCCCCGCCACAGCGAACCCGTTGCAATCATTAGTTTTGTCTGGGCAGCCGTTTGCAATGGACCTTCCTATCATTTCCGCCACCAACTGCGAGTTGCGTGCTGTGATCCGTTTATTGAGTGCGATTGGCACTAACCCCACTGAAATTCATCGTCAGTTATGCGAAGTGTATGGGCCACAGTGTATGGACGTCGAAAACGTGCGAAAGTGGGTCAGAGGGTTCAAAGACGGACGTACAGACGTCCATGATGACCAGCTTTCTGGTTGGCCTTAGGTTTCAGCCGAAACAATTGCAAAAGTGGAGCAAGAAATGCTTAAATATTGGCGTGTGGCTGTTCGCGAGCTGTGCGAACTTATCCCTGAAGTCAGTAAGACTACGATTGACAAAATTTTGACCGAACATTTGCATTATCGCAAGGTGTGTGCGAGTTGGGTTCTCCGAATGTTCACTGGCCCAGTTCGGATGGGACATCCTTACCCATTCCCACTACAGTCCAGACTTAGCACCTAGTGATTATTATCTGTTTCCTGTGTTGAAGTCACACCTTGGTGGAATACATTTCCAGACCGACGATGATTTGAAAAACGAGGTTAGGCGTTAACTGCGCAACTTGGCGGGAGTGTGCTATGACAAGGGTATACAAAAACTGCCACACCGCATGCAAAAGTGCATCGATCGCAATGGTGATTACGTTGAAAAATAGCTGTAAGTTTCGCCTTTCCATCAATGTAACATTCATTGACAATAAACATGTTTTCTATATTAAATAAAATTGGAGACCTTATTTTACGGACACGTGGTATATAAATCGTGTGCACTTGATGCAAACTAAATTTTGAATTTCAATATTTAGAAGTTTCATAAGAAATTAAATATGCAGAGTATTAAAGTACTTTATATAATCCTTACATCTAATTTTCGAACAGATGATATATCGATTAATCGATAGAATAATCGATTAAAGTAATATGGTTAATCAATTATAAATTCTGATCTATCTACAGCACTATAATGAGCTAATTATTTCCAAGGCAGCCAGTTGGCGCCTTGTTTTCGCTGCGTATTCTGGCTCCACTTCCTTTGTTTCAGTCCGTGCTGTCTCTTTTATGATATATGTTTGGAAAGGGGTCATGCTGCATGAACATCAAGTTGATTTGAAAAAGGGCAGTAACTTCACTGGCGTCAGATAAGTTTAAACTGATGACAAGAGTGTTTTATGTCTGGTCATATATTCGCTTCACTGCTCGGTGTTATTTTGGTTTATGCGAGTTTTATTACCACCATATCAAATACCAGTCGAGTTGCTCGCGTATAGTTTTATTTCCAGCGTCGTTTTCATGAGTAGGGCTCCTAAAGATAAACGCAATTACTTACAAGGCGACTCGTTATATGCTGGTGAACTTCTGAGTATGCTTTACAAAGATAAAATATACATTATGCTCTGATTTAGCTTCTTGTAGGGTTGCTAGGTGTCTTGTCTCTGTGTTTGAGACTTCCTGGCCTGTGTAAATAAGCGATGCCAAATACCTCCTTACAGAATGTAAACAGCTGGTGTTTTATACACAAAAATAAATGTGAATAAAATGCTTTCTTAGCTGCAGATGTACATACAAGGGTTATCATTGCATTAGGAGTGATAACATTTTATACTGCAATGCCATACAGTTTTTGTGACCTTCCACTATCAATCTGACTTACGTTAAACGCAATAAATTTCTAATTAAAACGGACGGTCTTGATTACCTGCAAAGTGTGGGGGCAATATTAGTTCAAGGAAAACGAAGAAAGAGTTGCAAATTTCCAAACCTTAAACTAAACTTCGAAGTAAAAGTGTAAATGACACAACAGCGAACGTTTTGGAAACGGATAATTCATGGAAAAGGCTTTAATATAAATTGAATCTTGTAATGAACTCTGCAGCTTTAACTAAGAAGATGTCTTGGGGTTTCCCAGTTATATAAAGTTTATTTCAATTGAAGATTTTATAAAATATTCATGTACTTTCACTAGTAGATGATGAAGAAATAACTTGAGAATAGTTTTAAATAAATAAAATGTGTTGGGACAGTCTTATGGAAATAAAATACAACGCGAATTCTTTAGTACAAAGTGCGTTTTTGTGGTAGGGGAATTCTACGAAAATTTTCAAGTTCCATTCCTTAAGGATGTGTAGGAAATGAAATATGTGACGTTTAACGTCCGCTTTTACTACATGTGGCACCGCAGGCAGTGACACTGATGATACATGAGATGCAGATGGAACACTGGTGGAATGGGATGGCGAGGGAAACCGGAGATCCTGGAGAAAACCCGCCCCAGCACCGTGTTGTCCACCACATCTCACTTTGCGATCGCCTGGGACCAAACCCGAGCAACCTTGGTGAGAGCCGAGCGGTCTAACCACTCAGCCACGGATCGGCCACCTTCTCTAAGGATGTTTGACATAACTGATGCTCATCCAGCTTACCAGATTTGAGTTATACTGTTCACAGACAGACAGACAGACAGACATTCGTATATACAAACTTTCACCTAAGAGTGTTTTTCTTATTCTGGAGACCTCAAGGTAAATACAGAAGTGGACAGAAGTATTCGGAAAAATCTACATGAAATGTACTTGAAAGGCTTTACCTTTTTAAAACTGACATAATGGTCATAATAGGATAACTTTAATCAACGGTCTGATATTTGATCTCTTGCCATATCCTACACTGTGACAGTATCTTTTACATTAAAGAACTGAGTAGTCTCCTTACGCAACTACGTCGCCCCATTGGACAAAACTATTCGTAAATACGCTACGCACAAGAAAAATACCTGTTAAACAACATCTTTTGTATGTTTATCACGCTTAGTTTCTTCCTCCTGTGTACAGTCACAGGATCGGTGTTCATATCCTTCGATTTACTCCACTGCTTCCTACCAAAAGTAAACATGTTCGCAAATCAAAGGAAACCACTGTATAGGAGCGACAAATTATAATAAATTACACACAGAAGGGACAACTTATGCAGAGATAAGAAGAACGATGAATAGAAGTCATTCAACCATTTGTAGTACAATTCAGCGCTACAAACAGAAGCAGACGCATTGCAAATTTACCCAGAACTGGAAGACCAGCAAAACAGAATAGCAGGGACATAAGAGCTGTGATTAATCTGGAGAACAAAGCTCCTTAGAATTGCAGCACATCATATTGCAGCACAGCTGAAGGAATCGATTGATAAAGATGTTCATCTACGTACAATCACGCCAGAAAGCTGAATAGTGCTGGTTACCATCCAAGGGTGCCAAGGAGGAAGCCATACGTGAGTAAAGTAAATCAGTAAAAGAGCCAGGAATTGTCCAAAACATATCACTCGCGGAGTGTAGAATTCTGGGATAATGTTCTGTGGTCTGATGAACATACATTTACTATTTACGGCAATGATGGTGGAATCTTAGTCTGGAGGAAACCAAATACTGATTGAGTCCAAATATTATGTTGGGTAGAAAAAACACGATGGACGTGCATGAAATTTGTAGGTATAGGGGTCTTATTTTTGTAGGCGATATCATGAATAAATACGCTTATTTACGCTTATTTATATAATATTTGAAAAATAATGCTCAGAAATCAGGATAGCAATGAAACTTTTATTTCCAGAAGATATTGATCCCAAACACACTACCTGCCCGCCTCGGTAGCGTAAATGGTAGCGTGTCTGCCACACGTCCAAGAGGTCCCGAGTTTGAATCTTGGTCAGGGTGAGTTACCTGGATAAGGTTTTTTTCGGAGTTTTCCCTTATCCTGAAAGACGAATGTCAGGTAACTCTAAGATCTGTGGACTCCGGACTCATTTGAGCACCATTTTATCCATTTCATTCGTCGTCCGATATGACTTAACGTTGGAGGACGTAAATTGAAACACACACACACACACACACACACACACACACACACACACACACACACACACACACACACACACACACATTACCAAAGTTATGGCTTCTGAAGCATGTTCCACAACGTCTACATACACTACTACAATTTCCAGACCTGAATCCGACTGAATATATTTAGAATGAGCTAGAAGAACGAGTCAGAAAACGACATATCGCAAAGAATTGCGTCTGAATGAAATACTTCTAGAGGAGTGGAATAACACCAGTACTGACGTGACAAAAATATATGAGTTCAATGCCTAAAAGGTTGTCATCTGTTGTTGCGGAAATCACTAACTACGAAGTATGAAAGTCCGCGCGTTTCAAGTACCAGTTTTATCTATGCATTTCTTTAGAATGAGTATTTCTGTAGAGTTGCTCTTCATGTATATATTTCTTGGCATCAAAGAGTGAAATACACTGCTTGGATTCGTAGTTCAGTAGAGTTATTCATATTAATTATAATCACTTCCTGTACTTATAACTGCACACGAACATTTATGTCTACCTCTGTATTTCCACAGCGTATCTGTTGCACTTTTGAGTTGACAGGTGTAATTTCTTTACTGTAGAAGCAGTAGACAAAGTGAAAACATATTATCCTCCAGTACAACTAAGATATGAATATCTGGAGAAGTTATTTCTAAGGCAGTAAATGGACATCTGCACATTTTGACAGCTCGTTGTAGTGTTCCGCTTATTTGTGGAATTCCACAAGAGGAAACACACGCCATACTGGAAGAGAGCGTGTACTGATCACCCCATCTCTATGGTCAAAGACATTATCAAAAGTAAAGGGAATATGACAAGCACCTAAAGCAAGAAAAGGAGAGATTAGAATGGTAGCGGAACAAATATTTATATTAGAGCCACATTGTGTTCTCTTTGATTAAACAGCCGAGGGAAGTACTGTCCAAAACAGAATGATGCACCTGTATGCAGTGATCCGCCAATACTCATTAAATCGTTCGTTGTGTCAGGTAGTGAAACTGGCGACAGCGTTAATTAATAGCAAGTCTTTCATCCGAAATAGCCTCCTCGTTTAATGCAACATGATGAAAATTCAAGATTACACAATTTCAAATCTGTATTTTCAAATTACTGCCAATATATGCATTGAAAAATATATAACTTAAAAATATTCGATATTCATGAAATTCAGTTAATATTTTGAAAGTATTTGTTGGTTATAGCGTAATTTAAACAAACAGGCTCATTAATGTGTTCATTATCCAAAATAAGTAAATTTCACTGTGTCGAATCTTATAAAACATTAATAATTATGTTTTATTTATTTATTTATTTATTTATTTATTTATTTATTTATTTATTTATTTATTTATTTATTTATTTATTTATTTATTTATTTATTTATTTATTTATTGTAGTTTACGTCCTCCAACGTTGTCATATCGGACAATGAATGGTATGGGTGAAATGATGCTCAAATAAGTCCAGGGTCCGTAGAGCTTAGAGTTACCCGTCATTCGTCTTTTAGGATAAGGGAAAACCCCGGAAAAAACCTTATCCAGGTAACTCACCCTGACCGAGATTCGAACTCGGGACCTCTTGAACGTGAGGCAGACACTCTACCATCTACGCTGCCGAGGCGGGAAATTATATTTTACTTCACAATTATGAGTATTGGTGATGTTCATGATTGGCTTTAACTAATGAATACTTAACTGAAGTACGAAAATTCAAGTAATTAGTATATTTGTTATAAAATGCATCTTATAAAATTTCGAAAGACGGACATTTGAATTATTAATAGGGGCCTTAAAATTATTGCACCTGCAAACAGTACATTCTTCTTTCTAACAAATTTAAAGCATTTAAACAAAACCTATTATCAAAGAATGAAGTTTCGTTAGAATTGTATATTAGTACCATATAATGCCCAGCATCCCAAATGGTTGAATTATCCTGAACCTCAATCGTGCCAAAGTTAGTGCCCCTTTATAACTGAAAGTTCTTTGTGCTCTAGTTTCATGTATTTAAAACTTGGTCGCCTACCCTTGTAGTTAAAAACGATGCTAATGGCCAAGCATAGGAATTCTCAAGTACAGTTCTCGTACTTTCAAGTTAATTACACACTTCAATGCATAAAACGCACACAACACAGTCTACGATTTTCTGATGGCAAATAAAACGTAGTCTCTTAACTGACCTGCACACGTCAATAGACTGAATTAGAGACGGGGTGCTTTCCTATCTACAAGATCACAGCGGAAATCTAGCAGCGATTCAAGCTAGTTTCCCTTGGTCCTGATTTTATTGCTTGAAAACACCTATGCTTGGTGGCTGTTTTGTAGTAGACAAATAAAACCCATACATTTCTATCTGCTTGCAATCGAACAACAACGGTATAATGAAGGCGTCGACACCCAAAACCTATGATGATATCGAAAATTGTAAATATTACCCGCAGCTATTAGGATAGACAGGTGAGCAAGTACGTACATATTTGCAATGAACAGTTCTTGCCGCCCACAGTTTATATTTAACAGTGACGTAAGTCATGCTAAGGGCACGTTACTGCACATAACGACAGTTATCTTTAGCTGTCAGCTCAGTATTTCTAAAATATACAAGACAAAGTTAAAGTTTCATAATATTCGGAGCTTTATATCCAAAAATTTCAAGCGACCCAAGCCAGAAATTCGTACTCCAAACTAGTTATATTTTACGCCACTACATGTACTAACTCTGTGTCATACTCAAACTGCTGGGAGACATCTCATTCTAACTATACAGTACTTATAGGTATCTCACTAAATGTACTTGTGGCTGCTCCCATAACTCAGTCGGTAGAACATCTGCCTGCTGCGCAGAGGTTCCTGGGTTCGATTCCCGGCTGGGGGTTCGAATTTTTCTCCAAACAAGATGATTCTCCATCTTCCCCAGAGTCTAGAAGTGTGAATGTGAGCGCGATCTAGTGATTAAAATACAAAGTACAAGCAATCCATCGTATACGAGTTAACACCATCGATATGTTCCACAGGAGAACGGCCGCCAATATAACCACTGTAGTTAATGACGGGGTATAAATGGAACAAATAAAAATGTACTTCTGGTAATGCTGTACTCATTCAGACTACTAGAAGACATCACATTGCTACTGTACTACACAGTCTGTTCCACTGCGTGTCCATGTGTTACGTGTCCAACTGGCTCACATCCCTACTGCCTATCCCAATAAGTGTTCTTGTGGTAATGTCATGCCCAGATTAACTACGAGAAACATCACATCTCTACAGTACTACGTGTATTTGTGTTAGTGTCGCGCCCAGACTAACTGCTGGAAGACATCATATCCCTACAGTACTGTACTGCCTGTCCCAATAAGGGTACTTGTGGTAGTGTCGTGCCCAGACTAACTGCTGGAAGACATCATATCCCTACAGTACTGTACTGCCTGTCCCAATAAGTGTACTTGTGGTAGTGTCGTGCCCAGACTAACTGCTGGAAGACATCACATCACTACAGTACTATACTGCCTGTCCCAATAAGTTAGTGTCGTGCCCAGACTAACTGCTGGAAGACATCATATCCCTACAGTACTGTACTGCCTGTCCCAATAAGTGTACTTGTGGTAGTGTCGTGCCCAGACTAACTGCTGGAAGACATGACATCACTACAGTACTGTACTGCCTGTCCCAATAAGTGTAGTTGTGGTAGTGTCGTGCCCAGACTAACTGCTGGAAGACATCACATCACTACAGTACTGTACTGCCTGTCCCAATAAGGGTACTTGTGGTAGTGTCGTGCCCAGACTAACTGCTGGAAGACATCACATCACTACAGTACTGTACTGCCTGTCCCAATAAGTGTACTTGTGGTAGTGTCGTGCCCAGACTAACTGCTGGAAGACATCACATCACTACAGTACTGTACTGCCTGTCCCAATAAGTGTACTTGTGGTAGTGTCGTGCCCAGACTAACTGCTGGAAGACATCACATCACTACAGTACTGTACTGCCTGTCCCAATAAGTGTAGTTGTGGTAGTGTCGTGCCCAGACTAACTGCTGGAAGACATCACATCACTACAGTACTGTACTGCCTGTCCCAATAAGTGTACTTGTGGTAGTGTCGTGCCCAGACTAACTGCTGGAAGACATCACATCACTACAGTACTGTACTGCCTGTCCCAATAAGTGTACTTGTGGTAGTGTCGTGCCCAGACTAACTGCTGGAAGACATCATATCCCTACAATACTGTACTGCCTGTCCCAATAAGTGTACTCGTGGTAGTGTCGTGCCCAGACTAACTGCTAGGAGACATCACATCACTACAGTACTGTACTGCCTGTCCCAATAAGTGTACTTGTGGTAGTGTCGTGCCCAGACTAACTGCTGGAAGACATCATATCCCTACAGTACTGTACTGCCTGTCCCAATAAGTGTACTTGTGGTAGTGCTGTGCCCAGACTAACTGCTGGAAGACATCCCATCACTACAGTACTGTACTGTCTGTCCCAATAAGTGTGCTTGTGGTAGTGTCGTGCCCAGACTTACTGCTGGAAGACATCATATCCCTACAGTACTGTACTGCCTGTCCCTATAAGTGTACTTGTGGTAGTGTCGTGCCCAGACTAACTGCTGGAAGACATCATATCCCTACAGTACTGTACTGCCTGTCCCAATAAGTGTACTCGTGGTAGTGTCGTGCCCAGACTAACTGCTAGGAGACATCACATCACTACAGTACTGTACTGCCTGTCCCAATAAGTGTACTTGTGGTAGTGTCGTGCCCAGACTAACTGCTGGAAGACATCACATCACTACAGTACTGTACTGCCTGTCCCAATAAGTGTACTTGTGGTAGTGTCGTGCCCAGACTAACTGCTGGAAGACATCACATCACTACAGTACTGTACTGCCTGTCCCAATAAGTGTACTTGTGGTAGTGTGCCCAGACTAACTGCTGGAAGACATCACATCACTACAGTACTGTACTGCCTGTCCCAATAAGTGTACTTGTGGTAGTGTCGTGCCCAGACTAACTGCTGGAAGACATCACATCACTACAGTACTGTACTGCCTGTCCCAATAAGTGTACTTGTGGTAGTGTCGTGCCCAGAGTAACTGCTGGAAGACATCACATCACTACAGTACTGTACTGCCTGTCCCAATAAGTGTACTTGTGGTAGTGTCGTGCCCAGACTAACTGCTGGAAGACATCACATCACTACAGTACTGTACTGCCTGACCCAATAAGTGTACTTGTGGTAGTGTCGTGCCCAGACTAACTGCTGGAAGACATCACATCACTACAGTACTGTACTGCCTGTCCCAATAAGTGTACTTGTGGTAGTGTCGTGCCCAGACTAACTGCTGGAAGACATCACATCACTACAGTACTGTACTGCCTGTCCCAATAAGTGTAGTTGTGGTAGTGTCGTGCCCAGACTAACTGCTGGAAGACATCACATCACTACAGTACTGTACTGCCTGTCCCAATAAGTGTACTTGTGGTAGTGTCGTGCCCAGACTAACTGCTGGAAGACATCACATCACTACAGTACTGTACTGCCTGACCCAATAAGTGTAGTTGTGGTAGTGTCGTGCCCAGACTAACTGCTGGAAGACATCACATCACTACAGTACTGTACTGCCTGTCCCAATAAGTGTACTTGTGGTAGTGTCGTGCCCAGACTAACTGCTGGAAGACATCATATCCCTACAATACTGTACTGCCTGTCCCAATAAGTGTACTCGTGGTAGTGTCGTGCCCAGACTAACTGCTAGGAGACATCACATCACTACAGTACTGTACTGCCTGTCCCAATAAGTGTACTTGTGGTAGTGTCGTGCCCAGACTAACTGCTGGAAGACATCATATCCCTACAGTACTGTACTGCCTGTCCCAGTAAGTGTACTTGTGGTAGTGCTGTGTCCAGACTAACTGCTGGAAGACATCACATCACTACAGTACTGTACTGTCTGTCCCAATAAGTGTGCTTGTGGTAGTGTCGTGCCCAGACTTACTGCTGGAAGACATCATATCCCTACAGTACTGTACTGCCTGTCCCAATAAGTGTACTTGTGGTAGTGTCGTGCCCAGACTAACTGCTGGAAGACATCATATCCCTACAGTACTGTACTGCCTGTCCCAATAAGTGTACTCGTGGTAGTGTCGTGCCCAGACTAACTGCTAGGAGACATCACATCACTACAGTACTGTACTGCCTGTCCCAATAAGTGTACTTGTGGTAGTGTCGTGCCCAGAGTAACTGCTGGAAGACATCACATCACTACAGTACTGTACTGCCTGTCCCAATAAGTGTACTTGTGGTAGTGTCGTGCCCAGACTAACTGCTGGAAGACATCACATCACTACAGTACTGTACTGCCTGTCCCAATAAGTGTACTTGTGGTAGTGTGCCCAGACTAACTGCTGGAAGACATCACATCACTACAGTACTGTACTGCCTGTCCCAATAAGTGTACTTGTGGTAGTGTCGTGCCCAGACTAACTGCTGGAAGACATCACATCACTACAGTACTGTACTGCCTGTCCCAATAAGTGTACTTGTGGTAGTGTCGTGCCCAGAGTAACTGCTGGAAGACATCACATCACTACAGTACTGTACTGCCTGTCCCAATAAGTGTACTTGTGGTAGTGTCGTGCCCAGACTAACTGCTGGAAGACATCACATCACTACAGTACTGTACTGCCTGACCCAATAAGTGTACTTGTGGTAGTGTCGTGCCCAGACTAACTGCTGGAAGACATCACATCCCTACAGTACTGTACTGCCTGTCCCAATAAGTTAGTGTCGTGCCCAGACTAACTGCTGGAAGACAGCACATCACTACAGTACTGTACTGCCTGTCCCAATAAGTGTACTTGTGGTAGTGTCGTGCCCAGACTAACTGCTGGAAGACATCATATCCCTACAGTACTGTACTGCCTGTCCCAATAAGTGTACTTGTGGTAGTGTCGTGCCCAGACTAACTGCTGGAAGACATCATATCCCTACAGTACTGTACTGCCTGTCCCAATAAGTGTACTTGTGGTAGTGTCGTGCCCAGACTAACTGCTGGGAGACATCATATCCCTACAGTACTGTACTGCCTGTCCCAATAAGGGTACTTGTGGTAGTGTCGTGCCCAGACTAACTGCTGGAAGACATCATATCCCTACAGTACTGTACTGCCTGTCCCAATAAGTGTACTCGTGGTAGTGTCGTGCCCAGACTAACTGCTGGAAGACATCATATCCCTACAGTACTGTACTGCCTGTCCCAATAAGTGTACTTGTGGTAGTGTCGTGCCCAGACTAACTGCTGGAAGACATCACATCACTACAGTACTGTACTGCCTGTCCCAATAAGTGTACTTGTGGTAGTGTGCCCAGACTAACTGCTGGAAGACATCACATCACTACAGTACTGTACTGCCTGTCCCAATAAGTGTACTTGTGGTAGTGTCGTGCCCAGACTAACTGCTGGAAGACATCACATCACTACAGTACTGTACTGCCTGTCCCAATAAGTGTACTTGTGGTAGTGTCGTGCCCAGAGTAACTGCTGGAAGACATCACATCACTACAGTACTGTACTGCCTGTCCCAATAAGTGTACTTGTGGTAGTGTCGTGCCCAGACTAACTGCTGGAAGACATCACATCACTACAGTACTGTACTGCCTGACCCAATAAGTGTACTTGTGGTAGTGTCGTGCCCAGACTAACTGCTGGAAGACATCACATCCCTACAGTACTGTACTGCCTGTCCCAATAAGTTAGTGTCGTGCCCAGACTAACTGCTGGAAGACAGCACATCACTACAGTACTGTACTGCCTGTCCCAATAAGTGTACTTGTGGTAGTGTCGTGCCCAGACTAACTGCTGGAAGACATCATATCCCTACAGTACTGTACTGCCTGTCCCAATAAGTGTACTTGTGGTAGTGTCGTGCCCAGACTAACTGCTGGAAGACATCATATCCCTACAGTACTGTACTGCCTGTCCCAATAAGTGTACTTGTGGTAGTGTCGTGCCCAGACTAACTGCTGGGAGACATCATATCCCTACAGTACTGTACTGCCTGTCCCAATAAGGGTACTTGTGGTAGTGTCGTGCCCAGACTAACTGCTGGAAGACATCATATCCCTACAGTACTGTACTGCCTCTCCCAATAAGTGTACTCGTGGTAGTGTCGTGCCCAGACTAACTGCTGGAAGACATCATATCCCTACAGTACTGTACTGCCTGTCCCAATAAGTGTACTTGTGGTAGTGTCGTGCCCAGACTAACTGCTGGAAGACATCATATCCCTACAGTACTGTACTGCCTGTCCCAATAAGTGTACTTGTGGTAGTGTCGTGCCCAGACTAACTGCTGGAAGACATCACATCACTACAGTACTGTACTGCCTGACCCAATAAGTGTACTTGTGGTAGTGTCGTGCCCAGACTAACTGCTGGAAGACATCATATCCCTACAGTACTGTACTGCCTGTCCCAATAAGTGTACTTGTGGTAGTGTCGTGCCCAGACTAACTGCTGGAAGACATCATATCCCTACATTACTGTACTGCCTGACCCAATAAGTGTACTTGTGGTAGTGTCGTGCCCAGACTAACTGCTGGAAGACATCATATCCCTACAGTACTGTACTGCCTGTCCCAATAAGTGTACTTGTGGTAGTGTCGTGCCCAGACTAACTGCTGGAAGACATCACATCCCTACAGTACTGTACTGCCTGTCCCAATAAGTTAGTGTCGTGCCCAGACTAACTGCTGGAAGACAGCACATCACTACAGTACTGTACTGCCTGTCCCAATAAGTGTACTTGTGGTAGTGTCGTGCCCAGACTAACTGCTGGAAGACATCATATCCCTACAGTACTGTACTGCCTGTCCCAATAAGTGTACTTGTGGTAGTGTCGTGCCCAGACTAACTGCTGGAAGACATCATATCCCTACAGTACTGTACTGCCTGTCCCAATAAGTGTACTTGTGGTAGTGTCGTGCCCAGACTAACTGCTGGAAGACATCATATCCCTACAGTACTGTACTGCCTGTCCCAATAAGGGTACTTGTGGTAGTGTCGTGCCCAGACTAACTGCTGGAAGACATCATATCCCTACAGTACTGTACTGCCTGTCCCAATAAGTGTACTCGTGGTAGTGTCGTGCCCAGACTAACTGCTGGAAGACATCATATCCCTACAGTACTGTACTGCCTGTCCCAATAAGTGTACTTGTGGTAGTGTCGTGCCCAGACTAACTGCTGGAAGACATCACATCACTACAGTACTGTACTGCCTGTCCCAATAAGTGTACTTGTGGTAGTGTCGTGCCCAGACTAACTGCTGGAAGACATCACATCACTACAGTACTGTACTGCCTGTCCCAATAAGTGTACTTGTGGTAGTGTCGTGCCCAGACTAACTGCTGGAAGACATCACATCACTACAGTACTGTACTGCCTGTCCCAATAAGTGTACTTGTGGTAGTGTCGTGCCCAGAGTAACTGCTGGAAGACATCACATCACTACAGTACTGTACTGCCTGTCCCAATAAGTGTACTTGTGGTAGTGTCGTGCCCAGACTAACTGCTGGAAGACATCACATCACTACAGTACTGTACTGCCTGACCCAATAAGTGTACTTGTGGTAGTGTCGTGCCCAGACTAACTGCTGGAAGACATCACATCCCTACAGTACTGTACTGCCTGTCCCAATAAGTTAGTGTCGTGCCCAGACTAACTGCTGGAAGACAGCACATCACTACAGTACTGTACTGCCTGTCCCAATAAGTGTACTTGTGGTAGTGTCGTGCCCAGACTAACTGCTGGAAGACATCATATCCCTACAGTACTGTACTGCCTGTCCCAATAAGTGTACTTGTGGTAGTGTCGTGCCCAGACTAATTGCTGGAAGACATCATATCCCTACAGTACTGTACTGCCTGTCCCAATAAGTGTACTTGTGGTAGTGTCGTGCCCAGACTAACTGCTGGGAGACATCATATCCCTACAGTACTGTACTGCCTGTCCCAATAAGGGTACTTGTGGTAGTGTCGTGCCCAGACTAACTGCTGGAAGACATCATATCCCTACAGTACTGTACTGCCTGTCCCAATAAGTGTACTCGTGGTAGTGTCGTGCCCAGACTAACTGCTGGAAGACATCATATCCCTACAGTACTGTACTGCCTGTCCCAATAAGTGTACTTGTGGTAGTGTCGTGCCCAGACTAACTGCTGGAAGACATCACATCACTACAGTACTGTACTGCCTGACCCAATAAGTGTACTTGTGGTAGTGTCGTGCCCAGACTAACTGCTGGAAGACATCATATCCCTACAGTACTGTACTGCCTGTCCCAATAAGTGTACTTGTGGTAGTGTCGTGCCCAGACTAACTGCTGGAAGACATCATATCCCTACATTACTGTACTGCCTGACCCAATAAGTGTACTTGTGGTAGTGTCGTGCCCAGACTAACTGCTGGAAGACATCATATCCCTACATTACTGTACTGCCTGTCCCAATAAGTGTACTTGTGGTAGTGTCGTGCCTAGACTAACTGCTGGAAGACATCATATCCCTACAGTACTGTACTGCCTGACCCAATAAGTGTACTTGTGGTAGTGTCGTGCCCAGACTAACTGCTGGAAGACATCATATCCCTACAGTACTGTACTGCCTGTCCCAATAAGTGTACTCGTGGTAGTGTCGTGCCCAGACTAACTGCAGTAAGACATCATATCACTACAGTACTGTACTGCCTGTCCCAATAAGTGTACTTGTGGTAGTGTCGTGCCCAGACTAACTGCTGGAAGACATCACATCACTACAGTACTGTACTGCCTGTCCCAATAAGTGTACTTGTGGTAGTGTCGTGCCCAGACTAACTGCTGGAAGACATCATATCACTACAGTACTGTACTGCCTGTCCCAATAAGTGTACTTGTGGTAGTGTCGTGCCCAGACTAACTGCTGGAAGACATCATATCCCTACAGTACTGTACTGCCTGTCCCAATAAGTGTACTTGTGGTAGTGTCGTGCCCAGACTAACTGCTGGAAGACATCATATCCCTACAGTACTGTACTGCCTGTCCCAATAAGTGTACTTGTGGTAGTGTCGTGCCCAGACTAACTGCTGGAAGACATCACATCACTACAGTACTGTACTGCCTGTCCCAATAAGTGTACTTGTGGTAGTGTCGTGCCCAGACTAACTGCTGGAAGACATCACATCACTACAGTATTGTACTGCCTGACCCAATAAGTGTACTTGTGGAAGTGTCGTGCCCATACTAACTGCTAGGAGACATCATATCTCTACAGTACTGTACAGCCTGTTCCACTGCGTGCACTTGTGTTAGTGTCGCTCCCAGACTAACTGCTAGGAGACATCACAATTCACTGTACTGTACAGTCTACTCCACTACGTGTATTTCTGTTAGTGTCGTGTCCAGACTAACTGCTGGGAGACCTTTCATCCCTACTGTACCACACCACTTGTCTACTACTCCCTACTGTAGTGTACTTGTGGTCCTTGCGGTAGTGTCGTGCTCTAGCTTGAAATACACCTACGACATCAACAAAACAACAAGGCAGCTTTTGCCGGTGCTTCTTTCAAAAGCAGTCGAGGAAGTCTGTGAGATGTCATTAAACATACTAATGTAATTTGTGATATGAAGGTTATGTTGCGCTAATGAATATTTTTGCATCGGAATAAGTAGTTGTACTTTTATTATCTTAGGTCTCGTTTTGTAATATAACTGCACGGATTATCGATATATGTATTCTGAGTCTATACAGAAATTCCTTATATAATGGGACTTGCTTGTAGTAAAGGTACCGAGGAATTACCTAGCCCTCCGGATAAGTTCTGCTTTTACAAGAAGTACTCCATGTATAGGTTTCTTCTGTAAGACTTTTATAACCTCGTGCTTTTTGATTGGTGCCTATGCCATAGGTGAGTTTTACTTTTGCGTAATAATTGGATGTCTTACTGCCATAACAAATAGAAAATCATGTAGAAATACTGTTTTTATCCTAATAAGACATTGCATTCATGGCGATACTGATTTATACTGTAAAGCTGTAGTCCTAAAATGCCTGGGGATTTTTCAGTATTACGTTTCTCCCCTTTCTCCATTTAATTTTGTTGCTTTTTTGAGTTTTGGTAGCTTTCCAAGAATCACTTCTAGCTGGGGAGTGTTGTTGCGCGCACTTTTTCTTCTGCCTGTCTGGGTAAGGCAGTCGTAATGCACGTGTGACTACTGCTAATGACTTCACGAGGTAGCTAGCTAGCTTGTCTTGCTTCTCGCGGCTACACCAGACCGCTGTACTCGCCAGGCACCGAACCAGTGCGCTGTAACATAAGTTGACCTTCAGAGTAATGCTGGAGCAAACTAAATGGCATGCCTCATCCGCTGAATTCGACTGCTTAGAAACTTTTGTTTCTCTAAATAATCTTAAGGGCAGATAAATCCCTATATATCCGCTTTAAATCCATGACCCATTTTCTGCATAACTATTTAAGTTATTAGCCAGGAATTATCTACGGAATGTACATGAATGACTTATAAGTTCGCTGGTATACTTTTATCCAACGAATGTGTTGCGTATGACGATGGGAATTTTTACTGAAATATACAATATTTTTACTAACATTTTCTGACAGTTTTTAAAGTATATTCAAAATAACCCTTAGTGGTTGTTCCTGTTATCTAATTTAGCTACCTTCAATAGTTTCTGAGGAACGGCTCAATTATGTTACAAACTGTCATTAACAGAAAACTCTATTCTAAAGGAAATTGCAGAAAACAAACCCGCAAATATTTGCAAAGCAAGAAACCGCAAAGCCTAAGACCGCAGAGACGCCCATGTTTAATAGTACCAATTTTTGGAGTTAAACTTCCCTTAAAAGATGTTTGGGATTCTGTCTCTCTAAGAGTCGTGATTTGTTTTTTCTGTGTAGTGATGCAGAATTCACAGACTAAATGGCAGTTTGAATGTTGTTTTTAAAAACTTATTTAAAATATAAGTAATCTGTCCACAGTGATAAAACTTATACAGAATTAAAGATGAAATTTCAATTAATAGGACTGTGCAAACACTAAAAATTCTATGTTCGACATTTAGTCTCCCCTTAATGACTTCTTTGCAAAACCAATGGAGACAATGACTGGAAGCGGTAATTGATGACAACAGATGATTCTGGGGTACTATGGGCACTGTTTATATTATACGCCTTGGCAACCCTGAATGTTGTAGGTGCCATCTGACGTTTCCAATGGAAAGTTTGACATTGTTGACCATAATCTACTTCAGACATTTTGTCAATAGAGCGTCATTTTTATTGTTTACATTAACTTGAAAATTGTGTCTCAATAAATACACGGAATTTACTCCTGAAAGTGTTCGTGCAATGATTTATTAGGACTTTCGACGTAGATTATCAAGACAAGAGTGCATCGATCAACTAACTTCTACATTTTGTGACGAAGCTCCATCCCTTGCGACTGTGAAACGCTGGTATAACGAATTTAACCGTGGCCGCCCTTCGGCCAATAATGAAGCTCGCGAAGATCGTCCAGAATCATTGTGCCAGAAAACATGAATGCTGCGCAAAAACTAATAATGCAAGATCGTCATACAACATATTGTGAAATTGAGGCAAACCTAGGCATTAGTTTCAGCAGAATATATAAAGTATTGCATTATTATTTAGCCGTGAAGAAGGTTTACTTTTGTTGGATCCCACATAATTTGATGCAATCTCAAAAAGATGCTCGTGTCGTTTGGTGTACAAAACTGCTCAAGAAATACAATGGTGGTGCCTCAAAAGTCGTTTATAAGATTGTAACAGGCGACGAATCATGGATCTGTGCGTATGAGCCGGAACGTAAGTAGCAGTCTACTGTGTGGGTGTTTCAAGATGAAGCAAATCCAACAAAGGTTGTTCACACTCTAAGCACTTCTAAGCAAATGGTCGCCTGTTTTTTCAGTAAAACTGGCCATGGGCAACAGTGCCTTTAGAGGAACGTAAAACGGCCAATCCGAATAGTACACAATCATTTGTTTGCCAGAAATCTTCGGTGAAGTAAGGAAAACCAACAGGAACCATAGGATCGCTTTTATCAAGATAGTGTGAGCGTACACACATTTCTTCTATTAACAGAGTATTTGAAGGCCAAAAAATTCGAATTGGTGGGTCATCCGCCATACAGTCCTGATTTGGCACCCAATGACTTCTTTTTGTTCCCGAATATCAAGAATAAATTGCGGGGACAACGATTTCCGTCGGCAGAAGAAGCCGTTAATGCCTACAAAAACCATGTTTTGGAGGTGTCTTAAGAAAACTGGTATAAATGCTTTGATAAATGGTTCAACGGATGCAAAAGTGTATTGATCATAAAGAGAATATTTTGAAAAAAATGAAACAGTTTTTAGTCAGAAATTTTGTTTTACTTATTGGGCTCAAAATATAAATAGTGCCCCTGTATGACTTCGATATTTGCTTGTTATTTCTATAGGTTTTATAAAAATTATCCTTGTAAGTAATAAAATACGAATAGGTGATGAAACGAGCTGTGTCAGGTGTTCCGCTTTGAGGTATATCTAAGATTGTTTCCAAATCCTTACGATTTTAAACATGACTGTAACTGACTGGGCTTACCTAAGATACTGTGGATCCTGAACAGTGGAGTACTTTTTGTTGAACGTAAGCTTACGTTTTTGATCCATAGTGTTAATGTTATTAAGATACTTTATTGTGTGCCTATACAGAGTGAAGTGTGTGATCCACTCAGGCCCAATACAAGATCTACTATGTGTATTTATAAATGTCTGTATAGTAATAGATAAAAGATGTAACGACTTATACGTTTCTGTCCATATTGTAGATATGGCTCCTATGTTCAGTACGGTACCGCTATTCTTCTACTCTTGTTTACTCCGAACTTATTATCTCTATTATTTTTTTAACTGGAGTAATTTTGGTTTTCTGTTGGCAACACCGTGCAACAATGTGCCCTTGAAGCATGCAATTGCTTCGATCGTAAGTGAATGGTTAAAAAGGCTCCCTAAACAACAGGACTTCTCATCTTGGTGCTATAGAATGTCATTATTAATAAGACAATTCCTTCTTTTCTTCTTCTTCTTCTTCTTCTTCTTCTTCTTCTTCTTCTTCTTCTTCTTCTTCTTCTTCTTCTTCTTCTTCTTCTTCTTCTTCTTCTTCTTCTTCTTCTCTATATCTTACTTCATAATAATGTAACTTTTTTCATCTAGCTATAGGTCGTTCTCTTGCACAGTTTTGATAAAACGGATGTCATAATTGTACAAAGAAATAATCGATAAAGTAAAAATGGCAAAGCCTTTGTACATACTTTCCCAAGTAAGTAGCTATAATTCAACATTAATCCATAAATGTTGTACATGTGTCCCACACACGGGGAAGAAGATTTGTCGACTGGATTATGCTGTAAGGACACCTCGCTAAGAAGCTTCAGTTTATAATCTTACCCAGGTTCATGACCCTTGTTTGTCCTGTAGACCACTGACGAGATAACCTCTGAGGGATGTTCTGCTCACTGAAGAGAAAAGGGGGAACAGTAGCACATGACAGCTCACGATGATGCGATGTCATAAATATTCATTAACTACTGTGTTCCTCTCACGAGAATACCCTATAAGGAATGTGTTTGAAATAAACTACTCTAGCGTTTTCTGAGAAAGATTACGGCTACATTTCCAACATATCAACAAGGATTAGGCCTTAGAAAACAGTTTTTGTGCCAGCAATACGACAGGCACAACGTTAGTGTATCAACACTGGTAGCATAAGAACGCGTATTTTCTAAGAGGTCTAAGCCCTGTTGATATGTTGAAACACTAAGGGTGTTGAGATCAAACACATTTCTTATGGAGCTATATTCTCGTAAGAGGAACAGAGAAAGAACGTTCAGGAACTGCTCCCAGAATTATCAAATAAATGCTTGCAATTAATCAATAATTCAATTCGGCGATAAGGAATTTGAAATACAAAAGACATGTCGGTAAGTGATGAATCATTTTCCAAAATTTGGAGTGAAGCCAGAAAATATATACGTAACTGATACGTCAGTAATATTATTCATCCTCTAGACTGCACCAACTGATTGGCTAATAAGCGTGCTTTAAGCTTTTAATTTGCTCTCTACATCCATGCACTTCTTTGCAACATATAGGTATTGCACTTTAGATAAAAATCTGAATTTCGGTGAATTCAGCGGGTTACCTTTATTAGATAAGCAAAGAGGTCTTCAAATTTATGTTGTCTTGTAGCTTTTGAGAAACAGTAACATACTTCCAATACAAAACCTAACAAAAGAAAAAGAGTTATCTTAAGAAAATGGTTTTTAATCATTTGATGAGCAGATGGAGACTTGCTATTGTAAACCTTTATTGATGGATGTAATTTAAATGTATGTTGTTTACATATGAGTAAACTTAAAATAAATATGACGATTGCTGTTGCGTTTATTTATATAATTAATGCGCAATATGATAATTTCAAGATGATTTTAAACATGATCTTCGCTATTTTTTAATTTTTATAGCAATGCTCCTGTTTCCTCACAAAGAATACGTCTGTGTTCTAACCCAACCATGTGAGTGCGGACCAAGGAGTCACGACAGTACAGAGGGCAGGGTCCCTACAGTTTACTTGGATAGAGACTTCCCCCGACAGGCCAGAACAAGGAACTCGCTCCTTACAGCGGGACGGCAACGAGCAGCAGCCGAGCCCTAATGGTCCCAGGCAGGCGATCCGAGCCCCAAATATCCCTGGCTGGCGGTCCCGAAATGGCCCCAGCAGAGGAGCGGAGACGGCAACCGACCTACCGGAGGAGGAAGTAGTTTTCCTTATCATCCTGCCATGCACCGCCGACACTTCTGCTCTGAAATAGACCACCAGATGAAAGATGATATGAAATGATAATGGAAATGAAATGAAGGGACAGGGAATTCGGGGAATGTAATTAACCTACCCAGCATTTGCCTAGCGATCCGGGAAAACCCCGAAAGAACCCATGGGTCAGGTAGGTCGGCCATGGGAATCGAACCCGGGCCTCCCGAATGCGGGCCTCAGACGAAACCGCCTGAGCCATCCCGCTCGGTATCAGGCACTATTACTCTAAAGCAGTCATAAATCTAGGGCTACCGATTAAATAGTTAGATTGGAGCTGTTCACTTGTTTAATATTACATAACCTTTACATAAGGACGTGTTAAAAGAGTGTATACATCGCTAAGTATAAACAATACATAGATGTAAAAGTGAAATGAATTTTTTGAAATGTATTCCTACTACGCGGAGTTCACTGTAAATTGTCAATCACGCAACCACTCTTCACATTTGTGAATATACAACTTGCATCAAATTCTGATTAAACCAAATGTAATTACGCAACTGTTGGTAAATATTAGTTAAACAATATGAAAAATGATAGTTGCGCACGTGTTGGCAGACAATAATGTTTCCCAGATATTTGGTGCCTTATTTGAAGATACTTGTTTAGGTAAAATCCACCATTCATTAGGTGCGTTCGTGCCGGTACAAATACAATATGACTTCGTGTTGGCATTGGGAAGAGAAAGTTTTAGTACTTTCTCTAGAGGAAATATTACATTCCAGCCGAAAATACGATCTCAATATTTCACCGGAAATATACGTTTTGGGCCACTATATAATGATGATGATGATAATAATAATAATAATCATCATCATCATCATGAAGAAGAAGAAATACATTTATATGGATGTGTGTATGTGAACAGCAAACTCTAAAATGAAAAGCAGCCCAATAAGTCCAAAGTTGGTATTAAAGTTCAGTATTTCCAAAGATGTGACCTAAGGATTTTCAATAAAGTCTCTCCATCACAAATATATAAAAATAAGCTTTCCTAAAGGGAGTTTGTTAAGCCATAAGAAAATAATTGATAGTGAGAAGAGAAAGTCATATGCATGCAGCAGATCACATTATTTTGCTCATGCATACTAGCGTTTGCCGATATCGTTACGGTCTTTGAAGAAAACGTCATACGACTTAAACAGCTTATTTTTTTATTTATAGTAACTTTGACTGCTTGTTTACTCCCTCCTTCACTTTATGTCCTCTTTAATATCTAGGGTCATATTGGCGGTTATTTATCTTTTGAACAGCTGCAAATCAGATTTGTTGACAGTTGGGTGGTATTACTTTGAGCAATAACATTAAATTTACACCCACATTCATACTGTCAGTCATACTGTCAGACCCTAGGGAGGATGGGAAGTGAAGCTGACTCAAGAAAAACTCCCATACTTCAGCCGAAAATAGAACTCTGGACCTCGGATTTGACGGTTAGCATGCTAGACGATATTGGTATTATTGCCACTGTAATTAATATTATGTGATACAATCAATAGCGTGTTTCAATACTGCTTTAGAAGTAAACATAAAGACAAAACCATTTTAAGAAATTTACCAAATTAGCAATACAACTCAGAGTTACTTTTTATATAGGGTTTTGACATGACGAAAGTTAATGATTTGGCCTTTAAATTCTGGCGTTCTCCTTTGTTCTTTTTTCCGTTTTTTAAGTGAAAATGTTTTGTGTAAAATAAAATGTTCTGCCAATCGGGTTTTATGTTATCCGATAGACAATGTATGCTCCACAAAACAATTGTTCAGTTTTTGTATGTTTGCATATTATTTGTCCTTTTTATATCAATAAAATGGAATATGAAATCGACAACAATGAGAATATCCGACATCTTCTGCCTTTTGCATTTAATAGAGGTGCCAACGCCTTAACAGAACCTGTTCGCACGAGCAGAAAGTGTCGAAAATGCTCTTTGTTGTAGATTTGATACTCAATTTTATAGACCTGAAAAAATATAGGCATACAGAAAATAAACATACTGTTTTGTATAACGCGCAATTCTCTATCGAATGACGTAAAAGGCTTTAGTAAATAATTTTATTTTCAAGCAAAACTTTCACTAAAAGAAACAAGTACACACCAGAATTTATGGGCCAACCCATTAAATTGAATACTTACATAAATTTTAAGTTCAATAGATGTTCTCAAAGCTAAATTTTAATCTATTACTTGATAACACAAATGTTACTTCTATGATTGTTTTAGTATATAACTTTTGTCTGCAAATTTATTGGGTTAATGATATTTGTTGTATGTTTAACTATTTTTGAGAGCCCTGTTGATGTGCTCAAGCTTTTTCTCGTTTTCAAGTTCAGGACATTCAGTGATAATTACTTTAATATGTACTATAAATATATGGATTGAAATCTTCCGTAATGTGCATGTAAATATTCATAAAGGTACCATTGTGAACCTGCAGGAAAAATTTTGGAACTGAGTTTCTAAACTATTAGGTGCTGAATGTTTCGATATGTTTTCCTTTTGTGTAAATTAGTATATTACAATTTTATAAATCATAAGTGGTACTGAAAATATAATCTAAAGAAAATTTAATATTATCTATATCTGCAACAACCGCATTTGAATTTAGTTCTGAAAGTGCCTTAACAGACATTTTCATGCTCCGACGGAACGGCTATAACCACGTACGGCGGTGATGTACCGATGTAACGTTGCATGTGAACTGCCAATTTTCAAGACTGACTATATGGCACATATTATATCGTGCATATAATATCGTATTTGTAAATAAAATATAAAGCTAAATACACGAATAAAGATATATTTATAAAATGTATACACTCTTTGGCAAAAAAAGAAAAGAAAGAAAAGTGTAGATTCTGGAAGCGTATATTCTTCTAAGTTCACATCGTTTCCGCGGCCGGTTTACAGTGGTGTCACGGAACGCGTCTCTTTAGCTTCGTCCTACTGAATCCTCTCATAATTATAATATTAAAAACAAAAATAATAATGAGAATGTTCACAGATTGTGTATTGTTTCATATGTTTCGTGCACACTCACATGGGAATCCTTTTTTTTCGCACAATATAATATGTGCGAAAAAATGAATCTCAGTTACTAAACGTGCACTGATAGCTGAGAGATTATAGACAAGTAGGTATGTAGGAGCTAGACATACAATAGTTCGAACCCCAGACATAACTTTGATTCTTTTTTATTGTAGAAATATGAAATGCGTATGACGCTCATTGTAACATAACTTCCAATTGCTAAGGTTTACTTCATTTTATAACATTTCAAACATAAATGCGGAAACACTCTACTGTTTTTAAACTAACTGAAATAAATGTTTTATTCCTATATGTAAAATCAAATAAAAATGGAATTTAACTTAGTATCAGGTGTATAAACTCTCTGCTTTTATTATTGCCCTCATTCTGCGGGGCATGGATGAGACCAAATGCCTAATGCAATTTTCACGAGAGAACACTTAGCATTATATGCCAGCATCATTTATAACAGATGAATGAGTCTGAGTGTTTACACAACCAATTTTCTAATAACAGTGTATTTATTTTAAAAACGACAAGAATATGTTATTTGTGTTTTTATAAATGAATGTATTCAAAATATTATTACTGCTCTTCTACAAGAAATACACAAGGCATTGCCATTAAGTTAACAATAGTAAAAAAGAAACATGCGCGTCAAGGGTTCGAACTTTTGATGTTCTACTTACGAAACACACGCGTTTTACCGCTCGGCTACCATGCATAAGGTCAAGACGTAAGGCAACTCCCTATCTATCCCATCGCTTTGAAATGAAGCCAGAATGGTATCAAAGCGTATAATGGAAACATTAATTGTTCTCTCACACTAGCCTTGTGTAGGCCAAAGTACGGCATTGAATTTTTCGGTCTGACTCTACCCTTTCAAAGGGTACATTGTGAACGCAGCGCCATTGAATGCTTCCGATGTTTTCCGAATCGAACTTTTTTCTGGAAGCCGCTCTTTGTTTGGTTTTCTTTCTTTCTAAGGCACTAAGTAAAACTGTCAAACATTTAGCATGCTCTCAAATATCTGAAATATTATGGTTTTGAAAAAAAAAAAAAAAAAAAAAAGCAGTCTATATATGTGTTATATCTAAATAAATTGTTGTTTAAAGTGTTAGAAATTTAGTAATTAGCTCACATGCTAAGCAATGTACTGCTGACAACAGAGAAGGAGTACGTATTTATATCAAATTCTTGTCTCTAATGATGTGTTCAATATTCAGTGCAGTGTTGGAAGTGAAGGATGTTACTGGGACAATTCTTATTCTTTTAATAGCAACTTCAGATTTCAGTGTTACAAAAAGTGTTTCTTTTCTCTTCATTATCAGTAGTTATATAACACAAGCAATAAATTAATTAGAAGACAAGCTAACACGTCATAGATAAGACCCTTTCGGAGCAAGCAGTCCCAGAATATTCAAAGCTTCAGTTGTGGTACACCCGGAGTCTGCAAGGTGTTGAGTACGAGATTACGTAGAGAGACGCCGTGGAGGGTAATATAATTCCCACCACTTCCTGTTCGTGGCGACAGTCTCCGTGCTCCCCCTTCCCCCTCTTGCATTTCTTTTTTGACATCTATTTGAGGAGGTGAATCTTTTTGGGAAGGCATCTTAACGCCACGCGATTATTTTGGTGTACGTTGAACTTCGTTGTCTGTCTGCAGACATATCCAGCTGTTCGTGATAATGATGACTGACTCTCTGTTGCTAGACGTAGTCAAAAGCTGTAGCCATCAAGTCTGTAGAAACTAACGTTTCCACATATGATATGGCAAATGTCCTTGTAGTTGGATGTGAACTCATTTATGTTGAGAATCATATCTAGAATTTGGTGCAATAGGAGCTGAAAACTTAAAATAGGTGGACAAATAGGTGACACAATAAGTCTAAACCAAACACCAATTATAGCCACTGGCAGTAATGGTGAGCATTGAAATAAAGGCAGCCGTGTATTCATTTACCACTTAAGACACATTTTGACATGGCAGAACAGTATAAAAATATCAAATATCGAACAGCCATATCCCCTGCACCATATGTCCAATTTATTTAATGCAACTATTCTTTTAACGACGTTTAAACTGTAAACATTATTTCTTTAAATTTGCAGTTTCAGTAATTGATTATTTTAAGACCCTATTATGTTTTGGAGTAATTTCTGTTTTGAATTCGTTTTTCACACCCAAGTGGTTTGTAATTATGATTGAATTGGTTAGTATTATTAAACAGCTATTGTTGCGTTTACAGTAAAATAGGCCTCATCATTTTAAATTAATACTGTATTTCCGCTCACGTAAGAAGTATATAACAATAAAATAATATGATCAACAAACACAGCGATGAGTTAGTACTAGAAGATGGATCTCGGCCGTAAACCAATAATTTACTGTACACCATTTACCGTATATTTTATTGTGCCAAGAAGTCACTATTTTATTATTACTATACGAAACAATGCAACTGCTGACATTAGGAAAGCAAAGTCGGTTTTATAAACTTCCTCAGGCATGTTTTCAACAATGGCTCGGTGGCTCGGAGCACGAAATATTACATTCAGTGCTCAGTTTAGCATCACGTTGTAACAGGAATTTGTTGGACTATTCGTAGTTAATTCTGATTTGTTACTTGGATCCTCTCGTACACGGCATCCACGCCAACATCAACTCCAAATTTATGTTCATACTTTCACTTCCATGATTATTTTGAAGTATCAATCGAATTCTAAATAAGTCATGAGACATGTGTTTCAAGGCGTTGTTCGGAATAAAGAAGTCAAATTATTTCGATGAATTCTTACTTTATTATATTTATACGACCAGACTGAAGAACATATCACTCTCCTCAAGATTATTTACTTCTTGTAACTAACAAAACTGAAGAACATATCACTTTTAAAGATTATTAACTTATCGTAATTAAACAAGGCTGAAAAACATATCACTTTTCTCAAGATTATTGAATTCTCGTCTCCAACGTTACTTCTACTTAATTTTGTGATTGGCCGATCCAATGGCACGTCACCACATCACGTCATACCACGTCACACGACTACTACTTTGGCCAATCACACAACTGCATATATTTTTATACATTCGTAATGCCTTCGAACATAACCCAAAAATACTGTTACAAATGCCCCTCTTTGAAATATATGGAAAATAACCAAATAAAGAAATTAACAATCTGTTTCCATATATTTCGAAGAACGGCCCCAATTAACAATTTCGTTTACAACAATGAACTGTAAAATAAATATAACATACATAAAATATAACAATAAACATACATTGAATGAAATATAATAATAAATGAACATTTAACAACCACTTAGCATTATTATAACACATTCTTTTTTTTAAATATATATCTTTGATTTCATGTGGGGGTGTGCCCCGCCCCAAATTTGCATTAAAGCATTTTTATATTTAACAGTTTTAAATTATTGACTGTGAACAATCATGCTATAACAATATAAAAATATTTTAACAACGATTTGTAAACGAACATATATAATTAAAATGAAATAATTGCATTTTAACCAATTTATATACAATTTATATGCAACAGAATTCTCTGTTTAGTTATTTATGTTGGGTGATTTGCCCACATAATTAATTTTTCTTGCTGTCCTGTATCAATACTCGTAATTTTTGAACAGTTAGTGTGATACATATTTTTCAGTTGGCTAACCTGATCTTTGCAAGCATCCAGAAATTGGTAAATCCATCTTTTGTTTTTATGTAGATCATAACGTTTGAAGGTTAGGTTAGTTGTGTGTTCAAATCTTTTAGAAAAGATTAACATTATTTTGTGTGGTGTATCATACATGTGACCACTATTACCTTCATTGTGTATTTGTGTTTGTGTGAACATTTCGTGTACATATACATTACAGTTCACATCAAAATACCTATTGGTTGAACCTACAACATACATATTCTGATAATCACCTGTATTAAAACTTCATTGTTTGGTAAGTCAACATTTGTTTGTAAATTTCTTATTTCTTGTTTCACAATGTCCTGACCTAACCTAGTTTCCTGAATTATTTCTCTTAATTCCATACTTTCCTGTCTATCTTCATTCTGATTCTGTTCTATTGTTTGCAATAACCTTTCCATATTCTCTTTACATTCTTTTCTTCCCTCTCTAATTTCTTGTACCATCTCACCTTTCAATTCTTGTTTTAACTTTTGTGACAAACCAACCTCTAAATTCCATACATTTTCTGCCAATTCCTGTCTTACATTAACATCTAAATTCCACATACTTTGTTTCAAATCTTTAATATTGTCTTTATTCTGAGCTAATTCTTCTCTTTGTTTTTGTGTTATTTCTGCCTGTTGTATCCTAAATTTTTCTAACCCTTTCTTGTTTTAACTTTTGTGACAAACCAACCTCTAAATTCCATACATTTTCTGCCAATTCCTGTCTTACATTAACATCTAAATTCCACATACTTTGTTTCAAATCTTTAACATTGTCTTTATTCTGAGCTAATTCTTCTCTTTGTTTTTGTGTTATTTCTGCCTGTTGTATCCTAAATTTTTCTAACTCTTTGTTTAATTCCATTCTTATTTCTTGTTTCACAATGTCCTGACCTAACCTAGTTTCCTGAATTATCTCTCTCAACTCATTGACTTCCTTTCTATTCTCATTCTTATTAATCTCTATGATCTGCATGAGCCTTTCCATATTATCCCTATACTCTTTCCTCCCTTCTCTAATCTCCTGTGATATTTCAGATTTTAATTCCTGTTTAAACTTCTGTGATAAATTAATTTCTAAGTTACTCACATTTTGTGCTAGTTCCTGTCTTACTCCTACATCTAAATCATTCATTTTCTTAGGTAAATCATTTACATTTTGTTCTAGCTCTGATTTCAATTCTGACTTTACATGACTCAACTCTGATTTTAAATCTCCCATTCTAGAATCCAAATTACTCATTTCAGATTTTACATCTCTCATTTCTAATTTTATATCATTTGCATTTTGGAAACGTAGAGTCAGACTGAAAAATTCAATGCCATAGCCGGGATTTGAACCACGGATCTTCTGGTTTCCGTCCAGCCGCACTACCATTGTGCTACTATGGCCAACGTGCCGATATGACATTAAATTCTCCAACTGACTCGTATTTTCCCGGTGAACCACTTAGGAGTTCTCATACACTCATGAGACAACTACCTTAATGGCGACTTACATCGTGTAAATACGTCTGACTCTACGTTTCCACAATTTAGCCTACACACGGCCAGTGTGAAAGAATAATTAAATTCCATTAATTAACCTAATAGTGGTTAACTATAAAGCCCGGGCCTTAAAGTATTTACACGATGTAAGTCGCCATTAAGGTAGTTGTCTCATGTGTTTATGAGAACTCCTAAGTGGTTTACCGGGAAAATACGAGTCAGTTGGAGAATTTAATGTCATATCGGCACGTTGGCCACAGTAGCACAATGGTAGTGCGGCTGGAGGGAAACCAGAAGATCCGTGGTTCACATCCCGGCTATGGCATTGAATTTTTCAGTCTGACTCTACGTTTCCACAATTTAGCCTACACACGGCCAGTGTGAAATTATAATTAATTTCCATTAATTAACCTAATAGTGGTTAACTATAAAGCCCGGGCCTTAAAGTATTTACACGGTGTAAGTCGCCATTAAGGCAGTTGTCTCATGTGTTTATGAGAACTCCTAAGTGGTTTACCGGGAAAATACGAGTCAGTTGGAGAATTTAATGTCATATCGGCACGTTGGCCATAGTAGCACAATGGTAGTGCGGCTGGACGGAAACCAGAATATCCGTGGTTCAAATCCCGGCTATGGCATTGAATTTTTCAGTCTGACTCTACGTTTCCACAATTTAGCCTACACACGGCCAGTGTGAAAGAATAATTAATTTCCATTTGCATTTTGTTCCATTTTAGAATCTTAATTACTTAACATTCTCGTTATTCTTTCCAAAATTGACTCATTACTCAATCCTACATTTTCCATTTTAGAATCTACATCGTCACTAGCTTCTTCTTCCATTGTAATTTTCTTACTCGCCATTTTTTTAACTAACTTTTGATTTCTCAGTATCATTAATCTACTACTACTATTTTTTTTTTAATTTCACTCACTTAAACCAGTTCTCTTTTTCTTCTTTCTCCTTTCCTTTTATATTCCCACGGAGCTGTACGATGTTTTAATCTCCTCTTCTTTATCCTATTCGACCACACGTTGCGGCGCCATTTGTAACGGGAATTTGTTTCAGATAATGTTAATTCTGATTTGTTACTTGGATCCTCTCGTACACGGCATCCACGCCAACATCAGCTCCAAAATTATGTTCATACTTTCACTTCCATGATTATTTTGAAGTATCAATCGAATTCTAAATAAGTCATGAGACATGTGTTTCAAGGCGTGGTTCGGAATAAAGAAGTCAAATTATTTCGATGAATTCTTACTTTATTATATTTATGCGACCAGACTGAAGAACATATCACTCGCCTCAAGATTATTAACTTATCGTAATTAAACAAGGCTGAAGAACATATCACTTTTCTCAAGATTATGGAATTCTCGTCTCCAACGTTACTTCTACTTAATTTTGTGATTGGCCGATCCAATGGCACGTCACCACATCACGTCATACCACGTCACACGACTACTACTTTGGCCAATCACACAACTACATATATTTTTATACATTCGTAATGCCTTCGAACATAACCCAAAAATACTGTTACAACGTTAATAAGTAATATTAACAAATAATCATCAAACAGAAAAATAATAAAATTAGGATAGGCAAAAATATTGATAAAAGTTCTCATTATGTAAAAATGTCCCAAAAAGCTAGGAAAAGGCACACACCGTGAACATAGGCAGTTATATGACTATAAAATTAGTGTATTTTACTCCATTAAGCACGAAACAATATATTAAGCCATCGATTCTAAACAAAGAAAACAAAATAAGCAAATAGGTGAAGTCCGAGCTTCAATGATAACATATTCCTTTCGGTTTGATAAAGTATTTCTCAAAGAATATTTAGTTTATTATAAAGGACTAATTTACAATCAATGAAGTGAAAAAATGGGAATAAATCCGAAGAAAGATAGTCTTCAGTGAAACTTATTTCATCCATCCGTATTTCTATGTATTCCAAACTAACTTCTGAGGAAGAGAGAGAGAGAGAGAGAGAGAGAGAGAGAGAGAGAGAGAGAGAGAGAGAGAGAGAGAGAGAGAGAGAGAGAGAGAGAGAGAGAGAGAGAGAGAGAGAGATGTAAGGAGAGAGGGGGAGGGAGGGAGGGAGTGTGTTTTAATAACCACTTTTATACTTTTAAATAGTTTATAGTCGTTAAGAGCCCTCACAGTAATTAGAAATACCTTCTTTTTGAGATATTTCCATGGATTTTTTTGTGTAATTTACGTCCTCCAACGTTAAGTCATATCGGACGATGAATGGAATGGGTGAAATGATGCTCAAATGAGCCCAGGGTCTATAGAGCTTAGAGTTACCCGACATTCGTCTTTCAGAATAAGGGAAAACACCGGGAAAAACTTATCCAAGTAACTCACCCTGACTGAGATTCGAACTCGGGATCTCTTGAACGTGAGGCAGACACGCTACCACCACGCTACCGAGGCGGGCATTTCCATGGATTTAATGCTGTCCAACAACGCAGAGAAGCTCTCTGAAAGGAATGCGCCCCCTTCCACAGTGGGACAAGGACAGCGAATGTGTGTGGCAGAGAACGCTTGCTATACAAGGAGCAGAACCGTTAAAAAACATGCGCCCTGTTCACTCTGTACACTAAAACCGAGAAAATTCATTCACAAAAGCAGAACCCCTCGGAATGTTTTTGAATGGTCTGTAACTAAACTGATATGGGGTAGCATAAGCTACTGAGGGAGGGTGTAGGAACCGTTTCCAACCCCCCCTGCGTCTCAACCCCCTGCGACTTTCTCTCCTGTGGTATATTATACATATAATGAAGTCGCTTGCAGATGTCGGCTTGCCATGTGCTTTAAATGCTATTCTTCTAATAAATATTTAAACGACCAAATTTGAACTAACAATTGTTCTCGAGGATAATCAAATGTATTACTGTTTCTATCACATACGTAGTGATATAGTAGATAGAAAGGGTATTGCATTCCTGAAAAAAAATTCGATGTCGTGATTTTCCCGGAAATGAATGCTTTGAGATACCTGAGTAAAAAAAAAAAAAAAAAAAAAAAAAAAAAAAAAAAAAAAAAAAAAAAAAAAGGAAGTCATTTCAGAAAATTGTCTGTATGTATGTGTGTTGATGTGTGTATTTCTGTAATTAAAATAATTCTAAAAGAAAAGTCGTTGAAAAGTCGTTGGTATTTAAGTGCAGAAACTTCCAAGGATGTGACACCAACAATTTCAAACTACTCCTTACAATGTAAGACTTGAAGCTTTCACGGCGAGCATTACTAATCAAAGCTTCGCGGGTGATCAGCGGGTGACACTATAACAAATGTGTAATATACTACTTCTGCAAAGGATTATCTTGATTAAAACTAAGTAGGCAGAAAAATAAACGTTAATAAAAGTAATTTGTATACGATAGGGGATAGAAAAATTCATGTGAATTATGATTAAGATTACTACGGAGGGAATTCGGCACTGCGTCCAGTTTTGTTCTATTGTACCTATGCCCCCAAGTGGGGGCATCCCCGGGAGGAAGGATGAGGCGTGAAGAGACAGGGCGGTCGTCTTAAAGTGCCATGACAGTGCAGTGTCCATACATTTTACTTAGATGGAAACCTGCCCTGGTAGGCCAAGACAGCGGACGACCCCCACTACTGTATTTCGGAAGCGTTCGGAGACCGTCAACCAACCTAGTGGAGAAGGATGTGGTTCATTCAGAACATATCATCCTACCATACACCGTCGAGACACCCGCCGACACTTCTACCCTGAAAGAGACCTCCAGATGAGAGATGGTGTGAAATGATAATGTAGGTGAAATGGAGGGAGAGGACATTCAGAGGATGTAATTAAACCTATCCAGCATTCGCCTGGCAACCAGGAAAAAACCCCGAAAAGTCTATGGGTCAGGTAGATGGCCACGGGAATCGAACCAAGGCCTCCCGAATGCTGGCCACAGACGAAACCGCCTGAGCCGTCCCGCTCAGTAAAAGGCATGTTATGTACACATACGATTTTAAAACTTCTTATTGTTTGGTGAATTAAATGACTTGCCTACTAAAATTTGGCCATGGCCGCTCATCCAGGAGATAACTACTGTAATTCATGCAAGTACAAATAAGGAATAAGAAAAGACCACCGATTGAACATGCGAATATGTAACATTTCACGTTAAAAAGAGTAAATAGAAAATGCTGATATCGGAGAAACGGAGCACAACAAAGTGCGGTATGTCCACCTTCTGCCATCCTGATGTGTATTATTGTAAACAGGAGGAGAGATATGCCATATGAAAAAATATGGTATGCAGAGTTTCACATTTGTTTAATAAATAAAGTTGTTTTACAACTAAAGAAATTGTATATGCTTTAAAATATTCAAACAAAATTACTTTCGTACTATAATCATACTTTAGTAGCTTAAAATAGCATAAATCATAATGCTTTATAAATATTTGTTTTATGTCAACACAATTCTATTCTCTTTACTGTAATACGGAAAATGATAAAAAATTAAGCTACTGAAATGAGGTTTCGTCAGAGACATTTGCAACACGAGTTTTACCTGATACCAAACTCGTAATATATAGACGATGATATTTGAAGCTGAAAATCTTATTCTTGGATTGGATCCCTCTTCAGTGCGGAAAAAATGCTCGTATACCCATACGTGTTTGTTCCACAGAAAATGGCCATTTATGAGCCACAAATGTATAAACCATGAGATACTATTTACGTCTAAACGATTTGTAAAAGCTGACGAAAATTTCATCATTATTAGGATATTTTAATATTGTATTGTTTATAAGCTATTTCCAGCAATGTCTACTATATTAAAACGGTTTTTGCCTACGTTTCAAATATTAATATATTGGAATTGCTTAAATAATTGCTAAATGAATTGCTAAATGAATTGCTATACACTACAACTATTAAAGAAAACTTGAAGTAGTTTCAATACTGTTAGTATTTATTTGGAAAGAGCTTATTCCATTGAATAATTCTAAGTATTTCATTTTTCATGTAGGAACAAAATTCACTGCACGAAATTTTCAAGTTTTGTTCCTGTAAGTCTTCGCCGTACATTACTGTAGTCCAATAACTGAAACACAGTACTATTTAAGTGGTTGAGAAGTCGCTTTTCATGCTTCAGGACAATGTTTCTTATTTCTTCGCTGACAGTGTCCATTTTCAAGTTCCCATGGATGTTATAATTTCGAACAACCAATGGGTCATTGACAGCTTAACATTAGATTTCTTGGCTCAGCCCCAAATTCTGTAATCCATAATTCATCAAATCTAGTTTCAATAGTTGTATACGCAACAATTTATTGTGTGTATACAATTCGGAGTATCTTTATAACAACCAATACACGATTTTGTATTTTATAACAGGTATGTTTTCTTTTTAAAATTGTTCATTCACTTTGACTTAGTACCAAGTGTCATGCCTAGGTACTTGGCCTCATTTGCATATGGGATTACTTGTTTATTGATAAATCTAGGTAGCATTTTTGCTTTGTTATTTGTAAAATTTGCATGTATGGATTTTGTATCATTGAATTTCATGCCTTTGATCCAAACATTAACTTAATTTACTGCATTTTGAAATTTATTGGTTGCTGCTGCTTGAGTTTCCCCAACGGCCAAAATAGCATATCATCAGCAAAAGTGATCATTGTTGTTTCTTGATTTTGGTATATATAAGTACAACATTTGGCCCAAGTACACTACTTTGTGGTACTCCATAACATATTTCCTTAAATGTTGAATACTCACTTCCATGTTTTACCCGAAATAATCTTATTAAGATATATGATAGTAGAATTTCACAGTATTGCTTTGGTGAGTGACGTTTTAACTTATAGTTTAACCCAACATACTATACGAGATCAGAGGCTTAGGTCAAATAAAGAAATATACTACAGTATATTATATTTTCTTCTAATGGTTCTTTAATGATTCGAGTTATTTTATGTACCTGATCAATCGTTGAATATTTGCTCTTGAATCCGAATCGATGATCTGGAATTAGATTTCTGTCTTTCAATATTGCTTGCAAGCGGTTGAGCAAAAATCTTTCGAACATTTCAAATGATATTAGCAACAGAGATATAGGTCGACATGACATTCTATCATTAGGGCCTTTCCCTAGTTTTGCGATTATGATAACTTCGTTCGTTTTCCACTTTCTGGGTACGTGTTTCAGTCAACAACATCTATAATGTGTAGGAGTTTCATTAATGGTTTATTAGTAACGCTTTAAGTACCTGCCTATAATTAGGCCATATCAGGTTTCTAATGTTCTGTTTAATCTATTCCGAGGTTACTAAGTTCATTTCTGAAATATCATTAAGAGAGTTTATTACAATTTTTTCATCAGTTGTTTGTCTAGAGAAAGTTTCCTCTAGACGTTCTGCAAATAAATGTTCCATTTCCTTATTACCTTTCGCCCAGTCACTGTTATCTTTTCTAAAGGGTTTCGCTTGTGTTATTGGTCTTTTATGACAGAAGCTTTCCAAAGTAAATCGTATCTTTATCTACAGTATACTCTTGGAGATAATTGTTTATGGGTTCATCTTTTACTTCCGTTATCTTTCTTTTAAAAGTGTAGCTTAGTAGGTTAACTATCCTTTTATCTTAGGAAGATTCACTGTGTTGCTATATTTTGCAATCGTTTTTTCCATTAACTAAATTTTTCCATACTCATTGGATTTGACAAGTGTATTCTTCTAGGCTGAATGCTGGTAACTAACATGTAAATTTCTGGTTCCAATTGTTCAGTGTTTTAAGTAGCCTTCAAAGTTCATTGAGACCCTATACTTCAGCAATAAATCCGTTCCAGGTTGCTTACTGATTAGTTAATTTAGGTAGTGCTTGATTTTGTATAAAGTTGTCATTAATCGTCAGAATTATAAGGTATGTCCTGATGAGAGTTAATCACAATGATACATTTATATAAAATTTTTCGTTAAACCTTTAATGCAAAAGAAGTCATATCTGGTACCTTTCTTCTGTTAAAACACGTATGTCGGTAAACCTGTGGAATAAAAGTCACTATTTACTTTCATTCCTATCTTATAAAGTATTTCACCTTTAGAAGGGTCAATCTTGATCACAAATATGTTTCGCATCCCCACCAATTATAAATTCACTTCGAAGTGATTTAAACAATTCTAAATAGTTAATTTTTGTGGCATATATCATGGACTGTGGTATATTGCTGTGATGTTAAATTTCTAATGTTCGGATTACACAGTAACATTAGTCGGTTGTATGGATTCAAGTGCTATTTGTCTATCTCCAATGTGTTTGAGTGACCCTAATATATCACAGCTGAGCCTCCTCTTGCTGTGTTAAAGGTATGGATAGCCTGATACATATTAAATCTTCGTGTTTTGATACAGATTGTTTAGTGATATGAGTTTTAGATATTAAACAAATATTTTTTATTCCCTACGAAGAATTACAATTCGCGTATTTTTTCAGGAGACCGTTGACATTCCAAGCTGCAATCCTTAGACACTGGTTCAGAAGTTAATTTCCTCTTGCTTACTTTATTATTTTCCACTTATTTTCGGATGTATGTGATCTGATGATTATCATTTTATTTGCTGAATTCTTTCATCTGACCTACAAAGTATCAGAACAGGTGTTTCCGCAACTCACCTTTCATTTCGTGTTTATTTACATTATTTGTACATATAGGTATATATTCATATATATTGTATAATGACTCAGAAGTATTTGGTTTGCTTTCTTTAACTCATATTTTCTTTTTCTCTACTGTAATAATGTCTATAGGTTTCTATTTCCTTACATTTTCGTGTTATAATCTTATTGAGAATTTTTGAAGCTCTTTGGCAACCTCACTTCCTCTGTAGTTTTCTGGATGTGCTCCCTTATAGTTTGGAGCAACTTGTCTGCTAATATTTTAATCTCCAGTGTGGTGTCTTCTTGCACATTTGACACAGTATGCTTCCTCTTCACAATAGGCTTCAGTATGATTTAACCCTTGACACCTTTTGCATTGTTGTATCTATTTGGGGTTTTTCTTTACCGATTCTATTTTTGCCACTATTTTAAGAACAGTCGTGATTTCATATATTCTTTTTATGGTCTCTTTGCTATCAAATAGTAGCATAACAAGGGTAAGTCCACGTTTAACATAAGTTTGCTCACCCATCTCATTTTTGAGTATGTTAACAGCATCAGTAATTTTTATGCTCTATTCGACAACAATTTCATATGTTCTACATGAATTCCTAGTGCAACGAAGCGAATTGGACTTTCATGTTTATTTTCATACGGACGATTCATTGTATTTTTTCAACCTTTAAGTTTTTGTGCCGGAAGTCTTTAACAGGGTCTGGAACATTGATTTTATTTATATTATTCACAATATCAATCTCTTTACCTGTGACTGAATTCATTTAAAACCCCAATCTTCTGTAAATATTTATTCCAGTTACATTCATTTGTGGCGATAGGTTCTCTTTCAGTTCCGTTCTATTTTTTCCATTTTCCTTCATTTTATTATCTTTAGCTTTAGATTTTTCAGCTTCCGATGAATATTTCGTTTTCCTTTTATTGTTCAGCATAGGATCCACTAAATTTCTATACTTATTCCGTTTCATCTGCATGCTACTCATTCTTCTCATAAATAATATTATTTATCTTAATTTTATACTTTCTGACATCACTTGAAGCTCTCAAACTTTACATTTTCTTCTCTGAATTCTGTTATTTACTTTATTAGGTTTTCTAAACAGTGATTATGCGTCATTTACTTTTGGTTTAAGTTTCTCATTTTCTACCACTAGATTTCAAATGTTTCATCTCCTTCTCTGGTGTAGTTCTGACAAATTAAGGGCTCCCTCTAAAATGATCCTTTTCAAGCAATGATTGCCGGCCCCCAGATTCTTAGAGTCCTGCCTCAAAAGAGGGTACATTTGCAAGACGATCTGGTGTGCACCTGGAGGTACTAATTGCTGTTTTTTTTTACATTTTTAAACATTTGTTTTGCAGAATTAAAGCCTGCTATCCACGGTTCTTGAGGTACTGTTAGACATGTACTCTAAAGCTCAAAGCTATGGATTTCCAGATAACACTTGGGCTAATTGCAGTGGAAACCACTGGGTCGTAGGGAGTGCCATGTCACTATACCAATTTATTGGGGAATGCCGCTAAAAAGAGAAGGCTGTGTTTACAATTATGGTTGGAAATTTCAAGGGTTCCTTGATTTTGTTCATAATACATGTCAATAGATATACATTCTCGTAATTCGATTTATATGGGGAGAACAGTAGTGTTTAATGCACGTTCTTACTAGTACTGCAGGCTAGGGATGCTGATGTTGCATTAAATGATAATTGTGAAAAGAAATTGGGATGGAAGCGTTCCAGGATTAAGTTTAGTCCCCCCCCCCCCTGGAGAAAATTTGTTAGGGAGAACTGTCCTGGCAGGTTTTGTACCGTAAACCTTCCAACCACCAATATATAACTAAAAGACCACAACGATGTGTCATAAAGAGGTTGTGAAAATAAATATACATATTAAGAACCTTAATAGATAGACAAATGATTTTTGCGAGAAAAATATGGAGCTCAGTAAAGAACAAAATGATACAAATAATTTTCCCATGCTCGAGGTCCTCTTAGGACCTAATGAAGCCATCTTTATGCTTTACTTCACCTCCACTGACTCAGGTAGCCAAAAGTTGCAGTTTCGTTTTTGAGTCCCATGAATATGTAACAATTCGGCGAACAGTAGATGGAGGCAAATCCGCCCTTCCCGCCTTCCCGCTTTCGCATAAGGTTGGGTATCACTGGTTCCGAGTCCAATTAAAGTGCTTCAATATATTTAAAAGTTTAAGAAAAAATAAAACCTTACGGCGATTAAAATCCCTTGCATACTAGCTAAAGAGAGGAAGTTTGAATTTCCGTTCTCTAAAGATAATAATTGTTACTGGGCCTGGTAGAGACATTGACTGATGTGCTAGACATTATGGGTCTTAAAAGCCGGATTACGGATCCTAAACACTTCACTTTTTAAATTGTTTAACTTTAGATGATTAACTTTTATGTTTGCCTTTTTTAAATTAAAGACCTTCAAAATTAAGTTATATCGGCCGATGAATGTAATGGCTAAAATGATGCTCAAATGAGCGTTGGATCCATAGAGCTTTGAGTTACCATTCATGTTAAGCGATAACTCCGGAAAAGCTTATCCAAGTAGCTCATCCTAACCGATGTTCGATCTCGGGACCTTATGAACCTTTTTTTTTTCATTTGTAATTTACGTCCTCCAACGTTAAGTCATATCGGACGGTGAATGAATTGGATGAAATGGTGCTCAAATGAGTCCAGGGTCAATGGGACTTAGAGCTACCCGACATTCGTCTTGAAGGATTAGGGAAAACCCCGGAAAAAGCCTTATCCAGGTAACTCACCCTGACCGAGATACCAACTCGGGACCTCTTGAACGTGAAGCAGACATGCTACCATCTACGCTACCGAGGCGGGACCTCATGAACCTGAGCTGCCGCCTACGCTAGAGAGGCGGGCCCCTTTTTGCGTATGCCCAATTAAATAGTGAAACAGCTTTTCGGAGATTGAATCCGATTTCTATGGCGAATGTGAAAGAATATTGCACAAACAATTTTTGTTCAGTTACATTTTGAGTGCATGACAGTTGTCACAAGAGTATGAAAATGCAATAAAATCTTACTATTTTCAAATAATTAATGCCCATTAAAAGATGTCAGGTCTACGTGATGATATAACCTTATAAAACTGAATTTGCAAATGTATCCGGGTTTCAAACAGCCAAGATAAAGTTAGGGGCGCCCATACTAGGGAAGGTCAACGCAACCGGGGCAGATCATCGCCATCCGGTCCTTTGTACCGTAGTTGTGACCCTTGTGAAGGAGGGATGAGGAGAGAGCCTCGAAGGGCGACCAGATCCTGATGATAATGGGTTCAAGAATGGACTGGCTCCCTGACATTTCCAGCCAACGCATCTGACGCAGCCCGAGTCCACTCAAAAGCCCGTAACTCACCAGCGGTCCCCCACGGGGGCGGGTTCTCACTGGACCTCCCAAAGGACGACTGGAAAGAAACGTTTACAGAGTGTACATCTACCGCAACTCGTCGAACATCGTGGCCTTGTCGTGCAACTAGAAACAGGTGATAATGAAGGAAATGACGAGTACAGGATATGAGGAACAGAAAAGTGATGGTAGAAGATTAACTACCTCATTACTCATCTACTGACCTAGGGAAACCACGTTCAGAGATTCAGAGTAGGGGATCACTGGGGTTCGAACTCAAGCCCCCCTGTATGGATTAATATGTTACCGCGGCCCAATCTCGCTTGGTTCAAACAACTGAGTGTCGAAGTGTGGTGTTACTGACCACACCACGGCTGCACCAACTAGGGTGGCGATTTCATGCTGCTTCGTGTGGTTGTTTATTTAGTAGAGGTGTGCTATGAGACGGTTTACTCGGCCAGTTTCACGGAGTTATCGTACTGACCATCTTTAAACCGACTAGTAGGTACCTTCTCTCATGCGTGTGCACGAAACATGTTGACCTTCATTTTTAAACTCTAATGGTCGAACAAAGGTTTTACACGTGAGTGGGAGATCCAAAGATTATTGGACACTTGCAGTAGGCATGCAGCCAAATTCATCTCACAGTGGCGTGTATCATCAGCAAACCTTGCACATAAAAGGTTTCAATTTAAAATTGCTTTCATTAAGGTGTATGCCTCATTTATTTTGTTAAAACACACCTTGCAATCTTCAACGGAACTGATCTGTTTAAGTGTGCTCATTTGTTTAAACATTTCAAAATTTGCCAAAATTCATAAATATGGATTTTACTGCTATTGTACACTACAAACCTTATACTCACGTTCTATGTAGTTTTGTAGCTGTACGGCCTTGTAAAGCATTATTATTATTATTATTATTATTATTATTATTATTATTATTATTATTATTATTATTATTATTATTATTATTATTATTATTATTATTATTATTATTATTATTATTATTATTATTATTATTATTATTATTATTATTATTATTATTATTATTATTATTATTATTATTATTATTATTATTATTATTATTATTATTATTATTATTATTATTATTATTATTATTATTATTATTATTATTATTATTATTATTATTATTATTATTATTATTATTATTATTATTATTATTATTATTATTATTATTATTATTATTATTATTATTATTATTATTATTATTATTATTATTATTATTATTATTATTATTATTATTATTATTATTATTATTATTATTATTATTATTATTATTATTATTATTATTATTATTATTATTATTATTATTATTATTATTATTATTATTATTATTATTATTATTATTATTATTATTATTATTATTATTATTATTATTATTATTATTATTATTATTATTATTATTATTATTATTATTATTATTATTATTATCACTATTGTTGTTTCTGGTTACTGTTTAGGGTATGCAATATAATGTCAGGCCCATTATCATGTTGTATAATAAGGATAAGTACTTTGGAAATGTTAAAAATCTTGAATTAAGTTCGATCACTTTTCTTCTAACTTTGCATTTTGGTCGGTTATATTGATGCGCTCTTTTTGTGCCTTATGTATTAGTTTACGATATATTAATTATATCTTGCGTGGCGATGTATGACATTTTAAATACTTTCTGCTTTAAAAGGTTTCATGGTTGTTATTCCATCACGTTTTTAGAATAATTTTAGATTCTGTTTTCTTAAATATAATTAATTATAGCTGCCCCTGCTATTTTCAAAGTTACAATTATACAAAGGGGCGTTTATGAGACTTGGAGTAACAAAAATGATAAAAAAAAATTAAAGGAAAGGCAGAGAGTAAACGAATAAGGGGGGGGGAAATCTTAAATTAGTTGTATTATTGTAAGAAAAATAGTGTATCAATATTTTGATAAATATGAAGCACAGTTTTCTATATATATCATATTTGGAATGCTTGAAATATCGTTTCTAGAAAATTGAGAGTTAATGGAAAAAATACATAGGTACATAACATTTAGTTATATATGAGGGATTAAGTACAACATTATGTTATTAAAAATGTCCAGGCTCCCCAAAACGTGTGAGTACATGTTAGCCTCGGACCATAAACAAAGTTAATTTCTGCAAATGGAATAAAATGTGGTTATTTTTATATTTTAATTAAAATATGTCATATGTATCTTATGCCCCGCACTTAATAGTCCACACTGACATCGCGACAAAGGGGATCACAACAGTAAAGCGAAACCAACTTCCGTTATGTGATTTATTTTACGAGATACGAGCTGGTTTCGCTTTACTGGTGTGAACACCTTAGTGGTGATGTCGATCTAGCTATTAAATGGATTATACTGCTTGTCCCTTTTGTGGGCGCTATGCTTTGAAGATGTGAGTAATATTTGTTTCAATATATCGATTATTCCGTTAGTTGTAATCTACAAAGTTCATATCAGCGTGCTGTCAAGATTCTGATTACTGGCAACACCAGGTGGAGAGGGGAAAAAGTCGTGACTCGTGGTTGTGTTCATTCATTTAGTATACGAGCAATGATATTAAGATAGCTTGTTCAGAATTTGAACTTTTTCACTATGTGATCTACTTTATAGCCTTGTGTTTCGCCACTGTCTGTCTCTAAAGAGATGCAGCAAGAGTATTGTAAACAGCTGTGATTATAATATCCTTGGCACAGTATTTTAAGTTACTGCCCACCCGAAGTCAGATACACAATGTATATCAATTTAACGTGCACTCTCATTGTTTGTGCCATCGCCCAAGGGCAGCCCTAAAAAGTAGATCAGCGACAAAATGTCTGCATTGTCTCTAATAGAAGCTGAGTTACGATGTAAAAGCAGGTGTCTTTTGGTGAGAGCAGGAAGATAATGTTCAAATGAATCCGGGCTAAATTGACATGTGTTTGGTTATTGTTTAGAAAACGGCACATATACATAATACATACATCGTCTTAGTAATCCAAACAAATGTACCGACATTCTATTAGATGATCTCTGCCCGAAGTGGGGCGTCCCCGGGAGGGAGGATGACGTGAGAGGAGACAGAGGGCTGCCGACCACAAGGAGTCACTGCAGTACAGAGGGAAAGCTTCATACACTTACCAGATAGAAATTCCCCGGTGGTGGGCTTAGAGCATTCGTCATCCCACCTGCCGTGGTTCCGAAACTGTCAGGAGGCCGGTTCGAAGACTGGCGGCCGCCTCCCCAGAGCAGAATACTCCAGACAGGCTTGCGCAACCGATGTCCCGCCTACCGCGTTTCTCAATCGGCCTACTAGACCAGCTCGGAGACCAAAATCCAACCCATCAGAGAGCAGAGCCTTTTCCTCAGAGCATATAATCCTCCCATGCACCTCCTAGACTTGCTACCCTGAAAGGAACCACCAGATGAGAGATGGTATGAAATGATAATGGTGGGACAGGGAATTTAAGTGCGAGGATCTACTCCCATTAGTCCTGGACCCGTAGGACCAGAACCCGGGCCTCTCGGGTTTTTTACCGTAGGACAGTACCTATTTTATAAACTGCCCTCCCCCCCCCCCCCCCCCCCGCTGCACACGACAGACAGGACGGAAGTGGATACGCCACTTACGCGCCGGTCCTTAATGAACCGGCTACCAAATAACCTTGGTAGGGCCGCCGGTGATCTAGCACACCAGCTACTAGCTCTGCAGGCTAACCCAGGACATATGAGGTAACCCTATACCCCCTCCGGGCGGCCGGAGCCTGGCCGGAGGTACGCAATTTCCCGTGGGTGGCGGGAATACACTGCCCCCTCGAGACCAAGGTGGGACAAGGAATACGGGAAATGTAGCTAACCTACCCAGCATTCGCCTAGCGACCCGGGAAATCTCCCCCCCCCCCGAAAAACCCTGGTTCAGGTAGGTCGGCCACGTGAATCGAATCCGGGCCTCCCAAATGCGAACCACAGACGAAATCACCTGAGCCATTCCGCTAGGTTTAGGTGATCTTTACCTTGATAGAAAAATGTCCGAGGTTGTCAGTGGGGTCATTTTGCACAGCGTCTTTGGTTCGAAGACATGGTAGTCACGGGCCGAAAGATAGGAACTGGAGGGACATGATGGAGGACCTCAGTTAGGAACCGCAGCAGCAAATTTTGACACACTCGGGCGTTCGTTGCTGTGCACCACTCATTCGCATCTTCATCCAGCATACGGCAGTAAATGTCAGCTTCAGTGACACTCTGTCATTAAAAAACTGAATAACTTTACGCTGGATGCGTTTGGACGGTTCCATAGCGCGAGGTACTCAGATTTCTGCCAGTGCCAGCTGTACACTAACACCAGTCAATCATGAAGCTCAGTAATGCTTCTTCCGGCCCGAGAATGGGTTTTAATTGAATATTGCAAGTAGTAGCACTCCGCGTTTAACGTTTCCTGAATACATGGAGAAACTTCCACACTTTCCCTTCATCGGCTCTTTCCTTTCTCCCTTTCAATAAAGTGCCATCGTTACCTCCCAATACTATATTAACTACCTATCTGCTATTTTACATTGCTCCAGCAATGAGTGTCAAAGAAATACAGGCCCATGAAGCTGTTAACTAAATGTAATAATTTAAGAGTTGGTGAAACATTTTTATGAAATGTGTTTTATTAATAGCATGTTACACAGTTCGGAATCAAAAGTGTTCACATTCCTTGAATCGTGTTCCAGGTTTATAACCAACCTATCTGCAATTTGGACGCAAACCATATTCACAGACACACTACTTGCCTCCGATGTTAATTTAATGACACTCTTAACACCTAGGGAGTCATAACGCTCAAAAAATAATTGAAGGCATTCTAAACTGTCGTTTGTTCACCACCACTTTAAAGGAATTTTCCACTTGTATATTTACACTGCTCTGGCCTGCTATCTATGATCTCAATATAAACAATGTTGCATTAGCACAACTGTTACTTCACGCCAGTAAACAAGGATGGCGTACGATCATAATACCTAAATAGAACGGTTATATTTAAGTGAAGCAATTATTAAAGTAGTATCGTGACTCACCGTCCTTATTTTTTGAATTGCAAAAGGATAATAATACATACGAACTATTTTCACTCACTTAAAAGTTGTGCTGTGACAGTGATACATGCACATGGTGTCATCCTCCATGATCTAGGAGTAATATACTAGCTTCTAGTTCCCAAGGTCACGGGTTCAAACCCGGCGAAGGATGACGGATTTTTTTTTTTTGGGGGGGGGCGTAAAATGCTTGGCATAGCTTCCTGCGAAAGGGAAGTAAAACTAGTGGGTCCGTGTCCTAGATTTATGGCCCGTAAAGGAACTTCAACCTGAAATAGAGTCTCTCAGCAAAAATTAATCGGCATTTCTCACCCAGTATAGAATGAGACCTGAAAAATCATAGCAATTAAAGACTGTCCCTTAATAAGAGCTCAGTCACAAATGTTCCTTGCGCTGGTTGAACTATAGCTCTCCTGGTGGCTAGCTAGTAGGATCAACACAGCAGACGACAGCGTTTTTGGGGATGGAGGAAATAAGCACTGTAAACTTTATAGAGTATATTTAATTTAATATTTTAATGAAGTATAATAAATACTATCGTAAATATGAATATAAATAAATAATGCAATACCTATTACTTTAATGTAGGTATATAGGCATAATGACATTTATTGCAACAGTCTTTCATTCATAAATGATGTTCAAACACAATTGGATCATTAGTATTTATATTTTTCCATTTAGTAATTTTTTAGATTTGTCCTCTTTTTCTTACTGCAACACTCCTTGTTACAAATATCTTCTTGTGTCTATTAATATTCTTAACCAACATTTCACATAATATATCTTTATCTGTCTTACGGCAAATTAAACATAGTTGTTTGCTTTGTTGAAAAAATTCCGCTACTACCTGGCCACTAGGAGCGCTGTAATTGCACCAGTTAAAAAAAAAAGAACATCTCAAGCATCATAACTGTGTAACATCTTCATGGTAGACTGTACGTACTTGCCGAGATCAAACCACTCGCTGATGCGCAGAGACACCTACCGGCGCAGACGTTATTTCGTTTACTTCGAACAAGCAAATGTGCTAATACAAAAGTCTGTTTAGCTTAAGTAGCCTTTAAAACCCTCTTTCATGTTGTAAACAGCTTGTAAAACTGATTAGGTCCAATTAAAAGATCATATGCGCATTCATTTTGCTGTCGAAAATTGTCAAATCTGTCGAGAACATTTTAAAAAGAGAAGGTGTTTGTAGGCTTATTGATTAAAATGAAAATAGAAGAGAGTAATATCCTTTGCTAGTCTGAGGGCATTGATGGAACTTTCAACTAGATTGTAATTTTTATTTGATAAATTATTCTTTTCCATTAATAATTGTGTGTAGGCAGCAATTTTAAAGCTTGAATCAGACTCGAAAACTTCAATGCCGGGACATAAAACACAAACTTCCGGCTCTCCTTGCCTATGTTCTCAGTGCTTGAGCTGTCATAGCGAAATGCTGGTACGTGAATGAACATTTAAACTAAACTTAACAGATGTTATGAAGCTCAAGAAGTAAAAGTACTTACAACATTGCAAGTCGAGTTATGCTTAAAGTTTTTTACTGTACATAGCTCAAGTTGTAAGAAGAACCAAGCATCTTTGCTTCGAGTCCAAGTCATGGTATGGAATTCTTTTAAGTGTGGTTATGCTTTCCAAATTACTGTAGTGAAACACTATTATCACTGTTGAGAGAATTTTTGGCTTGATTAATTCAGATTTCATTGATATGTTAAAATACTTCTTCATTTCGCGTTTACATACCCCTAAACATAACTTACCTAGAATTTTCAAGCTTCGAGTTAAAACAGATTAAATTTCTGCAATCAGTCCTAATGGGGGAGAAATGAATGATCTTCTAATGGCACAAAGGCTGTTTCGCAAAGCCAGAAGTTACTTAATGGAAATGCAGTTACGAGTAGGAAGCGCCGAATGAAATATGACCTTATTAGTGTACAAGTGCTAAGTGCGTGGCGCAACTTCTTCAATTAGTGCTTCTCAAGATCTGTAGTACAGAGGAGTGGACCGTAAACAACTTGCTTTAAAACATTTGTTTCAATTTATATGCTCAAGGCTACTGCAGTTGCCCTTAAGCGATCTTCTCGCCATGACTAAACAAATGTGGTTTCGGATCCTATTTACAATTCAAGATACAAATGAAGCTCCTTATTATAAGACTGCTTTCTCATTTTCTATATCACATACAAAGATAGAAGGTATTGCATTCCACCCAAAAATTCGATGATTTGAATACAGAAAAGTAGTTTTAGAAGGTATCTGTGCATGCCTGTGAATAGCATAAATAAAAAACGAAACGTCAGATAAATATCAAACTTGATATTTGAGCTCATTACCTTCTAAAGATACAAAACAAAGATTTTGGAGAAATATCCCACTCCAAACTGTTATTTACATGTAACATTTTTCGAAAAGTTCTATTTTCTGAAAAATGGCTCTAATGATTTTGATTAAAACAAGATTTTAGCCTCGGTTTTCTGAGGGTTCAAAGAGATCCGCCAAGTGCTGAACCAATTAGTTAGGCGATCTAAAGAGAGCTGTACTACTTGTTGTGCGCGCGCTGGAGATTAATATGAGAATAATATAGTACTGTGTCATCAGCGTAAAGAGCTAAGGAATCGGAGCTAAGTCAGCAATATCAGAAATGTAGATATTAAATAGAGTCGGGGCGGAGATAGAATCCTGTGGGACTCCTGTGGTAATATTACGTGGGGATGAAAGCATTCCACCAATGCGTACTGAAAAGCTGCGGTCGTAGAGGAAACTGTGGATTAAATGTAATAAATAATTAGGAAGACCGATGCGGTAGAGCTTAAGGAGCAAACCATCATGCCAAACTCTGTCGAATGCCCGTGCCACATCAAGGAAAACAGCCGTGGTATACTGATGGGCCTCGAAGCCGTGGACAATTGACTGAGTTAATCGTAAAATCTGATGGGTGGTGGAATGTTTGTGACGAAAGCCAAATTGATAAAGCGGAAGAACATGGTTATGATTAAGGTAAGACAGAAGACGACAATGAATTTTTCAAACAGTTTGGAGAGGGTCGGCAACAGACTTATAGGAGGATAGCTTTCAGGTAGGTGTTTGGGTTTTATTGGGCTTATGGAAGACCGCTATATGGGCAAACTTCCAGGTGCGAGGAAAATAGCCGAAGCGTAGACAGGCATTGAGGATGGATGACAAGTATGCAACTACTTTTTTGATGAGTTTCTTGATAACAGTGTTAGGAACCAAGTCGTGCCCGGGAGATTTCTTAAGGGAAAAGGCTCGAATCAGGGAAGATAGTTTCCGTGGACTTGTAAATGAAATCGTTTGTAAGACTGTGGGTCGAGTGCGATAGGTATGAAGCTCCTTTTCCACTTCCGCAATAGTTTTATCATCGGCTGATAAGGGAAACGCAAACACACGCTCAAAGTGATAGACCAAAATTCCACACTTGGTGGGAATATCTGTAACCAGTCTATCACCTGCAGAGAGCGCCAGTACAACAGTCGGCTCCCGAAGAACGCGTTTGGTGGCCTCCCACATCGTGTGGTCAGAAGGAGAGAGTGACGCAAAATAGCGCTCGTAGGACTGTAGGCGATGTCGCTCCAACTCCAGTTTCACCCGTCGAATGAGTCCGTTGAGCTTTCGACGGAGCCAGGGTTGTCGGTCCCGTTGCCACTGTCGACGAACTTGTGTTTTTTCGGATGCGATTTAAAATGGAGAGGGGTAAGAAGGGGTAAGAATGATGTCTATGTGGAGAAGTGGAAAGTCGGGCGGAGCTGTCAGTGAAGTGCAGTATCGCGAGTTCCACATCGTAGCAAGTTGGTAAGAACTGATGAATGTTGCATTCAGATGAGACTGAAATGTTTCCCAATTGATGTATCCGTTGAGGAGCCTAGGAGCTAATCGGTGGAAGGCAGGTGGAATAGAAAAGGTGACAGTCACCGGGCAATGATCAGAATCAAGCTCCGGTGTGGAAGAAACAAAAGTGGGCAGGTTTAGATTACGTTGTATACCGATATATAGAATATCAGGGGCAAATAAGGGATTGGAAGGAAAATGAGTAGGATCTTCGGGCGCCAATATCGATAGGCGTAAGTAGCAAGGCTGTAAACAGAAGTCGGCCATTTGTATTTGTTGTTCGGCACTCACAGGAGGAATGTTTACAGTTGAGATCACCTAGAAGAAGAGTGCTGTTCCCCGCAGGGAAGAGAAGTGAGAGATATGTAGTATTCGGCCTGCGATTCGGTGGTTTGTATGCGCTAAGAATGACAAGGTCATTCTGCACAATATAATTCACCGACTGCACAATATAGTTTAGTACCTACCCCTTCCAAATTGGGCACATGTGGGAGAAATATCTCGCTATGACTCAGAGAACGTCGGATGAGAAGAGCTACTCCACCAGATGCTTTATATGCGTCATGGTCCTGCCGGTAAATGACGTAACCAGGAACAGTGAAATTCTCATTGGGAAGAAAATATGTCTCTGTTACACAAGTTATATCAACATTGTAATGCATAAGAAATGCTATGAAGGAGGAACGTTTAGCCCGAAGACCGTGTTCCAATTTAGGAGTCTGAGCTGACGTAGAGATGACAAGTTGCGGGTGGCCATCGCGTAAGATAGGAGAAAGAAGAGAACGAAGAAGCTGCAGCAGTTACGGGAGAACTGGAGAAAACAGATTGCACAGAAAAGTACCTAGCGGTGCAAACATTTCTTTCAAAGAAGCCCAAGACGGGGATGCAGAGGCAGAATTCCCTGGTGAAGGCATTGAAGAACATCCTTGAGAAGGAGGTGAACGACCAGTCAGTACCTGTGAATAAGTCCGGGATGGCGGAGAAGAAACAGTTGCGGAAGGACTCTGTCGTGTTTGTTGTTGCTGTTGTGTACTCTGTGCTTGTTGTTGCTGAACCTGTAGCTGTTGTTGAGAAGCTGAGGTTGGTTGTACGTGATGGTAGTGCCTGTGAAAGCGCCGAGACTGTCGTTCCATCAGCTGTAAGTAATGAGAACAACCGCGATAGTTTGCCGGATGATCTTGTTGGCAATTAACACACTGAGCTGGTGTAGTAGAGGGCTTCTTGCACTTATAAAAGTGGTAGTTGCCTGTGCAGCGAACACAGCGGGGCTCTAGTTGGCAGTAATTTTTGGTGTGGCCATAGTTTTGGCAGTTAGTACACTGAGGCAGTTCCGTATTGTGTCGGCGATGTTCTACTTTTACTACGCTGTACAGCAGTCAGGAAAGATTAAGAATATTTTAACCATCGTCATTGTTAGTCTTTTGTCGACAAACCGGTAATAAAGCAGGTAAAATTACTTCGTCGACGAAACGGTAAATCGACAAAACGGTAGATTGACAAAACCGTAATGTACGGTTTGGTCCGGGGTAAAATGTCATTAAGTGTTGTCAGCCAGTTTGCAGAAGTAGTTAGGTAGGTTAGGCGACGAAAGGGCAAAGTTACTAACCAAAGTTGCCAGATTGGATATGGCAGACTAGCTTGGATTTCGTGGAATATGTGAGAATATTTCTTAGAAATTTTTAGGGAGAGTTTGGGATGGACAGCAGAAAATTTCAGTAATGTAGAAATGAAGTGGCAACAGTAGAGGTTAGTAGTGGAAGGATAGAGCCATTAGCAAAAGTGGAGGTGATTAGGAGAATTTTGGTAGTTGAGTAGCACTTTAGAGGATAGGCAAATTGAGTCCATTTTTAGTTTTTTACGATTCTTTAAGCGATAAGTTGAGTCCCAAACTTTTTGATTCATGCGGTAAATTGAGTCCGCTATATTTGGCTATGCCGGTCGCATTACAGCGCTGTGACGTCAGTGGCTATATGTCATGATGCGCCAATGTAAAGTCAATAGACATATCAGTGTACAGTACGCAGGCATATCTTCTAGTGCTGTGAACAGACACTGAATAGGCTAGATGGAAGTGATGATTAGTGAGAAAAATAAAACACTTTTATCGTTGTTGGTTACAAGTTTCACTGTAAGAGTTTTGTGACTACATCGCAGATTCAATGTCTCCCCTGCTATTTGGTCTGATTTCATAGCTACCACAAATCTCACAACTAACAGCTGTGAATTTTTCCATGCCAAATTAAGTGGCTTGTTTTACACTTCACACCCTCAGATTTACAACTTCATTGACGTTTTGACCAGCATTCAGTCAGATGTGTATGTTCAATTACGTAGTACAGGAAAAAAGAAAAACTAAATATCGGAAAAAGGAAACATTTTTGAGAGAGCAGGTAGCAAAGTTTACTAATAAGGACGTACTAATATTTAACTTTGTGAAAGGTGTTTCTTTTACATTTTTACCTGTGTGACAAAACTATTGTAAGTCTGCACAAAGTGGGAGTGAAAATTTTGTCACAATACTACGGGTCGCGGGATTCAATTTACCTACCTTGAGGACTCAATATACATTGAAATATTCAAAGGGGACTCAATTTACCGAACTCAGGACATTCTGTGCAGAATCTTGGACACTTCAGTACTGGTCGCCGATACACCAGGACGTAGAACAATGAGACGTCATTCTTACCTCAATGATAGAATCACGTGCTATCTCGTAGTATAAGATTAAAATACGTTAACTCGTGCGTATATGTTATATTTAACAAATACATTATTAAACGTTTCAAACTTACATTCCGGTGTCATCCTTACCTTTATTACACACCCACGCCTACTCTGAGATAGGATTCTGCTCCAGATTAAAGCAAGATCAACGTTACAACTTGGCGCAGCATAATTGCTTCAGATGTCTCTCCGCTAAACTGTGCAACGCAATAGACCGCTTCAAATTGGCGAAACATCATTGAGATTGAAATAATAGCTTCATAATGGTCCGAATTTTTCATTACTTCGTCATTGTTTTAAAGTATAACACATTCAGATTTTTCACGCGGTTACATAAAAGGAGTTTGGAATGTTAAGTCCAGTATACGAGTTCATAAACATTTTGTTGTCCCAAATTGCTTACTTCTGTAACTAAATGCTTAATGTATCTATTTATGCAGGGGTTCATATCGATTAAAATTGCGGCTCCTCTCTTAGGATTACAAATAATAAAAATTCAATTAATTAGTGTTTTTTGTGTATAAAAATGAATGTTACTCCGTGATAGTGTTGAATGGTGCTGGATTTCTTCTCCTCGTGAATCCTTATTCTTCTTCCTCGGGCTAATCAACTGTTGTAATGGTGTTAGAGAATCACAGGGTATGGAGATCAAAGGGAAAAGACACTAGAGACAGTTTACACTTAGAATATATTAATTAATGCAGTGTTTCAATAGTTACATTCGCCAACAATGTTCAAAACTGCTCTTGTGCTATTATTGCCACCAATGGGGAAAACACCTCGTAATCCACTGAAATTTTCATTTCGGACGCGTGAAAATGAGTTTACAGATTTTATTCACTTCTCGCTGTTTCCTGAAAATATAGTTCTGCGAGAAATTTACAACCAAAGATAAGCAACATTTAAACATTATGTTATTTTTTATTGGAATGTTATTAAATGTATCAATAGTAGGTCGTCTATTTTGTGTTCTTGGTGCTAATTTTCCCCACGAAGTAACTGGAGACAAGTTGAATGATTTTAAGAGCATTTCTTTGCTGTATCTGTATATTAATATCATTTTTTTCCTCTGGGTAAAGCGGAAATTAAGATTACCTTTGCTATTCACGTATGTATCCATATGTTATCTTTCGTCCTATATGACTTAACGTTGGAGAGGTTATTAAACAAATATCTTACCTTAAACACAATAAAAAAAGTTATTTCAGAACGGGAATCGAACACAGCTCATTTTACTATAGCAAATCATATTACCGAGTGATGATGTATCCGAGCGGCGTAAATGGCAGTATGCACTTTTGTAGTTGCATTTGAATTTCTGCAAATGTGCTATCTCATTATTCACTTCTAGCGCAACAGATAACGGAAAATAAATTAAGAGTAGTTTTTATGCATTGTATTGCATCAGTCACCTCGCGATTAACTGCAACGTGAAGCACACGCTTGAAACTCTACGACGTGGTTGAACCTCAAAATTGCAACTGGGTGAAAGTCCCCACCCCCTCAAAAAATAAAACCATTTCAATTTTTCGTTAACTGGAATTTTCTCTTTAAGTATATATGCATGCATACATTTGACTCCCCTTCCCCCCCCTTAAAAACAACAAAATATTACCGCTTTAATTTTTCGTTAGCTGGAATTTTCTCTTTAAGTATATATGCATGCATAAATTTGACTCACCTTCCCACCCTCAAAAAAAAAAAAAAAAAAAAAAAAAAAAAAAAAAAAAAAAGCAAACTCTGGAAGCGTATATTTTTCTAAGTCCATATCCACGCTCGGTTTACAATGGTGTCACGGATCGCGTCTCTTTAGCTTCGTCCTACTGAATCCTCTCATAAAGGAGTCTCAGTTACGTGCACTGACAGTCACACGGTTATAGACAAGTAAGTACAGGGTTAGGCTTTCAAAGGTTCGAATTCCAGACATAGCTTCGATCTTTTTTAGTGTAGAAATACGAAATCTCTATTATACACATTGTAATATAACTTCTAATTGCTAAGATTTACTTGATTTTATGGCACTTATGCTCACACATAAAAGCTGAAACACTCTACTGTGTTTTTAAACTAACCGAAATAAATGTTTTATTCCTATATGCAAAATCAAATAAAAATGAAAATTAACTTAGTATCTGGTGTGTAAACCCTCTGCTTCAATTATTGCTCTCATTCTGCGGGGCATGGATGAGACGAAATGCCTAGTGAAATTTTCATGAGAGGATACTTCCCATTATATGCCAGCACCAATCTTAAGATGAATGAGCGCGAGTGTATATACAACCAATATTAAGGCAATTTTCTAATAACATTGCATTTATTTTGAAAAGGACAGGAATATGTTATTTGCATTTTTATAAATGAATGTGTTTAAAATTGTATTTATCTTCTGCAAGAGAAGCATAAGTCATTGCTATTAAAGTAATAATAATAATAATAATAATAATAATAATAATAATAATAATAATAATAATAATAATAATAATAATAATAGTAATAATAGTAATAATAATAATAATAATAATAATAATAATAATAATAATAATAATAATAATAATAATAATAATAATAATAATAATAATAATAATAATAATAATAATAATAATAATAATAATAATAATAATAATAATAATAATAATAATAATAATAATAATAATAATAATAATAATAATAATAATAATAATAATAATAATAATAATAATAATAATAATAATAATAATAATAATAATAATAATAATAATAATAATAATAATAATAATAATAATAATAATAATAATAATAATAATAATAATAATAATAATAATAATAATAATAATAATAATAATAATAATAATAATAATAATAATAATAATAATAATAATAATAATAATAATAATAATAATAATAATAATAATAATAATAATAATAATAATAATAATAATAATAATAATAAATACATATACATTAAGGATTCGAGCTCTTGTTGGTCTATTTACGATTCACATGCGTTTTACCGTTGGGCTTCCATGCAGACGGCGAAGCCACAAAGCATCTCCCTATCCATCGCATAGCTTTGAAATGAAGCCAGAGTGGTGTGCGGACCCCTAGAACTCGTGATACCTCTGACGTTACTAGAGGAACCTCGGGCCATACATTCGAGCTCCTCCCTGATAGGGAGTTGTTCGGATTGGGTTGGACTCGAGGAGGCAGTGGTTCCCGATACCCGTGGGTGATCGGGTACGTCTCCGGACGGGGTTGAGGGAAGCCATTAATATTCCCGCGTACTAGGCAGCATAGCTAGTAGAAGGTGTGCTAGATCACCATGCGGCCCCAACGAGGTCATATCGGTAGCCTTCCCATTTTGGTGTTGGCGCGCGTAAGTGGCGTATCCACTTCCATCCCGTCTTGAGTCCACAGGACCAGATGGGGGGAGGGGGTTGTTAGTCTCTAGGTCTTGCCCTATGGAAAGTCCCACGGAAGCGCCGGGCGCCCTTTTGGGACAGCTCGGTAACTCCCTGGTCGAAGGAGGCCCGGGTCCTTCGTCCTACGGGTCCAGGACTAATGGGAGTAGAACCTCTGGCATTAACTTAACTGTTCTTGCACACTAGCCCTGCGTAGGCCAAAGTATGGAAAGGTAGAGTCAGACTGAAAGCTTTAATGCCATAGCCGGGATTCAAATTCCAGGTATAGCATTGAATATTTCAGTCTGACTATGCCTTTCCAAAGCGTATAATGTGAACGCAGCGTCATCGAATGCTTCCGATGTTTTCCGAATCGAACTTTGTTTCTGGTATATGCTTATTTTTTGTCTAAGGCTGAATATCATCAATGTAGGCACACACTTTTGAAACGTATTTTATTAATGGTGGCACATCTGCCATTTTATGTTCTGAATTCTGTACCACTTCATAGAACAAATAGTAACTGCTATTCTCTTTGAAGTATGGAGGTAAAATTTAACTCATTTGTGCTTCCTCTACAAATTATTGCCGCTTTTAAGTAGGGCAACTTCTCTATAACCAAGCAACGTGATATTTGCTTTGTAGATATATGGTAGGTGTTCTCAGTTTTAGCTTAGAACAGTCTTTTCTCTATTTTTTTATATTTATAGTACTCAAGAATTATTAAAACTAACTAAATTAAATGTCAACTTGATGAAAGCAGCACCTCAGTGGTACTATTGTTTCTGATAATATGTTAGTTGGTCAATTAAGTAAACTAATTGCTTATAACTTATAATTAAATTTTTAGGTAATTAAGAAGAAAATCATACCGTTAATAAATCACATTATTGAACTAAGAATGCATATATTTCCTGTAAACAATTCGGTCTGATATGGTAAATATGTTCTAAGATAATGCGTTATGAAGTTAGGAACCTGTAATGCCCCTTAAATTATCCTGTCTTTTTTCGCATGATTCATGTTTCGTACTGGAGTTAACAGAAGTTGTGTTAACCGGAACGTCCTTTGTAATTTGAGAAAAGGGAACGATTTGAAATCTCAGAGCCCTCCCGCTTTGTGTACAGTGGAATAGCATGTCCAAAATTCTCGTCAGCATTAGTCGCGAAGACAATGATGATGTGGGAGCGAAAACAGGTACATTTTTGAAACGTGAGCGAGAGTTTGTAAAAGTGAGCCCATATCATTTCCGAACTGCCGTAAACAATACTGTGGTGGTCATGTTGATCGCCCACATCCGGAACTGGGAGAGAAGAAAGAAAATTGGTGCAGTATGAAAACGCCCTCTTTTGAATGCCAGCCCAGGTTCTGAATTAGTGTTGGATATTGTGTGACTGAGGCTTGTACAATAAAGGGCATTCGTGTTAACTGGATAATGTGGGCGTGGAAACATGTGGAGTATACTTCTAATCATAGTGTTAGCCGTGTTTGAAAATTATATTACGTACTGAAGCCAAACGTATTGAACAATTTAAGAGAAGCAGGGACGAATTCGCAATATGTACATTTATCCTTAAATAGTTTTACTACGCTCTGAGGTTTAATTTAGTCTGGTTCAGTCTTCTGTCCCATAATCGTTTTGTTAATTCCAATACATTTTTAATCGTATATTCTACCGTTAGAAATGCAACGCCAAAAACATTAATGCAGATTTGCAATCCTACTTCTTTAACTCAAGTCATATCGGCCTTTGCATTAGGACATAATTATTGTCATATTTCCAATCTTGATCAGGGTGAGTTACCTGGATAAGGCCTTTTCCAGGGTTTTCCTTTATCCTGATAGACAAATGTCGGGTAACTCTAAGCTCTATGGACCCCGGACACATTGGACATCACTTCACCCATTCCATTCATCCTCCGATATGACTAAATGTTGGAGGACGTTAATGAAAAAAAAAAAAAAAATCGGCAATGGTGTTAACTCTTACTCAGTTGTCATTCGGTTCCTTTGAGTTTTGTACATTAGATCACACACATACATCCAAATGCTCATTCTCCTTTATATATCCAGACTCTGGAGAAGATAGGGAATAGTTTTGGTTAGAGAGGAATTCCGTGCCCCAGCAGAGAATCGAACGCATGTCCCCTCGCACAGCAGGCATGTGCTATACTGAATGAGCCACAATCCAGCCTTATTGAACTCATATAGGGGCATAAGTATTATCTGTCTACTATGGAATTTTTCAAAGCATAATATTCATACATTAAAACGAACGAAAACTAAGTCTTCTAAGATCACGCACTTAAGCGAAACAGCCACTGGTGTTTGCTATATGCAAGAGAATGCACAACTTCAGTTAATCGTTTCACTGCAGTAACAGCAAATACACCCAACTGTAGAACCACGTGTATATGCTATTATTTTGATAAAACATTAATAAAATACATAATATTGAATATTTAAGACTTCGGCAAATGGGAGTAGATTATCAATATTTAAAACATGTAACATCTTGGATCCGTATTCAGGACAAATAATTATCAATATAAACAGGTACAGAACCAATAGAGGTGGCGCTGGTGGTAGCGCGTCACCAACATTCTGGAGATCGTGGGCTCGATTCCTTCGGCGGACCTTCTTGATCTACGATTTTTCTTCAAGCTTTTCCCCGAACTTAAAAGGGACTAACTATTTAAAATATAATTATAATAAAGGAATGATTAAATGATTTTATGAATTAATTATGGTTGTGAGGCCGCGCCATAATCGAGTGGTTAGATTGTTCGACTCTAACCAAAGAGGCCTGGGTTCGATCCCAGGCGACCGCCAAGTGAAATTTGTTGTGGACAACACGGGCTGGGGCGGATTTTCTCCGGGATCTCCGGGATCTTGCCATCATTCCACCAATTTCTCCATCATCACCCTTCCTATAATTCATCTCGCTCTCATACTACCATCCCCTTCTCTCACCCTCACACCAGGCATCGGGCTGACCACCCATCAGATCCAAAGCTTTGGTTCCTCAGATTCGACTGTAAGGAATAGACATCTAGTTCTAAATGATCTACTGTTCCACATTTGCTTTTCTATTCTTCTTTTCTGCTATATAAATTCTCACTATTGAGGTATGTATACCATTTTATTTATTCAGTATCACATTTATATTAGTGCAATAACACATTTGTTTTATTTCAGAGGAGGCACACTGTCCTACCTCTACAATGTTATTACTCTATAATTATTTTGTATCTGTTCTCTCAGATCTGCAAAACATGTATTATTGCTGACCGATCTAATAAATATTACAAAAAAGGGAAGCCATTCCGCTCGGTTTCTGGATAATAAAGCTATTTTTTTCTTAACTTATTTTAATACAATTTGAAAAGTAAACAGAATGGGGCTGCACAGGGCATTTTAATTACTTATTTGTAATCCCAACATTTGGGGAGCATAGGGAAAAAAGATGAGGTTCCTTTATTATGAAAACTATGTGGTGGAAGAGGTACCACTAATTCTGAATATACAATTTAGTCTTTGAACGCTTATTTAAGCTGAAAAATAGGATTTTGTACACTTTTTGTTGCATATAATTCCCGTAGGAAACGATTAAGGCTAGTTTTGTATACCCACAACTAAATAAAACTATTGGAATTTCGACATGTCCATGATGCAAATAAAAGTGTTAGAAGTCACCTTGGTGGAAGAAATTCGTAGTAATTAACGGCTAAATGTATGGAAGACGTTGCAGATGATGGAATTTTAAGAATTACTGTAGGGTATACATGATTTCCATTCCAACATCACATAAAGCACATTTTCTCCACCTGAAGTTGTAGGTCACCATGTATTTAGGCATTTTGTGGGAGATATAATTTCATGTGCATTGTTTTATCCATTTTATATTATTTATTAGACCCATTAAGCATTACAAACTGTACTCAGAATAGGAAGAAAATACTTGACAAACTGTACAAAATAACTTAATCTGGGATTAGCCAGTAGGGGGCCCTCTGGCACTAGAAAATTCATCGAAAGTGTTCCAATTCACAAATCACTACCGGAAGAAAGCAACAAGTTCTACGGGAGATGAGTCTCGATTTTCATCCCAAGCAGATACTAGGAGAAAATGCTGGAAAAATATGCGAGCCTGAGAGCGAATGTGTGCAAACATGGGACATTTTTTCTTTGTTCAATTTATACCCCGCCTTTAACTCCAATGGTCATATTGGCGGCCGTTCTCCTTTGGAGCATAACGAAGGTATTAACCCGCATTCGTTGAGTTTTGATCATTAGATCACGCACACATTCACACTCTCTTTCCTACTCGCAGACTCTGAGGAAGATGAGGAATTATCTTGGCCGGAAAAAATACCCCCCCCCCCGCCGCCGGGAATCGAACTCGGAACCCCTAGTACGGCAGACAGGTAAATATGGGACTTGTTCAAGTTCATTATGCGTCTAGGTGTTCCTGATATACCAAGTTGCGTTAAGTATAAGACTTAAAATTTTATGTTTAAAGATCTGTATCTGATTTATTTTGCTTGCGATTGCACTTCCTAAAATTAGAAGGTACATTTGCACAAAGGACGAATGAAAGACTTATGCAAAAGAGAACGACTAGTAAGTATATGTAGACAAGACTTGGTGTTGATAATGGGATTCAAGTTGCGAAACCTGGAATAAGTAAGATGAAATTCTGAATTAATGTGAGAGTTCCAGGTCAGTCCATGATCAAAATGCAGGCCAACGTATTTAACATTGTCGTCAGCACGTTTTCGGGACATGTGAATTATTTGTTAAGCAATAGGAAAGGGAATAATAGGACGATCTTTGAATTCATAAAACACTGAACAGCTGCGTTTGTTACTGCATAAATACTATTATGGACCTTGGAAGCCACTTTCCCTTAATAAGAAAACAAAACATTTGGGAGATACCTAATGTATAACTATTTTAACATGGTATTTATGACACGGATTAACTAGGAACAAGATTTTCCAAATTATTATGGTCTGCAAGCTACCTTCATTTGGCCCTTCTACAAACTTACAAACTCCAAAATATAAATAAATAAATAAATAAATAAATAAATAAAACAGCACGCCTGAATTAGATTTTTTCACGGATTTCGAACGAATAAATAAAATTAATTGCATTTTTAACTAATATACAGTAAAATGTCCTACAGAAGGACAAATAAAGGAAGTGAATGTAATTGATTTTCAAAACTGTCTAACGACCTACATAATTCCTCGTTTAAAAGACATCGCAGGAGGATTACTACCAGTTCCGTATCAATGTATATCTATGAAAAAACATTTAAAAATAAACTGAAAGTATGTGTCAAACAGTCTAATCCTCAACAAAAAGTCCCTGTTTAAAGCTGACATCTCTTGTTTGGACAAATGCTAATAATTTTTTTAGTGATTTAACATCAAAAAGCTTGACTGTAGGTACACATAATCGCCTTTCTTTCTCGCGATATACTTATAACTTTTTTTTTTTTTTTTTGTAATTTACGTCCTCCGACGTTAAGTCATAACGGACGATGAATGGAATGGGTGAAATGATGCTCAAATGAGCCCAGGGTCCATACAGCTTAGAGTTAACCAACATTCGTCTTTCGGGATAAGGGAAAACCCTGGAAAAACCTTATCCAGATAACTCACCCTGACCGAGATTCGAACTCGGGACCTCTTGAACGTGAGTCAAACTCGCTACCATCTACGCTACCGAGGCGGGCATATATCTTCTGAAGTGCATATATGATTTATAAACATAATATAGCAATTAAAGCAAGATAGCCAGCTTTAACTTAGCTCCACCAAAACGCAAAAATGTACTTGAAGTGTTCAATTGTATTGTATGCCTTCAAATTCTCATGAAAATCACAGAAGTCTGTATGGTGAAGGTGATGATGCTCTTACAGAAGCACATAGGTTAAGGGTCAAATCCTGCGCAAATTTAATCTTAAAAAACTCAGACAAATATTACTTCGCAGCAGCGGAGCTACAAAAACGACATCTACTTTGGCCCTACTAATAGTAGCGGGAATTTGGCCTATTGACTATGTCATTAGATTAAGGGGTGCAACTTATTGGCTAAAGAAGGAAGAATATGGAAATGATTTTAAAATTATGGAAAAAAGATAAAGAAATGAAAAATTATTTATTACAAGAATGGCAAGAAGAGTGGGATAATGCACACGTAGGAAGAAAAGTATATGATTTATGTCCGGACATTAAAGAGAGGCTAAAATTTGATCATATAAAGGCAAGAAAAGGATTTTTTCATTTTGTTACAGGACATGACCCATACAATGTATATTTAAAAAGAATAGGGTAGAAGAACTCAGATTTATGTGAGCAATGTAACTGTTTAGATTCGCCTGAACATGTTATTTTTTAGTGCAATAAATATAGTGAACGAGTAGAAGATGGTCGAAGGAAACTTCAAGGAAAATGTTTATGGAATGTCTTAAAAGATGCAAAAGATAATGTATATTTAGAAAATATGTCTCAAATAATATCCGTTAAGGCGTTGGAGGAATATATGACCCGCGACAAGATATTTCACGAAAGAAATGCAAGAACATTTCAATCTATGAGAAAAGAATATAATTTAAGAGATCATCGGAGGGAAATAGGACCAAGAGAAACTGCAGATACAGATTATCAGACTTGAAGACCTGATCTAAGACGCCAATTATGGACATAAAAAAGAAGACAGAAAGAGAATACCAGGAGAGAGAAGATATATATATCCAGGTAGTCATCTCTCCGCTTCTGCATATATACCTATATATATAGGTATATATGCAGAAGCGGAGAGATGACTACCTGGATGTCTGGAACTGATGAACCAGCTCCATCTACTGATGCCAGTTCCTTTAGGAGATGGACACCAGTAGGAGGAAGCTTTGGATATCAGTTGCAGAAGAGGAAAATTTTAAAACTGTAGGAAACAGTCTTTCGTAGCTTGTTATAAGAATTAAAGCTGTAGTAGAAGTGTAGATTTGATTTATATTGTTGGAGTAGAAGTAAAGTAGAAAAAGACTGTTTTAGATAGACTATATTTGTAAGGTTACCGGAATCCAGTAATCTTTAGGTTTAGTTAGTTCGTTAAGGTAGAAAGTAGATTATATCTGCAAAATTTGTAAATTGTTTTGTGAACTCTGGTTTAGAAGTTAATAAAGTTAAAAATGAAGTTTGCATAATAAGGCCTGGTATAGATTCCAGAAACCGGGCTATTGGATATACAGATTTTATTTTATTTTATTTTAGATTTTAGATTTTTTTCTGTCGGGATTTGTGGCATTCTGAAATCATTATAGACCCCGTCCTTGTTACTGTGCATCATCATCCAGAACTGATCGCCCTTCGAATCTCACCTTCAACCCTTCTTCACAGGGAAGCTAAGATCTTTATGGTCCATGTGCGGTGCTGTGATCCTCCGTTTGACTGATCTTAATCCTGTCCATAAAACGTAAACATTGCCTCTCAAACCAGATGCATCTGCACCCGCAGCTGTTAAATTAGATTTTTACTGTGGAGACCGCATTTAACAGTTGCCCAATCAAAGACGTAACGTCTCCTTGTGGGAGTCACAGCTTGGTAATGCCCCTTCAACATCGAGAAATCTTTTGTGTTCTCCCTGATTTAATTGTTGTCAGTTTGCTTCCCAGCCTAGTGGTAGTGGTGTGGCGTTTCTAAATACACTATTAACTTTTAATGTAGAAATATTCCTTCAGAGCAAGTCATTCTGCCACCCCGATACCACATTTCCATTTTAAAAAGTTTCATTGGAATTGTATTAAAGCAGGCAGATCCTTTGAATTTGCAGTTTACCTAAGCTTCCTTCCAGGGCTCATATTACTTGCAGTCTTCTGCATCTAATCCTATAATTATAATGACTTAATATTCTGAAGAAGTTAAATTTTTACTCTTCGAAAACAATGGCGCATTTTAAGCTTAAGGGTGTAATGACGCAGAGCTCCGACTAATGTTCCCTTTAAAAAAAAAAACGCGCGCGCGCGCACACACACACATACACACATCAAATATTGAAAAAGAAATAAAGTGATAGCCACGCCAACACATTTCAGTTTCACAATTGCCTCTACTTTCCAACAGCCTACGTGAATGAGGTGGATAATAAAATAAAAACCATTCTTTAACATTACTTACCTTATGAATGTGTTTATCTGCATTCTCACTGTCAGCAAGGATAAGTTATAACTTTCCTGACAATAAAATGCTAACGAATGAGGTAATCGTGACATGGTCTATAACCTGACCATCAAGTAACAAAGCCAAACGAGTACCAGTTGCTAATGTGGTAATATTAAACATTATTAGGAAATACGCATGAGTATTTTCGGGCTTAACGTGTTTTTTTAAACTTGGTTACCAAAGATGAATGAAACGGGTGGAATAATTCTCAAAAAAGCTCAGGGTCTGCTGAACTAAAAGCTACCCAGCGAGAAAGAAATGTTATGAAGTAACTTACTTCAACAGAGGTTCGAGCTTAGGCCTTCTGGATGTGTATGTGGGGAAATATAGAGAATTTAAGGCATCGGTAAAATATTCAGGCAATATGAATTATAAAGTTGGTGGAATGGAAATAAAGTTAAGAATAGAAACTCTCAGGGTAGGAAAGCGATATCGCTGCTCATTAGAGTACCATGGGACAGACATATCAAGATAAGGGAAAAGCAATATATGTATTAATTAACAGTTGAAAAATAATACAGTATGATTCAGAAATTTGAACTATAAAAGAAGAGAGGGAAATTATTAGCAACAGAAATAGATTTCTGAAGAAGAATTGTCTTGTCTTCTTTTTTCCTCCCTTCCTCACCAATGCTCGTGTTAGGAGTCGCTCGAATGCCCTCAGAGCGAGGGAGCCGAAGCATTTGACCTGAGAAACCAGGGTTCAGGGGTCGGCCCAAAGCCTGGGATGATGAGATGAATCATGGAGCAATTGGTGCAATGATGGTAGGGGAAACCGGAGGATCCGCAGAGAACCCACCCAGCGCTATGTTGTCCAACACAAATCCCACTTTGCGGTCGCCTGGGATCGAACCCGGGCCGCCTGTGTGCCTTTATTAATTATTATTATTATTATTGTTATTATTATTATTATTATTATTATTATTATTATTATTATTATTATTATTATTATTATTATTATTATTATTATTATTATTATTATTATTATTATTATTATTATTATTATTATTATTATTATTATTATTATTATTATTATTATTATTATTATTATTATTATTATTATTATTATTATTATTATTATTATTATTATTATTATTATTATTATTATTATTATTATTATTATTATTATTATTATTATTATTATTATTATTATTATTATTATTATTTTATTATTATTGTTGTTATTGTTGTTGTTGTTGTTAATTAAGTCCTCCAGTCATATCGGACAATAAACGAAATGAGTGAAATGATGCTTAAATGAGCTCAGGGACCATAAAACTTAGAGTTGCACGAAATCCATGTTTCAGAATAAGGGAAAACCCTGCAAGACACCTTATCCATAAAACTCATCCTGACCAAGATTCACACTCGGGACCTTTTGAAATGCGGAAGAGTAAATAGAACTGCTAGGATGGGAAGAATTAGAAATAAACTAATTCAGGGGCAAATGTAAGATCAGCATATTCTAATAGCGAAAATTAAATAAAAACAACTTTATGGTTTGGTCACGTGAGGAGGATGGCGGAGAAAAGATTACCGAAAAATACCTGCAGATGGGATCCTCTGGGCAGAAAGAAGCGAGACGTACCTAAGGTTTTTGTAGTGCTAGTAATCATGAAGGAGATAAACGTTCTCAATAACATGTGGGAGGATAGGAAAGCTTGGTGATAGAGAATATGGAAGTTGTAGACATACATAAAGAGGAGGGAGAAATCGTTAAGGTGATCGGTTTATTTATGTTTCAGATATATCTTGCAATTGTGTTGAACCACGCATGCCATTTGGAAAATTTGCTTCCTGTGTCGAGGGCTGCATGTTTCAATACTCGCATGCAACAGCCTCATGTCATCAGACTTACGTCAGCAATATCAGTCTCCTTTGTGACAATATAACCCTGAGAGTTATTAAATCTTTTTAATTACGTAATCATTTAGGAGAAGGAGAAGAACTTAGAAAGACGCCAGTGATGCTGCCATTCAGTTAAACATTAAAACTTTCCTATTCCAGCAATAGGCAAATCTTAAGAGGTGTAAGTTTAAATTGTAGATCAGCAGAAACACACTGCAGGAAGCTTGATCATGTCATGTATGTCGTGGCTCTTGTATAATTGTGTGTTACATTAATACAGATACGCTTATTTTACACGGATCCTTATTCAGTTCAACACAAACAATGCTATCTATATTAAACGTAATAGCCCAAAGTGGACCTGAGCCTGCCAATCTGACTGCCGGCTTCACGCCCACATACGCAAGGCAAAGGTGGGCGATCATCCAACCGATAAGGGGAAGAGATGTGGCCGGAAAGTTGGCTTTCTTGACCAGGGCCACTTACCTTCGTAAGCTCCTCAAATTCCTCACGATGCTGAGTGGACACCGGTCCTATATCCTTGAATTTAAATCCGCACCCCAGGCTTGGGATCGTTCCCGGGCGCCTTCTGGACGCAAGGAACAGAAGCACACGCTCTAGCCCAGCACGCAACGGTGCAGGACATCCATATTATACGAGATGGCAAAATGTTCATTTTTCAGACGGCAACCCATGTCCGGAAACGCATGGTTAGTAAAGGTATAAATTTACTCAGGTTTATTTGCGTCCTAATGGAAGGAATGTTCAAGTGAAACCCGTTCGTGACTTCTAGCATTGTATGAGGAAGAAACGAACATTATTTATTCAATCTTAAACTTGTCATTTTTTATCTTCTCAATCACTTACTAAAGGAAGTGCTGCTTTCCATCCAAAAACTCGAGATTTGAAAGCAGATACGCTTTAAGAGGTCCCTAAAACAAATCTCCAGAAAGGTATATGTGTGTGTGTCTGTCTATCTGTGCATTTCATAAAATGAAATGTTCGATAAATTCCCAATTTGATATTTAAGGTCAGTATCTTCAAAAGATGCAACACGAATATTTTCAAGAAAATTCTCCACCTCAAACTCCCAATGAATGAAATGTTTTCCTCGTGTTCTATTTTCTTAAAAATGGCTATAACTGGTTTAAAATGCTATGTAGTTAAAACATTTACATGGCAAAGAAGAAGGTTATATTATATTTTCTGGGAACAGTTGTGGAGTCCACTCCATTCGGAAGGAATTTCAAATAATTTTGTATTGTTGGAGATGAGAAAAAATTGACTTGAAAAATGTATATTTCTTTAGAACACACATATATTGCAAATAAATATTTTGTGGCATCAACCATTTCGGAGATATTCATGGCGACTTATTCGAATGTTAATACTTTATCATGGTTTGAAGTGCTGCCATGTGCAATTATTTGTCATGCTGTCATGGAAACAGTAAGGGATTTCAAGACCAGCATATAGCGATCCGCTTTTTGAAATGTAACCTTTTCTTTGGTTTCCTGTATTTCTTGTATCTACGTAAAACGAAATGTGCACTGGGACTATTTTTGCAAACATTTATCTCGAATAACATGAAGTAGCTGGGAAAGTAAGCTTCTATAAGAATAGTGTGCTGATCTATATAACAAAAAAGCATAGTATTTAGACTAAGTTATGTGATTATAATGCATCCGATTTTTTTTCTTCAGTGGAACTTGCCCCTGGCTTTCAGACAGGATCCCAATTTTTGGTTAAGCGATTAATTCCGTTCGCAAATGAAGTTTCTCTTTGTTGCTTAAGCTAATCTTTAACTGCATGCTTTATGTTCTCATCAGAGTGGAAAAGTGTCGTTTTGGAAATTTCTTTAATGGTCTGAAAAGATGAAAGTCATATTTTGACGAATCTTGAATATATGCAAATGACTACTTGCAATCGTGAATTGTCGTGGAGAATGACGGCTTCTGAAAACAAATTAACAAGAGCTCTGATTCGCTAAGGCTTTTCATCTTTTCTTTAAAATCCAAATAGGTAGCGAAATTTAATTATATTACTTTAAATCGTAATCATACAGAGCTATGAGCTAATGAATTTCAAAATGCAGAAATTCTGCATTTTATTTCTGGAATTCTAATGGCACCATCTTTCGTTTAACGATTTCAAGTTGTTTCCTCTTGCATCTAAATCGCTAATGAGGTATGTGTTGTATACTTTAATCTTTATATGAAAAAGTTTTTGTGTTTTACAGCTAACCCATTTCTTCAACCTAGACTTTACCAACTTGCTTATTCAGCTACAATGAGATATTGATTAGTACGACGATACTTAAGTGTGTGTGAGAGAGAGAGAGAGAGAGAGAGAGAGAGAGAGGGAGAGAGAGATAAAGAGAGATACAGCGGGTTACTGTGTGTTTCCAGACATAAATTATACTGATGGTACCTAATTTAGGCAAATCTCCTGGATGATCCAGACATTTCAACTACATGGAACGCAAAACTGATGATTTGTACAGGGGAAAATAATGGTTTGGACAAGGTGTGGCATCCGAGTCTGTCAATACTTTGGACTTGCTGATGGTGTGAATTCAACATTTTGTCAACAAAATACCATAGCATAATGACGCTAATGCGCAGGAGCTTTATGAGATGAGGTTCATCCACCATATGCCGATGGATATATATTGCATACTTAAGAGGCGTGTTTAAATAAAACTCATTCGAAGCTTGCATTGATGAACTGTTGGTTGAGTTTCTAATCGCTTATATGTGACGCACATGAATTATGATACGAAATTTTAGCCAAAATCCATTATAAAACGAAGTTTGTTTAATGTACAACCGTACCATGCAGGACCAGCAAGCCGTTTTCAGCGACTAAGCCGTTCACGTCAGTAGAGCTTCATAGAGGAAGGATTACTTTACACATAGGAGAAGACTGTGTGCAGAAGACGACAGTTACTGACCGATCATGAATGTTCTGGGATGTCCGTAAAGGAACGGCTGTTATGCCGCCTCCCGTCCAGACTAAAATTGTCTATGAAATGTCTAGGTAATGTAACGAGTGATTTTAAAATTACAGATAAATTCACGACTGCTGAAGACGCGAGGGAATTTATCTAGGGAAATTCAAAACCACAAGTTGCATTTGTAGAGACTATTTCACGAGTAAAACAAATTGTTAAAAGCGATAAAAGAAGTTATTTGATTCCTTAAATGACATAGGTCTACCATAGCATATGAATGGAACTTAACCTCACAGGTCACGACATACAAGATTAATAGTTTCTACAGGCATTGCATAAGTTTACACTAGTGTAAGCAACTTTGGTCTTAAGGCCGTCAGGTGGTGCTGATTGATTATAAAAAAATAATAAAGAAACATAACCTCTTCATGTGATCGTTATACCCAACATTAAAGGAACATGTGATTTGCTGAGCGATAATTGTGCATGGTGTACAATAATTATCGATTTAGAGACCAGCGATTGGTCGATATTTGACGAATCTTAGTACTTGGTTGGTCTAAAAGAGGAAAGTGACGTACGCGTGACATGGTGACAGTACAGTCACACAGTGACATCTTGTATGGACATTTCTCCCACACCCTGGGAAATCAAAAAGTGCTTTACCAACGAATGAGCTGAAATTTAACGAACTCCATAACAAATCGGAAATTTGTTTTTTAATTAACGTCCTCCAGCATTAAGTCATATCGGACGACGAATGAATGGGTGAAATGATGTTCAAGTGAGCCCAGGGTTCATAGAATTTAGACTTTCCTCTTTCAGGATAAGGGAAAACCCCGGAAAAAACTTAGGTAGATAACTCACCCCGACCGAGATTTGAACTCAGGACCTCTTGAGCGTCAGACAGACACGCTACCACCTCGCTACAGAGGGGGGTACAATTCGGGAACGGACCCCAGTTTGCAATTTCTGAGGCACCAAAGTGAGGGTGCACAGGAGAAGAAACATAACGTCACTAGTTCCAGCCGGAAACAACGTCTAATAAGAAAGGTAGAGTTAGACTAGTTAGACTGGAAAATTCAATGCCATAGCCGGTATTTGAACCATGGATCTCTCTGTCTCCATCCGGTTGCTCTAACTACTGCTCTACCATGGCAACGTGCCAGCACGATATCAGATTCTTCAACTGACTCGCATTTTCTCCGGTAAATCACTAGGAGTTCTCATAAACATATGAGAAAATTAGTGTCTGAAGTATCAACCCGATACATAAGTATTTACAACATAGCAAGTCAACATTAAGGCAGTTGCCTCAATTCATCATTTGGAGAATGTAATGTCGTGGTGGCACGTTGCCACGGCATCTCAGTGGTTAGAGCCACCCTTTGGAGACGGAGACATCCGTGACAAATCCCGGCTATGCCATTGAATTTTTCAGTCTGGTTCTACCTTTCCAAAACTTGCCCTACACACGGCTAGTGCAAAAAGAACAGTTAATTTCCAGAGCCTTATTAACCTGCAATAAAAACATATTAAAATATTGTGGATTTCTTTGACGTAGGAAAAAGGCGAGTGGAAGGCTTGGTCAGCTTTCCCTTCCCTTTTTCGGTAACGACATTCTGTATTTAAGGTACAAATGATTTAAATTACCAATATCAGCGGTCACCGTTAGAGCAAGCTTAGAAAAGATATACGCTACAGAGGCGGGCGCTCAGAAACTGTGCTGATATTGCTTTTACATAAAGTTTATTGCATCGAGTTTCGAAATTGGTTAGTTTGTATTTCATTGGCTGACTTCCAAGCAGAGAAAGCATCATTTGTGCATTACAAACAAATGATATCCTAACGCGCGAAATCGACTTCCACGTTGTTATATCTCCGACACAGTTCCCGTCACCAGTGTCCTGCAAATCCAACCCATTCACATCTGTTTGATTTGCATTCTCGCTCCGGTTCCAGTTTACTTTGGACTAGCCATATGGACAGTGAGTATGTGGGGTTTAAGATCCCGTGGACAGCTAAGTCATTTGGGCCCAAATCACGTAACTGATTACATATGGGTGTTCTTATCTCTCCAGCTGCAAAACTGCAATACCTTTGAGCATAAAGAATTGCTGAACTCACTTTCTAAAGATATTGTTATGAGTACTAATATTTATGCAACTGTGCTTATTATTATTATTATTATTATTATTATTATTATTATTATTATTATTATTATTATTATTATTATTATTATTATTATTATTATTATTATTATTATTATTATTATTATTATTATTATTATTATTATTATTATTATTATTATTATTATTATTATTATTATTATTATTATTATTATTATTATTATTATTATTATTATTATTATTATTATTATTATTATTATTATTATTGCTGTTGTTACCCATGAACTTTATGTGTGTGTGTGTGTGTGTGTGTGTGTGTGTGTGTGTGTGTGTGTGTGTGTGTGTGTGTGTGTGTGTGTGTGTGTGTGTGTGTGTGTGTGTGTGTGTGTGTGTGTGTGTGTGTGTGTGTGTATTTCTTTTATAAGAAAAATTGAAGTTCATATTTTTTTAATGTTCTACTGTTTAGCATAAAGTAAACAAATTTATGGAATAATATGGCATCACAGTGATAGGCCATAAAACAAAGCAAGCTTCCGGACAGGAACCTGCTCTTATGCTCTCTATCCATCAGCCCTTAGCTTTGTTTCCATGATGAAGGATAGGTATCAAAATGTATATTTATGAAAGGAAATCTATGGACGCGCATGTATTTAGTGCACAAAATCTCTGATCTGTTTCCTGAAATCTACTATTTTAGGAATGCACTCGTTTATTGATCTGCACCATGGCGCATGGGCCAGAGCATGAACCAAGAATGGACCAGGATTCGATTCCAACCATGGGGGTACGGATTTTATGTAGACCACATCATCTCCTCGTATAGGTTTGATGATTATGCACCTCTGCCTCGTGAGTTTGAGTGAGATCGAGTCATGCAGTTTTAGAATGGGATTCATTAGTCGGACACACGATTCCACCTTATGCGCATGTGTTAGAGTGATTATGAACGGTTTAGTCGCCTGAGATTTTAATCATTTACAGCAAACTTTAAATGATAAACCCTATTTTAAGTTGATAATAATAGCTCAGAATTTCTAGAAGTATTTGTATGCCCAATTGATATGCTACAATAATTATTGCTATTTTTTAGTGAATGTTATCCTTAGATGAATATGCGTTTCCCAACAGTATTGCGGTTCTCAATGACGGTTTTTATTAGAAGATTAGTTCTGTATAGCGCTGGACTACTGGTGAATAAACTAAGGGAGTATCCAAGGAAGAGATGAGACGGGAATCTTCCTCTCGAGGAACCTTGAATGGCCGAGCCCATTTTACATCATCACTATCTTCGTTTCGGTAATAAACTGAAATGCCAACTATTGACTGTAAACTTGCTAAGAAACAAGAGAGGTAATTGATGTACCTTCTCTGTACTTTGTAGAGCGATCAATCCTTCTTTAATTTCAACGCAAATATGTGATTTTTGTACACTGCTTAGTAATTACCTCGGGCAAAACTATTTCCTTTTCTTCTCTTCTATAACATATTAGATCAATATAACATTGATGTGTGAAGTTGAAGGTAAAAGCACTTATTGGTCATATCCCCTTATAATGTCTAGATCAGCAACTGTTACTTTCCCCTCTTGTTCATCAACATTAGGTTCTGTTTCCACCAGCATCGCGCTGACTGCTTCATTATGCAAGTGAATTTAATAGTTTTGATGTATTCGATAATTGTGTCTAAAATCGGAGCATTCAAAGGGTGTCCTTTTCTGGCAGTTATTAAGCTTTTTATTATTATTATTATTATTATTATTATTATTATTATTATTATTATTATTATTATTATTATTATTATTATTATTATTATTATTATTATTATTATTATTATTATTATTATTATTATTATTATTATTATTATTATTATTATTATTATTATTATTATTATTATTATTATTATTATTATTATTATTATTATTATTATTATTATTATTATTATTATTATTATTATTATTATTATTATTATTATTATTATTATTATTATTATTATTATTATTATTATTATTATTATTATTATTATTATTATTATTATTATTATTATTATTATTATTATTATTATTATTATTATTATTATTATTATTATTATTATTATTATTATTATTATTATTATTATTATTATTATTATTATTATTATTATTATTATTATTATTATTATTATTATTATTATTATTATTATTATTATTATCTGTCAGAATGCTGAAGGTCCATGCTTCGGTAAAATATTTCCTAATAGCTTTCGTAAACAACCAGTAAATACTGAAAAATAAATCAGTATGATGACCTCCGAGTCAATTTGTAGTCTGGACCACGGCTGCTAAATCTCGAAATATTTAATATCAGGACCCTTGTGAGGAATATATTTTAATACCTTTATTAAAATTGTGTATGCAGATCAAATGTAATAAATTCCATTACTGTGTTTCCAAAGCAGAACACATGGCTTTCGCCTGGAGCCGTGTTTGGCGCAGTAGTGTCAAAATGCAAGCGTGTAACATCATTTATGACAGTCCCAATACTAAAAAATTCCATAACAGATACTTTTGTGCTAATATAGTATTACCATTCCCTAAACTTCTAAACCAGTGCGGCAGTAGTATGATTTATGAGCGTTGTTTGGTACCAATGTTAATTTACTATCTAATCTAAAAGTAAAGTAAATAAAGGTATTTTGTATACTACATCTTGAACTACCAGAATCATATTATGAAAAAAGTTTAACTTGTAACACTAAGTTAGTATAAAATTGCAACACATGTTAATGTCAACAACAAAAAAGGAATTAGTGTGGGATTTTAACAGATTTATCTCAATGTAATGTGGCACAAACACAAGAAAAGATTAAGATTTAAGAATAGTTTGGGGTGGTGTGCTTCTCTTTAAAGAAAATTTGTGTTGTATTCTAAGATAATGAAATACTTCAAGACGCTTTTAAGTTGACCGTTGTCAGCACATGCGCCCACACACATACATATAAAACGACTGCTTTTTATAAACATGTTTTAGTTTAAGTTACTTGAAAACTTATATTTTTGTGAAATCCCAAAGTCGAATTTTCGGGTAGAATTGCCAACTTCTTCTATCATTACTATGCGGTAGAAAATATAGAAAAATTAGAAGAAAAGAACAAGATTGGGGAAGAAGGTGTAACATGCATGTAATTTCATTAAAAAGAATAGATAAACGTTTATATGAACCAAGTTCTATAATCGTAACACGACATTAAAGTGAAAGGCAAACAATTGGCCTTAGGATTCCCAGGTCGAAATTTTATCAAATGTTTTAAAAAAAAAAGCTAAAAAATTAATATTTATGTTCAAAAATACTTTGAACCTTTAGCTTCATTTAACACTAAGGCTTTTTCTCTCGAGGCCGTTTAAACTTAAAACTTCAGCATGTAACCATTTAAATGCCTATGAGCACGCCCCCTAATGGTTTTTATTTACTATGTCTTTTGCTCGACTTTGATTTTTCTTACGTCTTTACGCTTTAAAAGTATTCCGCACTGTTCTAATTTTCAACAGATATTCGGAGAGAATGAACTGAAAAAAAAATTGACACGTTTATTTTGTATTCATTTAAATTGTTCAAAATATCAAATAACAAAATCAATTACTGAGGATAAATTGTGACTTGAAATATATTTAAATACTTATTTGTTCTTGAACCAAACAAAAACAGAGAAAATGTCAATATGCCAATTCTGTGTGTTAATACTTAATAATGGGTAATAGTTTTATTTACAATTTCCACAGCATATGCAAGACCTGCTAAGTTAGTATAACACAAGAACAAAAGATTTTCTTCTAAAATGACTAAAATACCTGCATTAAATTTGAAACGTACTTGTAACAGTTTTAGAGCAGCATGTGACAACATTTTGAAAATATTTGGATAAAAACTGCAAGGTGTAGAAGTTTATTATGGCTGCCTAATGTGACTTAAAGTATCACAACTCAATCAGTCGAAATAAAATTGAGGGTAGAAAAGCAAAGTGAAGCGAATAAACCATAAAATGAGCTATGCCTCTTACTTGTGCTAAGAGTTTGGAAAGGAGGTCAGCATGTTCCAGAATAGCCGTCGTATAAGTAACCATAAAATGAATATTTGAAATATTGCTCACTTCCTACCACGTGATTGCTACAGAATATGTATGTACTAGGAGTCCAGCACTGAGTCACATGTCATTTGATTAATATGCTGGACACATACTTGAGAACAGGGGACATTATCATTGCATTGACATTCATATGTTCCTGCATTAGGGTACAAGGTGTCCGCATTAACACCCGAGGGTCATATTCCACAGACAAACCTGTGACTAGTGAATATATGCAGAAAGTATATGAATATCAAGTTGCAACGTGAAAATATGATCCACTGTAAGAGCAATGTAGTACCACGTTTTACTTTTTGCAAGACTGCCAAATAAACACATTAACCACGACGTATAATGATAAACAATATATCACAAAATAGGTTGTAACACTTCTGATATGTTAGAAAAACAGGGTGCTAAAGCATAATCCTCAAGGATATTCGGCGTATTGCTGATAGGTTATTCAAAGCATCCCGAGAAACAAGAGTATTGCACAACGTATCCAGTATAGTGCTAATATCTTACTTTGAAAAAAGGAGAAAAGAGAAAAGCCGCCGCTGTAGGAATATACTACAAAAGTTACCGATAAGAATTTACTCGGCGTTTTGCTTCATAGTGAAAGATAAATATAATTTGAGCATCATGTTACCCATTTAACTCATCTACCAAGATTACTTAATTTGGAGGGCCCTAATTAAAAAAAACAGTTGTCTATTACATTGGATGTGATAAGTGAAGCGAACACAAAATTTCAGTTTAGTAACCCTATATTGAGACTATGAGAGAATTTTTCCTGATATTTAGTAATAAGTAAGGATTATTACTTTGAATTTGCACTATTATTACGCCATGTGTACCTTTTATGTGTGTCATGTAGCATAATGTAAACATTAGTGATGTCAAAAGCTCCTTGCTCTCAGAATCCCTTAAAGCTGCAGGTTTATAAATCGCATTGCAGAATTGTGAATGAATTCCTTATTAGTTATGGTGAGTGGACGCAAGGAACATTTGGCGTCATTATACTAAATAATAGCTCAGAAAAAAATCAGGTTACTTTAATGTAGTAAGTCTTTCATATGTGTGAATGAATTCTGTATTTTCAACGCTTCTCTGTAACTCTTGTATTGTTAGAAACTGGTTGATTCTGTTTGATTTTATTTGTATCTTCAGATGAACGATATTTTTAAGTTGTATTAAGAGAATTTCTCTACAAAAGAGTATATCTTTAATGTATTACTTTTCTTGTTTACGTGGTCGATAAGCCTACATGGGTTGCATCTACTCCCACCATGTATACACAGAAACTCTCAAGCGTGTTCAATATTCAGCAGAGTAAGCAGGATTTATCAGTAAGTACACAGAGGGGTCGATATGTGTATAATCTTGGCGTCCTCTCATACGAACCAGTCCACTTGCTGCACCTGTCGCTTATTGGTATTCTTGAAATTTGATGATCTACACGCTAGACAATATAAACAACGGTACTGGAAAAACAAATTAATCATCAGACCTCGATGATGACTATAATTTTCATTGAATTGATGGATGAGTGGGGGACGGAGGGGACACCACGCACCACTAACCAACACGGATGTTTTGTGCTTACATCCCCAGGAGGAACGGATAAGGTGAAGGAGCCCAGGAGGCCATAGGCCGTAGGTAAGCCAGCGGATTGACTCGCAGAGAACCTTAACGATTCCAAGCCTGATCACCTGTTAACACCAGAGGGCAGCTCAGAGAAGACTTCCCCGTGTTGGAATTGGGTAGAGCTCTACCCACCTGAGGTGGCTCAGAGAAGGCTGCTATATGGCACGGTCGAGAAGGACTTTCCAACTAGCGATCACCTGCGTCATCTGTCCGAGACTTACTGACGCTGTACTGCCTACCTGAAACATGAACTGGGATCCGAAATTATAGGAAATACGGAAAGGAAGTTTCTGGTAGAAGAGAAACCACACCAACATTCACTTAACCGACCAGGACAACGCATTAAAAACTCACGGGTGGCGTAGCTAGCATCAGAAATCGAACCCGGGACCTTCTAAATGCAAGCCTCACAGTTACCGCGGAGTCACCTCACCGGTAATTTTCATTACCTTTTGGCAGTTCATCGACATAGTTGTTGCCCGCCTCGGTAGCGTAGATGGTAGCGCAACTATCTCACGTTCAAGAGGTCCCGAATTCGAATCTCCGTCAGGGTGAGTTACCTGGATAAGGGTTTTTCTAGGGTTTTCGTTCATCCTTAAAAGCAAAATGTCGGGTAGCTCTGAGCTCCAGGGACCCTGGACTCATTTGAGCATCATTTCACCTATTTCATTCACTGTCCGACATGACAACGTTGGAAGACGTAAATTACAAAAAAAAAAGTGATATAGTTGCCTTTCTAATGAAAAATTGATAATGCATCGAATGCCTCCCTAAAGTAAACTATTGACGCTGCAATGTGTTTATAATAGACCAGATGCATTCTGGGTATGTATACATCGGACACGGATGCTGAGGTCGTTAAGATACTAACTCTTGAACGCGAAGTCAGCACTTCAAATCCTACCAGAGCCGTCGTATTTGTATTTTATAGGTTTTCTTTAGTTTTCATGGTTGGACGTACACGAAACTTTGGATTGGAGCGTTTCCTTCCAAATTTCCTCTCCCAATTATAATTTAATTTCATATATCTTCGGTGTCTACCGCCTATGATGCCGCATGTAGTAAGGACAGGAATTAAATAGAACTGATAAAAAAATTTATATATTTTTGTTATAATACTTAAGCTTCTTTAATTTCAGATTTTTGCGATGGATTTCAAAATGCATTTATATTTTGCCAAGGCAATTTTGGATATTTGAGGTTGTTTATTTCAGATTACATGAGTTCCTTTGTGACTTAGAAAAAATGGCAGCACCTGGGCTCGAACCAGGGAGCGGAGGTGTAATGACAGTGTGAATGGCCTCGAGATGGCAGCCCACACGCGGTGCGTTCTCCAGGTGAGATAGAGAAATATCCCTGTGGGCGGCCCTGTCTTGTGACCTCGCATGCATTTCCCACCACACAAATCCGCCTATACATTTACAGCTGTGGCGCCATTCAGTAGTTTCCACCAAAGAAAATGTAATATATGTTCTATAATGTGTATTAGAGAAAATGTTACGTGCCACCCTTAGTATATAAAGCTCCAATGATAAAATATATTCATACAGTCAGATTTAGAAAGAAAAACAAGGGAAATGTACACCCATTCGCACTCGTCTATGTATGTGTTTTTGCTTGCTCTCCGAAGAGCGTAAATACCGAAGTTGGTGCTTAGGTCCAATAACGACGCCTTCCACGAGTGCCTATGTATTAATTCACAGGACCCGAATGCGAAACTCACTTGGGGAAAATTTTCAGGATAAGGTCTTCCCAGGGGATTTCCCTATTCAGAAAGTATGTCAATAACACCCAGAGTTTTGGAATCCGGATACATTTAATCACCCAACAATCGCATCAAACTCTGCAGACCTGTAATGTTTTAAGGAGTTGTTCTCTCCTTGCTTCTCTCACCCTCTCCCTATCTCTGTCTCTCTTATGCATATATATAAAAGAAATAAAAAAAGAAAGCTTCCTTCTAAGGATGCGAGATGAGCATTTTCATGGGTTCCTCACTCCCTATGCTTGAAACATGTTCCTTTCACATATTATTAAATTGCTAAATTTAAAATAAAAGGTACTGTGAAAAGTAGTATGTGTACTTCGAATTTTGTGTTAATAGTTTCATAAGTTCTAATTCCAATATGAAAGTATTTAACTAGGAATCCATAAGTAAGAACAACAACAAACAACGTGGGAGGCTTGCATTTAGTAGGGTGGCGGTTCAATTTCCGCAAAGGTATCCTCCCTGAATGAGTTTTCTTTTTTCAAGTTGTCCTCATTCCTCATAACTTTCAAAACTTGGAAAGGCAACCTAACTCAGGCCTGCAACGTCTTATTCTCAGGAAACGTTCCCAAATATCATATTGTTTATGCACCATTTCTGTGCACCGCTTATGGTGCCGAATGTACTGTTTGCATTGGAGTACAAAATAGCTCTTGAAGTGGACACATAATTATTTATTTTAAATGCCTTGAAATGAAAATGATTTTAGAATGTCGTCATAAACCTTTGTTGTTGGTTTCTAACGAATTATGTTCCCAGCGTTTTTCAAGCAGAGACGGTGGTGGCGAAGTGCTTTAACTCTCTGATAGAGGATTTGGTGGCAAAGCTATATCCACGTCGTTATGCATTACTAGAGTCAAAGGGTTCTAGATGGCAAAGCAAATCAAAATTATTTTCTCTCTTGTCGCATATGTTGTTGAAATTTAGTAAAGTAGTAATAACTGGTTACCAGCTAAGTTTAATACTGAATACCAGAATTTAATGTTAATATTTTATTTACTTGTTTTGGTGGGTATGGTTTGAACAATTATGATTTAGGCGCTTAGAACCATAAGGGCCTTAAGCAAAATATCGTCAATTTTAAGATTTTAGCATATATGGATGCTTCTGACGTTTGCCGACCTTGTGGTCAACCAACTAAAGCTGTGCTTTAAGCCTCTTTGATTTAATGAAACATTCATAAGAAGCCGTCTCGCCAGTTTTTCCTGATATTCAGTTACATATGGACCCAAAGTATAAGGTATCGTTTTGTTTGCTCTGCGCGGTTCCATTTTTATCTAATGTTGCCAACATTATTTACTTTTTACATAACATTCTAAGTAGTACTTCGTAATGGAAGTTTTGATTTTAACAAACATCTATTTTTCTCAATACTATGTTTCTGTGCTTTGGGCTCTTATGGTTCTCAGCCCTCAATTATAATTATGACTATAGAATTATTGTAGTAGTGTAGAAATAGTGCTTATTGTTACGCAAATATAAGGATTTGGAAATTATGTGTTGACCTTAGAAATTAGGTATCGGGACGAAGTATTTTCAGTTTTCATTTATTTATTTTGCGGCATACTCCATTAGTTAATAAATGAGTCGGTTTCGTAAATGATGACTAAGTATCTTCAAATTGTAGAATCGTTTAGGTTGCAATATAGTTCCCAAGAAGCAAAAGGTTTTTGGCACTTAACCGCACAGTTGCCTATTGTGCTTCTGGATGCACAATGCAGGAAGTAGGGATGTAGCGAAAGAAATGAGTGAGTTCCCTAACGTTTTCAGATATTACAACATAACGTGGAACATACCAAAGGCCTTCTTCTCCCTATGAAAAGGTCTCTCTCAAAGTCCTTCCCACACGAACGCCAGGGCAGTTTCACAAGGGAAACTCCACTATCACAGGCCTAGCCTACCGTTCACTTGCCTGGCCTTCGACTTTGAAACATGATAAGAAAATAAATTACCAGAAAATTCGTGGCATCATGTAATCCATTCTAACATTTACCTACCTACCAGAGAAACCACGAAGAAACCTAAGGTCAGAATGGCCCACCAAACAGGAATTTTGAAACCTAGAACTCCACACGTTACCAGGAAGCAGTCCCGTTCGTTATAGTTATAAGTGGGATGATTTAGATGTTCGCATTCTAAAGTTTCATATTTAGGTGTGGATTTCAAGTTGTTTACTTTTATAATAAACTTGGAACACTGGTATCTAATCTCAGTTAATCACAGTATTTTCCTTTCATCTGTTTTGGCTGGAGGAAACAGGTGACGTGTTGTAATTGCTTCAAATAATTGTAATTTAAAATGTATTGTAATCGCGATATGACTTTATGGTTAAAGCGACAATAATAAATTAAATTAAAATAAATAGATAAGCAACGGCGTTCAGTATGTTGTAGCTGGGCAGTGTACTGAGCTTCATGGAGAGGTTTCTCTCTGGTGTTTGGCGTGTCTGCTGAAGGTTCTCTTCCTGAGGGTGGCTCTAATCCCTTGAACCCCCGGGTGAAACGGCGCTAACGCATAGCTAGTCGGCGTCAGAGTGTCCTCCTTCTTGAATCGTTAGGGACCCCAAATTTTCTAACACAGATTGTCGTCCGGATCTATTCGCCCTTCTAGTCTCCCCTTCATCCCCCCCCCCAAGGGGTTAAGTTAACGCAAAAAGGGCTTTTGCGGCCTCCTTGTGGTGCTCTGCACCAGGTTTATGTGGACGTTCTATGTACTACTGTTATCCCTGTTTCGTGGTCACTCGCCTTTGTCAAATGAAGGAATATAAAGCAGCTATTTGGAAGATAACGTATCTTGGTTGAACGGTGTGACCTAAATCTAGGTTGTTTCCTTATACGGAAAAGTCAAATGTTGGTTAATATATATTTACTAGATTGCACTCATTTAAGTTCAGCACAATTAATATAATACTTAAGCACTATTAGCTGAGTTCTGACTTGTTAGGTAAGACAATATGGTAATCAGCAAGTTAACCCCAATCCTCTCTTGTGTAGGCTTTTAACCAAAGACACAATGTAATTAAAGCCAAAGTGCCCTTCAGTATATTTTGTTCCTCATGATCTCCAGTTATCACAAACTTTGTCCTAACGTTTAATACACAATTTCGAAAAGACACTTCTAAAACATCAGGACAGATATACAACCAGGGAGTATCAGTTGCTGTTACTTTCCCAGAGATAATCATGTAGTGAAGGAAGAGTCAAGGAGTTCTAACAAATAGAACAATTAACGTTTGGAATGTGCGAAATTCGGACATAAAGCATTCATTAGTATTTGTGCACAATATGATTAGTAGTACTTCATGTAAAATCTTTTTGGACGAAGCATCTGAAGATATGCTTATAGTTTGTTGACTACTCACGTTATGACTTGCATTTCAGAAAGACTGGCAAGAGGACTAAAACTAGATTTGGAGTCACGCTATTCTGTTGAGGTGCAGAATCAATACAATGCAATTTTCAACTGTGCGACAAACATTGTAGGAATATTATTTGAAAAGGATTCCTCAATACAATTACAGCACAGTGGGCAAGGGGCAATTTGCATTTTATGGATATGTAATATAGATAAAAATGAACAGTATATGTATATTGATACTACCACGACACAATTTGGAAGCGAAAAGCCGCTAAAGTAGTACCAACACGTAAATGAACCCATCAAATCTTACGGTAAAATAAATGTTCATATATGCCTCAGGTCTTATAGAGGCCAGATATCATACATTTGTCTTTTCAGGATAAGAGTAAGCAGGTTGCATCTAGGTAACACGCACCAACAGAGATTCGAAGTCATGTCCTATGATTTGTGAGATAGACATACTACCCCCGCATCACGATGTGTTATCCTTGGTTACGCATGTGCAGATAGGTAATTCCCATTTCGGACTACCTACCCATATTAGTCCATAGGTTGTATTGTATAAAAACGAGTAAACAGTGTAAACAAATATTATATGACTCAATTTATGTTGATATTTTGTAATATATGAGCTAGAAAATAAGATTCGGTAAAAATTTTGGGTTAAGGTCAAGAAGAGTATTTCGGTAAGGTTAATTTGCGAGTTGGTTTTCAGCTTTAGGTCTTTATAACTTGAGAAAAACCATTCAGGAAACTTTCAGGCAAATGACCGTCGTGGAGAACTATTCCAGAGAAATAACAATAATTGCGATGGGCTTCTTGTAATTTTTTTTTTTTTTTTAAATAAACTGAATATTTTCTAAGATGGATATTTTCGGTTCGTCACACCACTGCATTGATGCCGTTGCCGTTGCTGTTGTTTAACGTTTACCAAGTAGGTCGTGCCAGACTGTGAATGAAGTAGAAGAAATGATGCTCAAATGAGCCCATGGTCCATAGAGCTAACATTCATCTTTCAGGATAAAGAAACACAGCGGAAAATACCTTACCCAGGTAACTCATCCTGACGGAGATTCGAACTCGGGACCTCTTGAACGTGAGGCAGATATTCTACCACCGCGCTACCGAGGCGGGCATATTAAGACATAGGATGGATATAGCATGGAAAAATTAACTCCATAAACGATAATTCCGAGAAAACGAAATATGAGTATCTAGATGTGGTGATGAGAACACGAGGCGTTGCTGTGGCAAGTTCGTAAAATATTATCATTGGAATTCATCTCTTTATACAAAATGCATGTTCCTTGTATCGCTTTCTCTGGTATATATAGCAAGCAGAGGAGATATTGCATTCCATCCAGAAATTCTATGTCGAAATTTCACAAGAATATATGCTTTGAAGTATATGCATGGGTATGTCTATGGTATTTTGGTGATTAGGGACTTAGGTTATATCGCCTGAAGTGAAACGGTAAATTTTATTTCAGACAACAAATATAACCAACTGATAGTATCTACATACATTAGGTTAGTTTTCGACATAGTCTCAAAAAAAAAAACACTTGTCACTTCAGGGGTGAGTTTTAATATTCTCTTCTGGTAAAAATCCTGTCGTTGAGTCTTCTGCTACATTGCTGCAAAGTGTTTCACCTCTTCGTTTGAAGTGAATCAGCGGCCTCCTAAGTGCTTCTTCAAGTGAGCAAAAATTCACTTGGAGCGAGGTCCGGGCTGTAGAGAGGATGGTCGAAGATGTCCCAGCGAAACAGCTTCAACAGCGCGGTGGTTTCTGGGCTGTTGGAGGTCGCGTGTTGTTGTGGAGGAAACGCTCCCAGCGAGAAGCACTGCTCACTTCCCTCTCGAGGTCTCGCGGTATCGGTAGGCAATCGCTGTGTGCATTCTTTCCAAAATCTCCACTAGTATAACACCCGCACTGTTTCTAAACATCGTACGCGGAGTCACCGTAAACTAATTTGTTTCTGGAAAGGAGGTGTCTTTCCACTCCATTGACGATCGCTTACTGCGAGAGTGTAGTGGTGGATCCATGTTTCGTCACCCATGACAATATGTTGAAGGAAGCTGTTCCTTTCCATGGATCACCGTCGTAAACTTAACCCACACGCTTCTCTGTGTTTCGGGTGGACGGATTTCGTGAAAGCCATCGGGAACAAACTTTCACGTAAATTGTATGGATGCTTCCGGACTTTCCCAATTCTACCGTGATATGCCGTAACGTGATCCTACTTTTGTCCTAATCGACTCATCCACTCAAACTGTGTTCAGATCTGTTGACGCAATGCTGGGCGGCCACTGCGATCCTCGTCGGTGACGTTTTCTCTACCAAACTTTCAGCATACTGCGACATGTTGACAAAGCGTTACAATCTTTCTGCATACCTCTTAGTTGCCTGTGAATTTCCGTTGCGATAATGTTTCACCCACCGAAATTGAATAGCTGAGCGGAGTTCTTCGCGAGATCAATTTTCCAAACTAGTCACCATCATTGGTGGCTACACTAGAGCTGTAGATGGCGAGAAACTGTAGTTGCGAGAATGGAAACAGTTCGTTACTACATTGCATATATTATCACGTATTTTATCATTCAAGTAACAAACGGGGTGAATAATTAACATAAAGTACTGTCCAGCAACGCAAAGAAGGTCTCTGAAAGGAATGTACACAGTAGCACAAGGACAACGAATGTGTGAGGCAGAGAACACCAATAATAAGCAATATTACTCTCTTATTCAAAAATTGTCTTCTTGTTATAAGCTAGTTGATAGCAATAAATTATACAGAAAATTAAGCATCGAAAGGATAGTCGATGCGAACAATGAAATGAAAGAGTTGTTTTCAATACTACTTGTTGCATTTTATGATAGTGAAAGGACGTTCACGTATAGGTATATCCTTTCTCACTGGTAGACGGAAGAGAGGAAATCGCAAAACAGATTTCTTTGAACGCTTCGCAGTCATCAGTACGTTATCTCTGTGTTTAAGGGATAGTGTGTCATCATATTAGCCTGAATGACACAACCCGAATGAGTACGTATATGCTATTTGAGGACTCTTTTCTTTGGTTATCGCTTTATTGTGGCTTGTGTCAAACAATCAGAGGCTCATTCGAGTAGTCATTAAAATTCGTTACTGCGTTCGTCTCTGTGGATTTGAGCTGTTATAAGAACATTAACATTTATTAAAACACCTAAAGAACGAGAAGATTCCCACCAAACTAATGGTGCATTTGATTCCTGTTTGTTTATTTTTGAACTTAATGAAACATAGTTCACGTTTTTGTGCTTATCAACACGCATATTTCGCTGTTTAGCTATGTATGTATACAACTATGAGCTCTCGAAAATGTTAGGACAGAAAGAGGCAAATAACAGCTAGTTTACAACAAAACAAAGTATACTGCAATTTTTACTTTCTCGACATTGCAAACGTACATAGGTAGGGAAATATTTCATTCCACCCAAAAAGTAGATGTTTCACCATAAATATGTTTTGAGGTCCCCTGTATAAAAAGCATTTTTAGAAAAATAAATGTTTCCTGTGTGTTTGTGTAAACAACACAACTAAAATGAAAATTACGGATAAATACCAAAGTTAATATCCAAGATTACCTTACAAAAATGTGACACAAAGATTTTCAATAAAACCCCTCCATCCCACACTGCCCATAAAATAGGAACTGGTTCGATATATTCTTAAGTTTTCAAAAATGGCTCTTAACGATTTGCCTTGCAAGTAAAACGCATGTCTTGAATATTCTGTAAATAGCCTATGAAGTACTCTTCATTGCCAATGAATCTTGTATAACTTCTAATCCAAAAGAAAATTACAGTTAGGCGGTCCTTGCCCGTTAGGAACCTGGTTGAGTCCTCCCAGCACTCAACACCTCATAATGTAGGGAAGGTGAGCAGTGAGGGTTACGGATGGGGGAGGTTTGCTGGACAGGTTGGGGTTTTCCTCGGAGTTCGCTCTGCATGGGCTCACTTCTCTGTTCCAGGGTGTGGGATACGTCCTGACTGGATGTGGTGTGATTAGCGAAGAAAACACCTCGACTGTTCCATGATCGATTTATTCTCAATTGTAATCAGGTACCTCACTCGCCACCTGGAAAGTCGCTGCTTGGAGACTCGTGTGATGTGTTTGGCGGTAAGACAGAGTTCTTTACATGTGTTGTGTATTCAGTGTATTCTTACCACACTTATAAATATGGCGTGACTTCACTACGCCCCTGTCCGAGAGAGAATGTCTGTTATCGGAAGCATGGAGCCATGTGTTGTGTATTCGAGGTATATATATTGTCACCCGAACATCGGAATTCCCGATAGAACCAGCAGCTGGCAGGTAGTGGCCAGACGGGAAGAACTCAGGCTACACCTACCCATTTATCTTGTAGCGCTAACGAAGGGGGTGATTAGAAGAGCGGCACGAGCCCTGTACCGTCTCTTTCCCCTCCCCTGACGTCTGGAACATTCGGGATGATTCACTGAACCGCAAGACTTCCAGAACCAGCGATCTTCCTATAAAAAGGGGCTGCAGTTGGCGAGTCAGTTCAGTTCTTGGCGAGAAGCTGTGAGGAGCGCCGTGCTAGTGAATGGACTGGAAGACTGTGTACGTGTATCAGAGGAGTTGTACGTAATTGTGAGTGTAGAGTGGACCTGTGGCAGACGAACTGGTGGATTGTAATTGTGTGCGCTACGTAATTCTATGTAATCGGCAAGTGTTCCAACTGTAATTTGGTGCAAATAAGGAACATTTTGAGTTTGCGCAATTGCACTTTTAATTTCACGAACCCACAAAGTCACTATATATAACGTGACTTAACTTGCCCCGACTGATAGAGGGTGTTTGTTATAAAAACTCACGGATCTGTGTATACGAGTTATGCTTGCCGCACTTATACGTACCACGTGACTTTAGTGTGCCCCGATCGAGAGAGAGAGTGTTTGTTATAAAAATCACGGATCCATGTGTTGTGTATTCGAAGTATGCTTGCCGCACTTATATGTACCACGTGACTTCACTGCTCCCCGACCGAGAGAGAGAGAGAGAGTGTGTCTGTTATCAAAAATCACGAATCCGCCATCCCCGGATTTCCCCCTCTATCGTTACGTTTTGAATTTCATGGGAATCAGGTGTGTACGTTCTGTAATTTGTTGGCTTCAATTTCTAGTTTGAACTATCGTACGAACTTTGTATGTGCGCATGTCCGAACGTTGGCAGAAATGTTCCCACGGCATTCACTTAATTCCGAATCGCGCACGGTGCGAAAGTTTTAGGGATGCAACTAAGCTACAATGTAATTGTATTCAGCACGTACGGAGGTTGGCATGAAAGAGGGCACAGAGCGCCAGGATGGCGCTCCGCATCGTTCGCAGGCATTGTGTTCCTAAGGTGTGCTTTGTTATGAAGAAAGGCGAGCGACCGGTGCTCCCAACCTTCACTTGCTGAGGAACCTCATATTTCTGTTTCTCCGTTCATCTACAGTTCTAGTGCGTCAAACACTTCTTATTTTCTACATATGCCCTATCTGCTATAATGTTTATTTTATAATAAATGTGTATTTCCTTCCAAAGGAAAATATTCAGGATAAAATGTCTATGCTAACCTAATATATTTTCATATAGAACATATTAAGCGATTTTATGTTCGTGACCAAAGGGAACAGTTACAACAGAAGCTTACCCCCCACAAAAGCGTTTTTTTTTTTTTTCAAGCGCAGCGTTCCTATTATTTTTTGAAAGGAACCTCAAGTGTGATTCCCGGCTGGGGGTTGCAAAATTTCCTCTAGCCAAAAATATTCTTTATTCTTCCAGATTTTGGAAATATCGGTGAATGTATGTGCATGTGATCTAAAAAGCCGAGGAGTTTGGCCACAAAAACGTTACAATTGGCTAACAGTGACAGTGTTATTCACTACCTATACTTCTTAAGCTTAAGGTTGGAGTCGTTTGTAGTCACGCTAAAACAATCTAAGACAAGGGAAGGGGCAACCTACTGACAGGCACAGTGTCATAGAATGTATTTAACATTTACTCATAAATTATACAAATAAAGCATATAAACATACATACATAAAATCATTATTCATATAACAATGTCTCAGTAAATGAAAAGGTAATTGATTTGACTACATTATACATCATGTCCGTACACATGTTTTGTTACAAATGAATAACAATACGCATTTTGAAGTTTTTAAAGATGAACCATCTTACATTTGTATTAGGAGATGTTTCTATATTGGATGACACGACTGGGACAAATTTAAACCTAGATGAGGTGCTGCTGTTTATACATGAGTTAACATTTTCTATAGAAGCTGTGTCATTCATCATTTACACTTTCGTGGAACAGATTCAGGTATTCCTTGCCTATTGTTGTCTCGGATGGCAACATTGTTTCTGGAAACTGCTTTTAATAGTGATTTTTTAAGATTTCAGTAGAGAATGTTTGCGTCCACCGTAATACTGTGAGATCACGAAAAATGTTATTGTGTCTGTTTGAGTCAACTATAGAAGTTGAAGCCTATCGCCCCCCCCCCCCCACCCAATCTTCCTCTATAATGCACCGTGTTTTTATGCTTCATAATTGGGAAATATTGGTCTATTTTCCTCGTCCCAAAAGATAAATGTTGCGAAATTCTAAATTCACTGGACTCTGGGAACCTCTTGGATCGACGTTACCTCTAAATAGTGAGCGGTCGAAGAAAGTTTCGGCATGACAAGAGGTTTCGTGTGGAATGTCATGCATTCTCCTACCCGGAATAAGGAGTGTTGCCCCAAGCTCCAAACAACGAAGCAAGGATTGCACTACGTGGAAAAGAGGGCCAGCGATGTAGCCTACCATGTACAGAGTTACCCCGAACGAAGATGTCGACGCTGCAAGGCTTTTTGCAAGGACCAGTAATAAGGCGGAAGCAGTGTCAGAACGGCAGCGAATACATATCGTAGAGGGCTTAAGTGTGTCATCCAACCTCACCGATTTTGTAATTTGCCGGCCAGCAAACGCAATAATAGGTTGTTCGGGAACAACCGCTGTCTGATGTTACTAGCCGGGAAATATCTAAATGCTTTGTTCTACCGCAGCTGAAGTTTCTAGATCATTCGACTTCGGCAGATCTGGAAGAATCGACTTCGAAAATATTATATCCAGGCGATTCCAGAGACTTCAGCTTCCAGAACCCTCCTGTAGTTACCATGAACTATATAAGGAAACGCTAAAGCCTGCCCGCAGTTGTCTGAGAGTCGGCCAATTTGTGATTGTCAGTGTCCCACCAGAGGCAGCAACAAGCAGTAAGTTTAGCGAAAGTCAGCCGAATGAATCGTTCTGTGAACGTCAAAGAACTACGAGCGGCACGAGTTGATATGTGCAACAGAGGCGTAAGAAACATTTGCGCCACGAATGCAGACGCGTTTACTCTGTGCATTTATAACAATGAAATTAACTTTATGTTGGCGCTGTGTTAACATTTGTAGCGACAAAGTGAGTTTACGGCAACTGGTAGTGTTATCGTATTCGTCACAGTACGCTTGCCGTAGTCAATATAGCGAGACCTGCTTTAGCAGCAAAAGTTATTTGCTAACTCAGAAAACAATTTATACATTGTGCACAACTAACGAGGAATGTTTGGCTAAACCCGCAGGCCATAGTAATCAAATGCAAAAGACCCAAGGAAAAACCACTGTATACGATTTAACCCAATAAGCGATATATTCCATAGGTGAGAGGTCGCGAATATACCCATTGTAATTAAAGGCGGAACATAAATGGAATATACCCACAAAGAAGTAGATAAAAGAATAGGCGTTTATTACAATAGTTTGCAGAGGATTAGGCAAAGGTCATGTAAATATAATGCTTCAGATTCGTTTTTAAATTTTCAATGATTCCCTGTCATGTCTACTGCATATTTTCTAGTGTTATTCAATTTATGAATATTAGCGTGTTTAGAACTGCATGAAATGAAGTTAAGAGTAAGTCGTTGGAGAAAATTTTGTTTAAGTTTAAACAGTGGCGTATTTTAAACTTTCAGTTTTAGGCAAAACTATTTTAATGAAGTTTTCTGAAAAACTGTGAAAAACTTGCTTGTGAAACAAACAAGTTAACATACTCCTGAAACATTAATACAGATCTCTATTTTAGGTAAATTTTTCTATAAGATTTCATACTTATGAGAAATCAACTTTGCCTCTTAGGGGATAGGGTAACGTTTGGTTAAATGAAATTTTCTAAAACATTCAATGAGAGTCGGTTAGGATTTCACCCAAATTCTTATGACAAATTGTTTTGAATTTGGTAATTTAGTTGTGTAAAACTTTCAAATCCTTAGAGAACTTCATAATGCAGAGTGAATATGAGGAAGAATATGAGGATTTTAAAATGCCAGAAAATGAATTTATACATATTGTCACCCGAACATCGGAATTCCCGATAGGACCAGCTGGCAGTTAGGGACCAGACGGGAAGCATTCAAACACGCCTACCCAATTTATATTGTAGCGTTAACGAGGGGATGGTTGTAAAAACATCACTACCCATCTCTTTCCCCCTCCCTGACGCCTGGAACATTCAGGATGATTCACTGAACCGCGAGACTTCCAGAAACAGTGATCTTCCTATAAAAAGGGGCTGCAGTTGGCGAGTGAGTTCAGTTCAGTTCTTGGCGAGCAGCCGTGAGGAGCGCCGAGTGAGGGAACGGACTGGAAGACTGTGTACGTGCATCGGAGGAGTTGTACGTAATTGCGAGTGCAGAATGGACCTGTGACAGATGAACTGGTGAATTGTAATTGTGTGCGCTACGTAATTCTATGTAATCGGCAAGTGTTCCAACTGTAATTCGGTGGAAATAAAGGACATTTTTGAGTTTGTACAATTGGAATTTTAATTTCACGAACCCACAAAGTCACAATATTTTGAAATACGCATCCACTAGAGTTATCATTTGAACGAATTGAAGACCCATATGCCAAAATTAATCAAAGTTTGTGAAAATTATGTAATTTTAAACCTTATATCCTTAATATCTCCTCTTAAATTCAAACTAGGTATTTTACCATTGACCAGCTACGCATGCCAAACACGTTTATGTTTTACGTTCTCACCTATGCTTTACAAAGACTTATGGCAATGCAATGTGTATTCCAAAATTTGTAATTCTGTGCTAGGATTAATTGAGCTAGAAATTATCTTAAGAGTAGAGAGAGACTTTAAACCTACAATTATTACAGAATCCTGTCAAGTTTGGAAACGGTTTAAGTCAAACACAAACGTGCTCCAAAATGTTAAATGGGTGGAAACGAAAACTGGCAGTTATAACGTCATAGGAATCACGGATAATCTCAGGTAAGTATGTGTGGGTAAACGAGCATAAATGGTAAGAAGTGCTTGACAAGTACGAGTACATACAAGATACATGTAATAAAGTTCACTCTGCGTGGGAATACCCTTTACCTTAAAGCTCTTCATATTCTTCTACAAAAGCACGAATTTCCTACGTGTTGTGCACATTAAAATGCAAGACTGCCAGTAATTGCAAATAACCACGCAAAACCAAATTTTTACGATGGCTGTGCCGGAGATGGGCACAACCTTGGTAGATAGTATCTGCATCAAGGTAGGGCTTTTGCGGACTAATTAATGTAGGAGCAGTAGCAGCAGAACACCAAGTTCGTAGGCGAACTAAGCACCAAGGTTATACTGGTCCATGAGCAGGTATGCGATTATGGTAACTTTAATCATAGTTATGTCATATCGCATCATGACATAATGTGATGTTGACTGGGAGGGACAACTGTCACTTGCATGTGTTCGGAAGTCAGGCTCAAAATATTGGTGAAATTGAGTAAAATGTGAAAAACAGTGCTCAAATTTTGTATGTAAGAACAAAATGATGCGCATAAAAGCACGCCTAACCTTCTTTCGTAGACAGATTGGTTGAAGATGTTCATATTTGTTAGCGCTTGAATGTCCGAAAATGTTTTGCTTTTGGTAGGGCAAGAATCAGAAAAACGTCTGTGTCGTACGCAATTAGAGCTAAATTCGATTATTCTGTTTTCTTAAACAGGAAAGCTGCAAGTAGTGAAGGTTATTATTTATGACTAGTATGGCCCATTTGGCAGTCAATTACTCCGTTTTTCAGGGTCTCTTAAGGGCACTGGGAGGTTATTTTTACCCAGACAGGGCTATTTTTAACAATATTAAAATATAAATATACAAAAAAACTAAACATTGCAAGGAATTTAAGTTTGGTATGATTATAGTATAAGGATGTATGCATTTTGCGACTGTAAAATATTTACATTAAGTTCATACAGTTCCTTGCAAAAGGGGCATAAGGTACTCTGTGTATCCTGAAAAGAAGTATTACACCCTACACTTAAGGTCTAGGTTCCGTGTAGGAGTTTAAAGCTATAGGCACCAATCTTTTTCCTAAATTACATAAGGCACAGTTTTATAATCTAAACTGAATAAAAAGCATACATACTTTATACTATGCACATGAAAAATTAATTAGTTGTGTTAAAAAGAAGATAATACTTTTAAGGACTGAATTTTATTTTTCCTCCATTTTATAAATCATATGAATATAAAAGTTAGATTAATCTGTGCAGGGAACACTAACAAAAAGCAATAAAAATTGTATCATTATCTTGTATAGTTTTTGAGAAACATGTATCTAAACTATGAAAAATCAAGGTTTTGGGAAATTATGATAAAAGATTAAGCACCACTATTTTTAAATTACACATACTCTCAGAACATGCTTGCTCCTTATACCTGCTCGGTTAGGTTTTCCTCATCTTTTCCTTTCCTTTTCTTACTTCTAGCTCTACTTTGAAGCAACTGAGCTGTTCTTTTTGCCTCTGAGAGTTTACGCACATCTTTTTTTAGATATACTGCCCTCATATTTTCACCAACCTTTATACCCATTTTTGTCATTACTTTATGCCTACCACTGCACCCATCATTATAACAATTATAACACTATCACATACACCAATTTTTAAAGTTTTTGGTCCAACATGCATAGTTTTTGGAATTCTTTCCCATATTATATGATGAAAACTTTAATTTGGGTTTTGGGTTCGCCCATGCAAGCACTTTCTCAGTAATTCATCTTGAGAAAGTTACCTAAATACTGGTTTAATTCCCAAATGAACCTCTTCTGTTAGAAAGTGTTTATGTTTATAAATTTCTTTCCTAATATGAGCTCTTTGAAAGCCACACCATGTATCGTCACCTTTAGGACACAAACCATGCTGTGGATTACTATCTGTGGATAATTTATGAAAATAAATGGCCCAAATAGCTCGTTTCATTTCTGCAATTGTTTTACCTGTATTTCTCCTGATAGCTAATCTGGGGGAGGTCAATCTCACTGTCTGTTAGTGTTCCACGACCTTCAAGTAGTTTGCCATCTGGAAGTAGCTTTCGCTTCATACTACATCAGAAAGTGGGCGTGTCATTGCGCCGCCATCTTTAAATTGATGGATTAAAGGGCTTTAATACCAGCTGACACCCTGTGTTATATATAATTTAAAAGCTGAAGAATTATATAATTTTTAACACTAAAACCAAAAAATCGATTTTTTGGAGCCCGTCGACCTCCCAGTGCCCTTAAATGTGAAGAAGCTTGCCTGAAAGGTAGCAGCCCATCAGGGGAACCAAACACGTTTCACCGTTACTTTAGAGCGGCGGTTAGCAATGACTTAGTTATTCGACCCTTACCTTTTGTTAATCTAAATGATATTTACTTAAAATTTCTCTGAGAATCACTCAGGTTTACGCAGCCTACCTCTGTTACACATTTTACTTCTAACAGACAAATAAAACAGTTACAGAAGACAAGAACATGAACGCCTCTGTTGTTTGCCATAGCGCAAGACATATCTGTAGGACTCTGCCATAAAACTGCAAACTACATAGTTGTTGGTGTTTCTACATTTCTACAGTGTTGCTGGAACAGGTGTCTAGAAATCTGTGGGGAATCTAGCTGCAGCAGGATGGTAACCCGGCGCATTGCCTGCAGTAATTTGTGTGGGAGTAAGGAAACGTCTGTAAGGGAATAAATACCTCACTCCTCTTTCATGACCCGATTTCACTGGAGTACTTCGTCTGAGCACATGCAGAAGGCTTGGTGTACGAAACTGCCACGGTAGCACAAGGACTTGCAATGAGAATGTCACTTGCAGCTGGATTTTCAAGAAAATCCTGAAGATTTGCATAACCTGCCATTGGATGCAGAGTATGCAACAAAGCTACTGACTACTATTTGGATACGAAGTTATAGTAGAAAGCAAGCATACTGCTTCAAGAGTGTACTTACTTCTGAAACTTATTTCTCTATGCGACTTAGGTAAATTATCAGTGGCCTCAATTTGTTAATATATACAATCCCACGCAAATGAAGAAACTCGCTTCAAGGGACCTAGCGTTCAATATGAGTCGTGTTGTTTATCACAGAGCATTTCTCTATACCGAAACTCATTTGGTTTAGGGAAATAGTACCCTGATCCTCTAATAATAAATTCCATATACTTTTAGTGCATTCACGGCCGTAGTTTTTCTCAAACTTCTTTAATTATTTATTCTTATGTGTTCGTAAGTTAATTTAAAACGACATATCCTCCCTTGCAAATAGATTTCCGTGTACTCAGTGTTTGAAATGCAACTTCAGATAAAAATTTCCATAACTGCTAAATGTATTTTAAACTATTAGTTTGCTTAATTCGTTTTTAAAAGCACTACGTTACGATGTACACAAATACTTTGATTTTATTTAGATTTACATAAGCCATTTTGTACCTAAATAAAATTATTCATTCTCTTTCAAGAGGAGATGTAAGATGTAGAGATGTAAGCCTAACATTTATATTCATACATCGATATTTTCACTCGTTACCACTTGTTGGTACAGTAAAACCTGCCTAAAACGCACCGCTTAAATGCCGGAAACCTGGAAGAAACGGGAAATAAATTTCGGAGCGGAGCTATTTCCCATGTAAAATTATACTCTAAGCCGGAAAACTGCCTAATGCGGAAACGGAAATAATTTTTGGAAACAATTGTGTAAATAACCTGATTAAAACGGATTACTTTATGTGTAATGGGTCACGTACTTTGAAAAGGACCGTAACTTTGAGGGTGTCTGCACTTGCGCCGAAGTTCCCTGGACCATAAAGTCATGAACTGTAAACCTTCAGGAAAAGGGAAAACAAACCATTAGCTCTGTCAGCTCTCTTACAACACACATGGTAAGGGTACAACTGTTTTGCAGTGTGCTCAGTCTCAGTTTCGTTGTTACAAGTGATCAAGTACGAGTGAAAGAAATCAGTGAACTTTGTCGATTTTTAAAAACATATTCTATGTGTACACAAATTCTGTAAAATGAGTTCTAAGCATAAGACATCAAAGGGGAAAAAATTAAGATTATTGAAGAACAAGAAAATAACAAGCATACAGCTAAAGTATTAACTGTCTTGTTTGAAGTGAGGAAAACTCAGATTTATGAGACTTTTTAAAAATAAAAATTAAATACGAGTGTTTAAAGGGAACAGGAGGGCATATGAAAGCATCATAAAATCTACAGAGTATGAAGAGCTAAATCGTGCTGTGCAAGTCCTTTGTTAGCGCGCGCGCTAAAGCAATTCCCATTTCTGCACCATTGCTTCAGACTCAAGCTTTAGACAGTAAGAATATTAGGCAAAGGCAATTTCAGAGCTTCCAATGGATTATTCGAGAGTTTCAAACATCGCCATAACATTGTTTTGAATACTGTGTGTAGTGAAGCAAATGATGTTGATAATCAGACAGTTACAGATGGGAAAGAGAAACTTGAAAATAAACAGAAACCAGGCGATAAACTACAATTATTGTTTGTAAGTTGAAAATATATCAGCCTATTATTATTTACACATAATTATATATTATTACTTCTGTAAACCTGTGTACTATTTCGTAATTTCTTTGTATTGAACCACAACCCTCTGTAAGACGAAAACCCGTGTAAATGGAAAATAAATGCCGAAACGATCGCGTTCCGTTTTATAGAGGTTGTACTGTATTTATGACTGTGTTGAATGGTGACATGCAAGAATACAGGATTCTGCAAATGCAAGATAAGACAAGACATGCCGTGCACTTCGCAACCAAAAGTTAACTTGATAAGTGACAGAGACACTAAAGGGATTAAGTTAAGAAGAATCATCATTGAAATTCCACACTTTTGTATGATCCAGCAAGAAATTTTGGATGATAGTACTTCAAACACCGACAAAGCAATGGAAAATTCAATCATATAAATAATATGTTTCGAATAAGCATACACATTATTTAGTTTAAAGAGATCTGCGTTATATCTTCTGTTAGGATTTGTCTAAATCAAATTGGGTTTTTATTTATGGACACTCATTATCTCTTACAGTTTTCAGCGTCACATTCTATATTGACCTTGAAAGACCGATTAATTTTGCCTTTTTTTCTGACTTAAGTATCTTTTGTTTTCTTATTTTCTTTTTCAACGTGCCGTAAATATACGACATTGAACCACCTGCGTTATTTTTCTTTCAAGGGAAGCCATTTACACGAGAACCATCACTGTACTCACACCGCTGCGCACCTGAAAATTTGATGGTATAATGCCTGCTGTGTATAAACCATGTGTACCAAAAATCTGCTGTGGAGTAGAACCGCAACGCCCAAAATCGAAGCATGGGAAGTGCCGCATGCGACCACTTGTAATTAGCTGCTGGACATCCCTTGTCATCTCTGTGGCGGGTGCGGGAACAGCACTTTTTACATATGCCATGTGTAGGCTGCTACCCGTCAGGGGTAAATAATCCCTCCCGTACAATGTGTTATTATGCCTATATGTTCCTATGTATTCTGGACTCAATTTCGGGTACTTTCAGTTACTCCCGGAGTATTCAGTATATTATAGATAGCATTTTAATCAAAATGTTTAAATCATTTTGCAAAAAATAAAAATATGGAACATTTTTTCGTATTTTATATGGAAATATGTGTGGCAGAGAATTTTTTTTGATAATCTTCTGTAACATGCTTGGAATATACTGAACTGATATATCAAGTATGGTACCTATCGGGCATTTTAGCCCGCCTTGGTAGCTTAGATGGTAGCGTGTCTGCCTCACGTTCAAGAGGTCCCGAGTTCGAGTCTCGGCCAGGGTGAGTTACCTGGATAAGGTTTTTTCCGGGGTTTTCCTTTATCCCGAAAGACGAATGTCGGGTAATTCTGAGCTCCTTGGACCCTGGGCTCATTTGAACATCATTTCACCCAATTCATTCACCATCCGATATGACAACGTTGGAGGACGTAAATTACAACAAACAAACAAAAATCGGACATTTTATGTTTGAATTCACATACACATACACACACACACACACACACACACACACACACACACACACACACACACACACACACAGGCAATCAGGCAGATGCGTGACTGTTTTCTAGAACCAGATTTCTTTGGATTCGGGGTCTTAAAATCTGTATTTCTCTTGGAATCTCGATATCGAATTTTTTTTTGGGTGGAATGCAGTAAGCATAGCCTCTTCCTCTTTGCACATAGTAGAGAAAGTAGAAAGCTTGAGAAAATGGTAATACAGTTGCAATCACAGCTACGTGGTATTTAAATGTTGATACAGTTGCTATTATTGTTATTTGTTTGGGAATAATGATAAAGTCCTACTCTGGGGAGGCGGCCTCCGGTCTCCGAACCGTCACATGACTGTTTCGGGGTCAGGGCATGCGGGATGACGATTGTCCTAAGCTCACCGCCGTTGAGTTTCTATCTCGTAAAGTGTAGGGTTCTCGCCCTCTGTACTGTAGTAACTCCTTGATATCGGCCGCCCTCTGTCTCCTCTCACTTCATCCTTCCTCCTGGGGACGCCCCAATTGGAACATGGGTACAATAGATCTCGTCTGGTCGACGTGCCGAATCTCCTCCAAATAATCTACTACTACTACTACTACTACTACTACTACTACTACTACTACTACTACTACTACTACTACTACTACTACTACTACTACTACTACTACTACTACTACTACTACTGCTGCTGCTGCTACTACTACTACTACTGCTACTACTACTACTACTACTACTGCTACTACTACTACTACTACTACTGCTGCTACTACTACTACTACTGCTACTACTACTACTACTGCTACTACTACTACTACTACCACTACTACTACTACTACTACTACTACTACTACTACTTATTGACTTTTTTCCAAGTATAACTTACGTTGTTCTTATAAGGAGCAAATGTATCTGTTTCGTATTTGTAGAGATAAGAAATTGATTTGCTTCATAAGCGTGAAACTAGTGTTAAAGTAGGTAATATCTTAAAATAAGCATGTGGAAACCGGAAGAATGGAGAGTGAAATATCCTCGGAATTAGTTGCAACACGGGTGCTGAGATCATCCCTCCAGCATAACTTAATGGGTAACATTACGTTTTCCCACATTTAAATGTTCAATAAGGCATGTTGTATGTGCGAATCCAATCGCACGTTTTGCTTATCTGGTCTTCACATCTTATGAGCGACGGAAACTGAGTACTGTTTTATCCCTGTGACCCATGCAAGCCGCTTGCGGACAAAAACCTCTGGAGCTCTCTTCCAAGCAGGATTCGAACCTACGCCATCCGCTTTAGAGCTGGCTTCGAACCAACGCCCTAACTGAGCGGTGTAGGTGTTGCAATTGATTTATGTGCGGTGCTAAGGTATTAACAGCAATAGGGAAAGCGTGTTTAGATATAACTGTTATTTCTGTGAAGAAATGAATAAAGCTTACGTAAGCAAGAGGCAGGTCGAATGTTTGGTTTACAAGAGGGAGCGGAACCCAAAATACCATTAATACAACTGACGTAATGCCAATTACTATAACATTACTTCAAACCAAGTAAATAATGTACAAAACTATTAGTGATTTTATTGTCGACTACTGCACCTGATTGCAAATATTATGACCTAGAGTTCACAGTTGTGGGCCAGCTAAAAGGTTCCAAATTGCCAGGTGTTAGACTACTACCTCCGTTTCACTTGCGGCTTGGCTTTCTATTGCCTTTTTTGTCATAGATGCCATGCCCTTGTAATAACCACATGCAAATCTGACTGGAAGATGGATTGTTCTTCATTCGCTGTATACAAGCATAGTGAATTAATACAATTCTGGGAATTGTTTTACGATTTAAAAACGTTCCGCTGCGAGCTATACTTGATATTGGATATGGAATGCACAACACGCAAATATCCATAGTTTAGAGAAAGGTGCGGCTTTACATTTTTCTGCTCCAGGCGGTTAATTTACTGGAAATTCAGATTTTCTATTTCTTCTCTGTATACGAAGGACGTTGTTTAACTTGCTTATCAGGAGGTAGACAAGAGCTAACCTTGATTACATTTCAGCTAAACGGATAGCCGTGGTCGATAAGACACGGACTCGAGAACGATAGATCCGACGTTGAAATTATGCCAGGTCCGTCAGTCCTTATAACTGCCAATTTTAGAAAATAACGTGAAGTAAAGTAAACTTAGGGTTGAAAAGTTTTTATTTCCCTATGCTACGTATCATTTCATTTCAGTGTCACCAGTGTCAGCGTCAGTGGTGCCGTACGCAGAAATAATGGGCCTTAAACACCACCACAAATAATCACCTTTGTTTCCAGAACAGAGCTGGACCACGCAGTAAGGTGAAGTGACGCCATTATCTTTTTCTGTCTGAATCTGTTATCAATTAACTGTTTTCCCCGGTGCATCCCTTAGCAAGAAGTTTATTGGCCAGCCAAATTATTTTCTTCTTCTAATTTTAATACTATTGGAAATTAATTATTCTTTCACACTAGCCGTGTGTAGGACGCACTACGAAAGTGTAGAGCCAGACTGAAAAATTCAAATCCCGGCTATGGCGTTGAATGTTTCAGTCTGGATCTACACTTTCATAGTGCGTCCTACACACGGCTAGTGTGAAAGAGCAACTAATTTCCATTAATTGTACCTAATAGTGGTCCGAACTATAAAGCCCGAGCCTTAAAGTACTTACAGTATAGTAAGTCGCCATTAAGGTAGTTGTCTCATGTGTTTATGAGAACTCCTAGTGGTTTACCTGGAGAAACACGAGTCAGTTGGAGAATTTAATGTCATGTTGGCAGGTTGGCCAGAGTAGCTCAAATGGTTAGAGCGGCTGGACGGAAACCAGAATATCCGTGGTTCAAATTCCGGCTATGGCATTGAATTTTTCAGTCTGGCTCTACACTTTAATATTATTGTTTCTTAGGTCTCTTTTACTACAATACTTTCACTATTTATTTTATATTTCTCATTCCCATGTTCCATTTTGTTGCATATTTACACATCAAGTTTTCTGTTTATCACTTCATCGTATCGTCCCAGTTAGCGTACTGTTACTTTGTCATAGCCATTTTAACTTCCTTTATAATTTAGGTCCAAACATACGGAACAAAATACAAGGTTACTACAAATGATTTATTCCTTTTCAAACCGTGATATTTTCCGAAGTATTACACTTATAGCAAAGGTATAAACATCATAATAGCCGAAAATTCAACAAGTTTGTGTACGCTACGCCAGATGGCAGCACGACATAGTGCAAAAGATTTTGATGGACCACTTTTCTTTGTGAGAAAGACAGTTACGAGTACATCTTAGCTGGATAGGTTGCAGTTGTGGTGATTTCCACAACTGAATAATGATTCTGGCAATTTTTTATTCCAACAAGACGGGGCACCTCCTCTTTTGAAGCGTGATGTTCGTGAGTACCTGAACCATGAACTTCCGCATTGTTGGATTGGGCGTGTTGATGCAGGTGACCAGGCTCTATTTGCTTAGCCCCCGAGATCACCTGACCTATCACTGCCTGACTTCCACCTCTGGGGTTACCTTAAGGACCGCGTCTGCATATCTTCACTACCAAGAACACTAGTACCATTGAAGAAACGCATCACCACTGCAATAATTACCAATGATGAGATGATGCTCCAGAATGTTTGGAACGAATTGAATTACCGTCTGGACGGATGTCATGTCACCCAAGGGGCACATATAGAACATTTGTAGAGTGTGGGGGTAAACTTGGCGAGTTTCCGGTTATTTTTATGTGTAAAGCATTGTTGTAAGTGCAATACTTTGGAAAACAGAGCTGATTGAAAGTGGATGAATCATTAGTAGTGACTCTGAATAGTTGAAATAAATGTTTTAAAATTGGCATGTTGTTGGTTTAAATTATATTATATTATTCCGGGTTCTAAAAGAGTTAAACTCTGCCTCTAAATTAAAACAGCTCAATAGTAATAGTGAACCTAAATACACATCACTGCACCTAAACTCGTATATCACAGAATGATTGTGCTCACAAAGTATGCTCAGACAAGCATATAGTGTTTGTTTTTTACAAATATTACCAAAGTCCAAAAATAACTACTTTTGGAAATCATTTAAACAAATATAATAAGTTTTTCTTTAATACTTGAGTTGCATGCTCAGTTTCAGATATTTTAATAGTAAATAAACCTTAAGAGCAAGTCTTCGTTTACTTCCACTAATATTCATAAGCCAGTCTTTTTAATTACATTCCTTAAACACCACACACACTCACATTCAAATGTCTGTAGGAAAATCAACGATTGTTCAATCATTTCAAATAAAACAGTATCTAAAACTGAAGCGTTCATGTGCATAACCTTAAGCCTAACAACTTTGTTGTTTTCACAAGCGAAATGTGTCCCTGCCACTCATCCTCAGGTCGGTGCTATAATCTACACTGGCAGAGTGTGTGTCTGTACCAAGTGCTAATAATATTTGTGGCTGGCCCCGTAGCTCAGTCGGTAGAGCACCCGCCTACAGTGCTAGGGATCCTGGGTTCGATTCCCGGCGGTGGGGGTGGGGATTTTTCTCCGACCAAGATAATTCCACATCCAGAGTCTGGAAGTATGAATGAGAGTGTGAATGTGTGCGTGATGTAATGATAAATAAACCCAAAGATAACGAGTTAACACCTTCAGTATGTTCCAAAGGAGAAGGCCGCCGATATGACCATAGTAGTTAAAGGCGGGGTATAAATGGAACAATCCAAATATATAACGGTTTTAGATCAGATTCCAGTAGGAAACTGACTGTTGCTTAAACTTTCTGTTTTCGATAAAATTTAGTATATTCTTTCAAATAAAGCTCGTTGAAGTGGAATATATACATTTATATAAGTTCATAGGGAGAAAAGGCATTAAGTAAAATTCTCTAATTTCATAATCTGTTTTAAATGTTTCTTAAGAAGCGTGTATGTTTGAACAGTTTACTGGGAGGACAAACTTAATGCAATATGAAAAAAAAAACGATTATATCGTACATAAATTACTGTTATGCAACAAAGTACAAATAAACTGATATACCTATAACACAAACTTATTTTCTATAATCATTGCAATTATAACAAGTGCTAATATAGGCATTTTCTTGGGTGTGTCCGCCTTGGTAGCGTAGATGGTAGTATATCTGCCTCACGTTCAAGAGGTCCCGAGTTCGAATCTCAGTCAGGATAAGGTTTCTCCGGGGTTTCCCTTTATCCCGAAAGACGAATGTCAGGTAACTCTAACCTCCATGGACCCTGGACACATTTGAGCATCATTTCACCCAATTCATTCACCGTCCGATATGACTTAACGTTGGAGGACGTAAAATTACAAACAAACAAAAGTTCTTGGTTGTCCATTTCCTGCTGTTGCCGGAATTCACCTCATGGCCTTCTTTTTACGGAACAAAAATACCCTAACTGGTCTGCAGATCTCGCTGTTGTCTGTTGGCGCAATATCGCCGTAGGCATGCATTTCAAATACTTGATGTGCCAGGTGCTGCTGCTATTCTAGGGGTGTACTGCGTTCTGAAACCATTTTACTTTCAAATGTACCAAGGTGTGTAGAAAAACAAATGTAAACATACTTGTTAACTGATGGAAGCTCTAAGATTAAATCTGACAGCGATTTTATGCGAGCTACAGTTTAAACATCAAATGTGGTTAAAACATTTTGTGTTCTCTGTTTTATTGTTTAAATTGCCCAGGTCTGAGTGCGGATCTTATTTTTGAAATGGACGGGCCCAAATGACCTCACTGTCGACGGGTGCTAAAACTCCACACACCAACTCTTTTTGAAATGGAGTACTTGAAAGTCTGGAGCATTCAGAACTGCAAACAGTGTGATTTGGGTCCTGGGTATAGTAAAGTAATGTTATCAGTCTAATTCCTTTAGAAATATGCCAAGTATCTCTAACTCGATGAGAGGAATGCTAAGGGTGGAGCTTGAAATCATGTTCCAGGAGCAAAATGTTGTTATGTCTTAAGAATGGGGTGATTATGTAGGAAATTAACGGTAACTTAGAAGGAAATGAGTTATATACTATTTTAAGGAAAACATAGTGGAAGATGAATATTCTTTCTTCGATTAACTTGTCTTTCTCCGTGTGTTCCTATCAAAGCAGTGAACTTATGAGTAAGTATTCACTTTATTTCCCTTGAACGAAATGTTTCCAATATCATAGACAGCTTTCACTGGGATTTATTTAAAACATCGCAATGCAACATAATTTAACAAAAAGTTAAGGATATTCAGTAAATTACTTTTTCAATACCTACTCACCATATATCCCCCCCCCCCCGGACCCGAGCAGGTAAGATCATTAAGGTACGGACTTGTGAACGCGAGGACTTAGGTTTAAATCCTGCCAATATTGTCCTTTGTGGTCAGGATTTTACAGATTCTTTTCAGTCTTCAGAGCTGGTAACATTTCGTGATGGTACCTTAGACCTGGAACTCCTTCCCAGTTATTTAATCTCATGTATCGCTGGTGTCGTGATACTGATGTAGAAAGAACAGGCGTCATATACTATCAAAAGGAATCCCCAGATATGTGTGCTGACTCACGTACAGTGCTCCACAAGAGAGAAAGTCTCCGAGGGATGAGACGCGGGGGGACGGTTGGAGAAGGTTCCCACACCCTCCCTGGACAGGTTTATGACACCCCATGTCAGTACAGTTACAGACCATTCAAAAACATTCTGACGGCTTCTACTTTTGTGAATGAATCTTCTCGGTTTTGGTGTACAGAGTGAATAGGGTGCATGCTTTTCAACGGTTCTGCTCCTTGTGTAGCATGCGTTCCCTGTCACACACATTCGCTGTCCTTGTACCACTGTATAAGAGAGCACATTCCTTTCAGGGACCTTCTTTGCGTTGCTGGACAGTACTGCGAGTTATCGAATGGGAAAAAGACAACCTACTTACATTCGCTTCTGGAATGTCGCCAAGTTACTGGTCGTACGTATATATTTGCTAAATAAGTAAGCATAATGAAGGCCTTATTAGGTTAAACTAAACCAAAAGACAGGTGTTCAATGTCCTAACTACATATATGTACTCCCTCCATTAATTCACCTGATCGAGATTAAGATATCAAGTGGAATGGCTCAGGCGGAAACGTCTGTGGCAGGCATTGATATATCCCGTATATCGACGGGATCGATCTTTTTGTCGTTGTTATTCTTGTTTGTGTGTATGTGTGGGTTTTCCTCAGTCGTCAAGGTAAATACCGAATTGGATTCTAAAAATCACGTCCCAAAGTTCCAACCTTGGCCTAAAACAACAGTAAAACTGAGAACAGATGGTAATAGTAAATACTCTGCCATCTATCCACGCACAGTGAAAGCACATGAACTGCATGGCATCCTAATGATATTTGCGTGGCACATGAAAAAGCAGAGGTACATTTGGACTCATCGTTTTTCGCCCCTGGCCTTGACTGCAACTCGGGTAGGCGAGCCCACTGAATCTTGTCTATCTCATCAGCTCATATTTCTATTGAATGAAATTAGGCACAAGAGGAGAGAAGGGAAGAAGGTGCTCGTGTTATATGCATCTGAGACACAGTCTTACTAAATCATAGCTTCTGTGCAGCGTGCAGTTGAAAAGAAAACCTTGCGATAAATATTGTGAATTTTTGGGCATTGGTCATTGTGTATATCAATTATATCAACAGTTCTTTCTAAATTAGGGTTCAAAACACTACACCATTCAGATTCTAGAAAGTGCTTCAAATTTGTGGGCATGCATGAAAAACGAAGCTAAATCCATAGAACTGCATACATCAGAAGGTTTTTTCTCAAGTATACAAAAGGTTGAAAAGCAGGTTTCAGATGCCACAGCAGTCTCTCGAAGAACGATGAAAAGGATTATTCAGGAACGCAAACAAGCTGAGCAAATCATAACGCATTTTTAGAACCCGGGCCAAAAGGAAAAAACCGTTCTGAAGCAATTAACTGTTCTATATGACCGGCAAATGCATCGTAAGAAGAGAGATTCAAAATATTTATGTCCAGAAAGAAAGTGCTCCTATAATAGTTAAACTGCTTTTCATTTTAAGAGAAAGTATTAATTTCGGGGAAGAAAGAAATCGTTTAACAGAATAATGAGAAAACTGGGGTTTAAATGGTGAAAGAGCAAAACTAACAGAAAACTGCGCATATAAAAGCACTATATTCGTTCTAAACGATAAGACTATCTGAATACCATACTGATTTAGAAGGAAGAAACATTATTTGCGCAAGCGAAACATATACACAGTAGCCATACCAATACAAAAGGATGGAATGATGACAATACTGCAGGTTTTGTAGCTTCGGTATCCATTGTTCATCCGGGGGTTAACAAGGTTTGGTTTTCCAGTGACTTGTTATACATAAATCAAATTAGAAATCGGTAGATTATCAATTACGGCAATGGTTACAACCAAACTCATTCCAAATGTACCCTGAACCTCCGTTGCTGTTTTTAAATGTACCATTTCATAACTGGAATTCAAGAAGGAAAGTTTGATGGAAATTGATGAAGACATGAATAAAACCAAGCTTTATTATTTAATAATATTGCACAAACCTAAATACATACAGTACCCAGTGTCCAAAAGCTAAGCATAATTCGAAAAACCGGAGAACTGAAACGGAAAACGGTGAGCGAGTGCCATTAAACGTTATCACAGTGTGTGCCTTTTACTGGTGGCCTCTGGTGGGTAAACGGTTTACGCTACAAAGGTCATCAAAACTAGAGCAGCAAACCAATACCAGGGTATCAGACCCAGTGCGTGGCTCATTCGTTATTGTTCTCCCATTGAAAATAGAGGGTAGTTGCCTCGCAAAGTGTTTACAAGAAAACACCAGCATGTCATTATGACGTCAATAGGAGCCCGTTTTAAAGGGAACAATCATCAGACGTCTAGAAGTAGGTCAGACACAGACTACAGTCTCTTGGACCCTGAATATGCCACAAATATCATTTCCAGGCTTTCACGACGAACTCAAGAAAGAGGACGTGTTCGTCGGATCCCTGTACGTGTTCGCCCACGGGTCACAACGCCACAACAAGACCGATATTTTTTTTTTTTTTTTTTTTTGTTTTTTGTTAATTTATTATCCATCGATCAGCAATTATGCTTTACAGATGTTTGTTATAAGATACATAGGAGCAGGACACAGAACAATGGAGGTAGCCGTGAACGACTCCTCTAACTAAATATGAAGGATAACTGTAACACAAATTGAGAACTTAAAGTCTGAAAGTAGTAATCACGTGTCTGAGGCATCTGTGCTGGAGACGTCACTCAGGAGAAGATCTTGGGGCAGTCTGCGCTTCAGGCGAGCTGGTTGGCGAGTGCGAGCACCGAGATTGTAGGTAACAGCTCCAGGGACCTCCTGAAGATTGTAAAAGAATGGACGTGCCAGGCGTCGGATGTATTGGTGAACGGGTAGAAGACCAAACTCATGATGTAGTTGTTGGTTTCGGATGAACCATGGCGCGTTTGTAACTGTACGAAGCACCCTGTTTTGTAGTACCTGCAGTCGGCGGAGATTAGTCTTACTGGTGCCACCCCAGACTGGAGCTGCATAGGTAAAAATGGGACGGACTAGAGATGTGTAAAGAAGCAGGGAGGATTCATAACCAAGTGAAGTGCGCCTATTGAGTAAAGGGTACAGTTTTGATAGCCGGGCAAACGCAAGCGTGACAGACCGACAGATGTGGGCGTTCCAAGTGAGTCGAGTGTCCAATAACACCCCAAGATATTTCACGGGCACATTGGTTGGTAACCAGGAGAGCGGTTCCCCCAAGACCGATATTTGAACACAACAGCACGACGAAAGCGGAGGATGCCCGAAGACAACTGTCTCCACGACTAACGCATACGTATTCCCCTGGGCAGAACCAGAAAAGGGACCGACAAAATCCACAAATAATTTCTACAGAGGTCTGCTTGCCACCTCCGATGCTAAAACCCTTCCATGCGGCACATTGTGCCGGTTTCGCCATTAGACAAAGCTGATACTTTCTAACTCGTGAGGCTACTTCTTTATTCATATTCGGTCACACAAAATATTCACGAATCTTGTTTCTGGTTTTAGCTATTCCCAAATGCTCGCTTACAGGGGATGAGTGGAAATATTCAAACACCATTGCGCATAATGCAAAATCCTGGCAGTCAAACGCCTCACCTTGGCTTTGGAAAATCCCGAAACCGTACTGGAGTCAGAAAAAAAAATCGTCAAATTCCAATCGCGCGGCCTCGCATATTGACGGTGATTCAATTACCAACAAATTTGTATCCGGCAATGTTACAAAATCGTTGTCTTTCGCACTACGAAGGGCATCTAACAGGGCAGGAGCATCTGCTGACGACAAGTCGTCGAGCCCACGAATCCCCAACTCAAATAGAATTTCATTTTTGCGCAAAAGTTGAAAGTCACTCGACATAGTTATACGAAATAATATCCAATGCCCAATTTGACCGCCCCCCACTTGACGATAGTAAGACCACGCTCTGCTACCACTGAGCTGCACCGAACTGCACCCAGGGGCTAAGGTACAATTATAAATAGGAGTAGGGACTTAAGCTGTCAGGACCAATTTTTAACCAAGGTTTTGCCCCTACTTCCTAAGTGAATTAAACAGATCGTCTGAATAACATACCTTTAATTGCAAAGGGGAAGTTACAACTCTTGCCTTTCAGGCGTTACAAATTGACAATCGGCTTTTACATAACAAACCCACACGGTTTCAGTCGCACAGAAAACTTGGGGAGGAGTCCTAGCCTATTTGACACTTAAATATAGAACAACGAATTATTCACCATGCATACGCCATGAAAGCAGAGCCCCGACTCTCTTGACTCGCCTGCCCGGAGTTACTCCGAAAGGAAAGTCAAGGCAACCACCACGCGCCCATACGGGAAAAATGGGTAAACGCGAAACAACTGAGACAAAAGCCTCGTAAGAAAGTGCAATCAGCACAAGATATAGAACGAGATAGATGGACCGACAATCGTGAATGGAAGAGGAAGTCATTTAGAACATCGCGGTTGGAGTTGTGGTTCTACCACGAAAGCCAGGTTAACGTTTCATTATACAGTAGAACTACGTATTTCACGTCATGATTCTGACTAAAATTTTAATGACCGAAAAATGTTCAGTTCTGCCACCATTACGAGTAGTCGAATTCGTTAATATAATGTTTCACAACCGCGAAGTGTGCAGTTCAAATCCCACCAGATCCATTTTTGATGACAATCATTATTACTGGCAATTCTAAGAAAGTGCCCTAGACAAACCTGGAACGTTTCCTTTCACAATTTTCTTTTCTGGATTATCATTTCATTTCATGTATCATAAGTGTGCACCGACTGTAATGCCGGTGTAAGAAGGGCGGATGTTTAACACTACTAAGAAAATCACTAGTCATTCCCAATTTCCTGCAAGATTTAGATATACTTATGTGTCTGATATTTATATAAATACACTTCTTTTAAGAAAAGTAAGCATGGTTTCTTGGAATTTTAGTTTTTCCTAGAAGATAAATTTTAATGTGAGCTTGTCACAGAACCAATAAAATGCTGATTATTTTATTTTGCTTGTTTCAGTGTTCTTAAAGAAGAACTGCCACGGGAGTAAAGACTACTTATCTTAGAGTAAGTATTTTTACACTAACAAATGTTATATTAAAATGCTCTAATGAACGTTTTTGTTTACGTTTTTGTTAAGATGTTGCATCTCTGCGAAATAAAATGTTTCAAGCGTTCAACAGACATGTTTTGAAACGTTTTGCAATGGTTTAGTACGTAAATACACTAATCGGCAGTTTCCAGACCTTAAGCTGCTTAAACTTTCTTCTAGGAAGAAATATTTTTACAGTGATATATGTAATGAAGATAATGTGTTTAGAGTAAAACATTCACCTTCTTTTGGCATTTCGTGCAAACATAAAGTGCGTTCGGTTTTAGCCTTTTCACAAAACAGCATTTCGGAAATTTGGTAATTAAAAGTTACTACAGATGTTCACATTGGCATTTATCCCATTTCTCTTCTTTACATAAATTACATTTTTGATACATAATTTAAGAGTTTGGTACTTCGTAAAATAGCCCCCACATACGTTAACCCTTGGTTGTACAGAGAGCCTCTACAAATAATTACCATCAGTTAGCATCATTGTAATTCAATTCAGTTTAGTTTGTTCGCCGAGGAATTGGTACAGAATTATAGACATCGTCAAAATATTTAGAACAGTACTGCACGATATTTACCATCCATTTCTATAACTTATTTACAATATCAAGATTACCACTAACTTACACAAATTACAGTTTATACTTGAAAGCATTAATACAATGTGTACAATCATATATCGCAACTTATATATACAGACACTGTCACTAGTATTGCACTGCAGGAGTTTTCGAGATGCTTCTTCGTTGATGAATCTTGAATTCTGGATAACATGAAACAGGAATAAAAATAAAGTTTATTAGTTAGCGAAGTGCGCTCTACTGGTAGATCTACACTTTACATAAATTATATTAAAATACTCATTAATAAAACTGATTTTTCATAAAGAATTTGTGAAGTTATGCCATAAAACTATTCGCAGAAGGTATATCTTTTAATTGATTTGGAAAGTTGTTAAATAATTTTAAACCCATATAGTTGACAAAAGTTTCAAGCAGCTTAGTTTTATGAATATAGGTGTGAAATTTATTCCTATTCTGTGTGTTAAGAGTGTGTATTGCAGAATTTGTGACATAATTTGCATTAATAGCCTTCATATAAATTAATAATTGGTTCATATAAAACTGGTAGGGTCAAGATAATAAAATTGCTAAAATGATTTCTGCAGCTTCCTGATTTTGGAATACTAACCACAATTCTTAATGTCTTCTTTTGTAGCTTAAATATTATCTTACTGTTAGTAGCATTTCCCCACAGTGTTAGACCGTATGCCAGTAGTGAATGAAAAGAAGCAAAGTAACGTGTTCTGAGCACCTTAAATCTTACTTGAGTTCTCAGCTGATATAGAACAAAGCAAGCTCGGCTCAGCTTCACTGTTAACTTTTCATTATTATTATCGTCTATCTCTCTCTTGCTCCTGCTTTGCGCTCATTGACTATATAACCCTCACTCTTCTTAGAAATTCCCTGATCATACTAATTCCTTTACCTCTATTATCGGCTAACTTTGCTGATACATATTTAGATAATCTAATCCATTTCTCATTCTAAACGCATTCCCATATCTTTTCAGCATTTTATATTCAATTAAGCAGCGATAAATGTCTTCTGGTTTTCTGCAGCTGATGCATTCTTTATCAAATTTGACTTTAACCTTTATGAAATAGCTGAACAACTTGCTCGCATCCAAGCGTAGCCCATTCTTTCCATTTTATTGGAATTATCCACTTATTTCTCCCTACCTCAAACCATTTTAATTCTGTTACACAATTCCAATGGCAGTTTAGCCTCAAGAAGAGGATAAAGAATCGAAGAATTAAATTGTTACTGAATCCTATCGCTCGAAATGTTAACTCTTGCATTATATTTGATAAATTATGACGAATACAGACTTTATGTTTTTAAAACTGTTTCTGTAATAACAATGCTAAGTGTGTGCTGCCATTAGCCGCAGAAATGTTAATCTGAAGCTGAAGTGATGGTATGAGGATTATATAAGGTAAAGTGTAAGTTTTTTTTTTTCATGAAAATATTGTGTACCAGTACAAACTAATCCTTTTTATTACTTATTTTCTTTTTCATACAATTCCATTATTCATTCTCCAGTTACTTGTTCCCAGATACGTAATTTTATTTACAAAGGTTAGGTCGTGTAACTTTTGTCTATATAGAGTAAGTACCGCCTTTTTAGTTGTGATATTTCATTATTATTTACATATATTTTACAATCATTTACGCCAGTATTCAGCACCCTGACTGTTTCGCTTTTCATATAAACAATAATATTATAAGAGAAAAGAATGTTTTCACTGTAATCACTATCAGGTCAGTTTTTCGTCTTGAGAAACGATTACAGTAGAGTTATGTTTTTTCAAATTATCTCCCAGTCATATAATATAATGTGCACGAGATTGTTACTGTATTTGTTTACGATGAGCACTGAATTATTGTAGAATAGTCCAACATTCTTCCTATGACTTTTCGAGAACACCTCTCGTAGGACGCGTCTCGCGTGCATATTTCTTGAAAGTATCAATGCGTCCTTTATATAGAAATAATAGTACTACTCACATTAATGTTTTCCGAAACCCTGCTTGTTTCCTTTACGAATCCTTTGGGGTCTCATTGATAGGTTTTTATCTAACATATTTGGCGCGCTTTGTCCATCATCTATAGAATTGAAATCTTGAGCTCTAAGAGGATCATCCGCTATATCCTCTCCACCCTATCTGTGTCTGTGCCCTCTTTAGATCCTTCTAATGTCATTTGAATTCTGTAAAAATATAATATTAATTATCTGCAGTCACTCGAATGCTAGTAATGTACCGAGAGAACCAAAAGTATCCGAACCGGCTGCGTGGTATTTTGCCTATCGGCGCTCTCGGCCCTCGTTACCGTCCGCTGTTATAGAAAGGTGCGGATGAAACCACGCAACACTCTTAAAACTACTTTTAAAGGCTTTACTTACACAAATTATTAAAGGAGATGCTGAAGCTGCCCTCCGTCGTTGTCCATACATTTTTGGCACCACTTTAGGAAGCTATTACTCACCGTAGTTCACATTGATATACGTTGGTAATTTTCTGGTTGTTATTTTGTTTTAATTCTTCCAGGGTGTGTGGGTTTTTCTTGTACACTTTATGTTTTAAGCTACTCCAGAGATAGAAATCGCAGGAGTTAGATCGGGGGACCTAAGGGACTACAAATCTCTACTAATAATTCCGTCATGAAACACATTTTAAATTTTTCTCATCGAAAGATTGTCTTGAAAAAAGGCAAACTCGCGCTCCCTGTCTCTTAATTCTCTGAAAAAGGGGTCAAATTGTATTCACGTATGTACGGGCGTCAACTGCTCACTCGGAACTGCGCTAATGGAGAAATGCCAGCATTTCTCAACGTGAACTACGAAGAGTGATGGATAGTTTCCTAAAGAGGTGCCAAACATTTATGGGCAACGGCGATGGCTAGTTTCAGCATCTCCTTTAATAATATGGGTAAGTAAAGCCATTAAAAGCAATGTTAAAAATGTTGCTTGATTTCATTAGCGCGCCTTTCTATGATAATGGCAGACGGTAAACATCGCCGAGGGTGCAGCCTGTTCGGATGCCTTTGGGTCTCTCGGTATATTATATCAATCTTCATTACTAGTTTAACTATCTTTCTGAGCTACAGTTCTCATTGTACGTGACGTATTATGTCATTTCATAATGCATTTTCAGGTTTCACACATAGAATTACATGTGTATATCCATTGCAACACTCTATGTGGTTATGAGATGCATACCTTAAAACAAAGAAGTTCACCTCGATATCGCTCTCTCTCTCCAGAATTATCTATCCTGAAATGGAGAAACACAGTTCAATTAGACTTATATTTCAATTATATATTTGGAATAGTATTCCCAAAACAAATGAAAATCTGTACTTACATATTATTTATTGTTCTCCGTTTCTCATACTATTTATTTTGCACAGTTTGCGCGCCGCGCGCGCGGGTGTGTGTGTATTTTGATATTCACAGGTACAGTTCAAATTTGGCAGGTCCTATAAGCCACAAATGAGTTTATATAATTATCTTTCAAGTGTCCTCCTAATGTTCCTATGGCTAATGCTCTATTTTTTATAATTTGGAACGTTACTTTGCAGATATTTCTGCTTTGATTTACAAAGTTTTTCTTTCAAGAGTTGTTACATTGAGAGTATCCATTTTTTATGCATTGCACAACCAAAGGTAAATTCCTTTCTTGTGTTCACAAACTTGACTACCATTGCTCATGCATTGTTCTGTGGTGCTTAAGAGCACTCCAGATAGGTCATCCCTTGGCAGGTATATTCCTAATTTGGTATTTAGTGGGTGGTGTAGGGGTGGGGGTGAGAACAGGAAAAGTTTCTCTCGCATTTGTCTAGAAGTCTTGGTGCTAGGAAGATGAGTAAGATTCAAGACATCACACTGCGCAAAAGAGCTGAAATACAGGTTTTATTACGCACTGGAGACAAAATGAAGAAGGAAATAAGTAGAATAGTTGGCGTAAGCACAAGTTATATGACAAGGTTTGTACAAAAGTTGAGTAAAAATAAAACAATTTCGCCACAAAGAGTGGGCAAATGTGGTGATAACTTATTATAACTTCGAGTTTGAAAAGAATATTGATCAGGGAACAACTGAAAAATCTAAGTATGACTTCTACAGAAATTCAGGCAGTTGCGCTAGAACATGGGTGTTCAGTTTCAGCAAGTACTGTGCGCCGAAGACTTTTTGAAGTTGGTTTAAAAGCAATAGGGCCTCGCAAAATACAGTAACTAACACCCACCATGATGAAAAAACGTCTTGCCTGGGCAAAAAAATTCAAGAACTGGACATTTGAAGACTGGACTAAGGTGTGCAAAGTATTTAAATACATAAAATAGCTTATAAATTATGTTTATTTTCAGAAACTGTTCTCGGGAATTTCAAAATGTTATTGCTAAGTTGATTTCGAAGTATTTTTTCTATTTATTGCAAGGTATATGTCAAAGCTCTTTTGTTTCTTTAGGTAGTCTTTAGTGATGAAACAATGGTTTCAGTAGTTGAAGAAAGTCCTCAATATGTCACAAGGCGACCAGGAGAACCATTTAAAAAGGAATGTGTGGTGCAAAATATGAAGCACCCCGCTAAATTAATGATTTGGAGTGGAATTTCTGTCTATGGAGATGGGAAAATTCATTGTAGAGGGAATTATTAATGCTAAGCAGTATTCAGAAGTGGTAAGGGAGTGCATTAAACCCATGATGAACGAATGGTATCCATCAGGAAATGGGGTGCTCATAAAGATGCACCCTTGCCACAAAGGGAAATGTGTTTGAACATTTTTAATGAATATGGCATATCTCTCTTAGACTGGCTAGGTAATAGCCCAGATTGAGTCTGTGTGGAGTATGCTGAAGAAAAATGTTAAAAGTTTTCACTCAACAACAAAGGAAACAATGGTGAATACAATTTTGTCAGTGTGGCAATGATGAAAAAATTCACAAGATTCAGGGCATGCCTAAAAGAATTTCTGCCCTCATAAGAGCTACGGGCGCCATACTAAACACTACAATGATAAATTTCATTGTAAGTGTCATGAATGTGATTAAAAATTTGTTTGTACTTGTATTAAATGGAAATTAAATAAAACATCTGCTTAAAATTGCTAATAATTTGCACACGTCTATATATAATGCTTCGGTTCCTCTCCGCACTCACTCCAAAAATCTGTCATTCCTGCCATGACAATAACGTTAGACCGGTAGGATTATACACTAATATTTCAGAACCAAAGTCTTAATGCCTGTAAGGCATTACATTACCATGGCTTTATCTTTGTTAATACAAACATCTCAGATAACGGACTGATTATTCCCGGAAGAGTGAGAGGGCTAGCACGCTTCTCGAACGACTGCTAAGCTTCAATGAACGCATCACTTCAGCCAAAGCAATGTGCAGGAATCGCAAATGATAGATGTTATGTCCACGTGGAGTAATCAGTGCGTTATCTGAGAGGTTTCTATTAACAAAGATAAAACCAGGGTAACGTTTTGAGCAGCAGGATAATACGCAATCTATAAACAGAGGAGGAATGGTGGGGCATGCGTATTTGCCACATACACTCATTGCACTCACAAATAACAAGTCTCATTAAGTTACGACAGTGTCTTTGGACATGCTACTGGCCTTATGTAAGGGGGTGTTATGTAAACCTCGCAGTCTCTGCTTGTATTTTCATCATAACTAGGCCGCGCCGTGGCTCAGTGGTTAGACCGCTTGGCTGTCACCAAGGCGGCCCGGGTTCGATCCCAGGCGACCGCAAAATGAGATTTGTGGTGGACAACACGGCGCTGCGGCGGGTTTTCTCCGGGATCTCCGGTTTCCCCCGCCATTTCATTCCACCGGTGCTCCATCTTCATTTCATGTATCATCAGTGTCATCGCCTGCGGTGCCGTATGTAGTAAAAGCGGGCGTTAAACACTACACATTTCATTTCCATCATAACTGCCCTTATCTTATCTGGGGGGCGGTTCGAGGGGGGTGTTATCTGAATACGCAGTTTCTAAACTAGAAACTGTCTTTATCTCAGCTTGCAGCCTTTCACGGTGTCCATCTCTGGGGGCGCTCGGTGTATTCAGGAGGTGAGTTATTTTATATAAAATGTAATGTATTTGTACACCAGATTCGTCATTTATACCCTGCTCACGGTCTTATAGCGTTGGACTGATTACAGTAAACATTTCTGTAAAGCACGAAATGCTCGAAGGGAAATGCAGATGCAAATTTTAACAACGGAACTCCCAGCTAAAGCATCACTGCCACCAGCGTTCCTACAAAATGTTGTTAACCCTACAGCTGCTAAAATCGAAGTTTGCTCCTTGCCTATTTTTTTTTTAATTTACGTCCTCCGACGTTAAGTCATATCGGACGATGAATGGAATTGGTGAAATGATGCTCAAATGAGCCCGGGGTCCATAGAGCTTAGAGTTACCCGACATTCGTCGCCCCTTGCCTAAGAAGCACCACTGTTATTGTGAGACTCACTAAATTAGAAGGATCTTGTTCCCAATATAATTTTCAGAATTTTATCTACAAGGTTAGTAACATCTGCGTTATGGGCGTAGATGGTAGCGTGTCTGCCTCGCGTTCAAGAGGTCTCGATTTCGAATCTCGGTCTAGGTGAGTTACCTAGATACGGTTTTTTTACGGGTTTTTCCCTTATCCTGAAAGTCCAATGTCTGGTAACTCTATGTTCTATGGACCCTGGGCTCATTTGAGCATCATTTCACCCATTTATTCATCGTCCGATAAAACTTAACGTTGTAGGACGTAAATTACAAAAAAAAAAAAAAAAAAAAAAAAAAAAAAAAAAAAAGTTATGGACATTAATAGGTCCAGGAACATTTTAAGCTAATGGTATTCTGATCGTAACCTAAATTGCCTGCCTGGCCTTCTAAACTGCTAAATTGAATCGCCAGTAATGAATTGATGTTGGCACACGAAGATTATTTATTGCAATTACTTACATATCCTTCTATACAGTTTTATAAAATTGTAAATGTGACTCATTGAAAATTTCAGTATGAATCTAAAATACTGCTTTCCAAAGTACTCATATATTTTGAAGCATGACATCGCTACTCTTTCCGCCAGGTGCTGTTGAATATGTTCATTCTGTGTCGTATGATTTCCAAGTGAGCTTGAGAGCCCACGCATGTTTCTCTATGTTACTTTTGTTGTCTTTCTGTGAATACAAGATGGCGTTGAGGTTTTGAAGCTGTCCCGCTTCTTCTAGAAAGCCGTGTCGTCATTCAGAACAACAAGTTTAAATGGGCAGATGATAACATATAAAAACACTGGAACAAACGTTCATTTTACAACCATATTTACCTGTAATGAAACCCAACACGGGGCCAATGCCATAAGTATAAACCAAAACGGATTCAGGATTTCTTTGGGGAGGACCTAACACATTTTTAAACATACTTTATCAATGAGAAAAGTGCAGTCAATAATAGAGCAAAACTTTCCAATTAAGCGCGCCTCCTATGGGGCGATGTAAACAAAGCGGGAAAATGTATTACTCCGCCGGCGACTTTGATTGGAGGAAATAGTTGCGCTATTTTATCCAACACGTGGCGATCATGTGCACTGACAACGAACTTCTATGCAAAGTTTAGGTTTCCGTTTTCGATGTTTGAGTAGCTTATGTGGTAGCACTTTTACGTTAATATTAAATGCAAAGGTGTTTCTACCGTGTAATATATTTTTCCTTTTGTTCGCTAAAAGGTAACAATGCTTACAACAATTACTCAAATATTTGATTTCTTCATATAAGTCCACCTGTTATAAATTACAAATTAAGGAACGAGTCTTTCTGCCGAACAACAGTGCTTTAAACAACTTCTACTTTCGAATTTTCCTTTGATGATTCCTGTGCCACAATAATATCAACATTTATATTTTTTCTGTTTCTGTTCCCAAATTCAAAACCTATATCGCGAAGAATGGTGTGGAAGTTCGTTTTCCTAAAGCTCGACTAATCGAGATCATTGTTTATTGCTTGAAGCACTTTTGTAAATCTGGTGGCTCGTTTCTTTCAAAGAAGCTACGAACCTTGTGACGAATAGCACTTTTAACAAATTCATGATATTCGCCTTGCACAGCTGGCTTCTTTCTTTTTCGATGTTTTCTAGGAGTCCGTATTCACAACCTCACTTCGAACGGCATTAATACTTAGTGCTGAAACACTGGTATATTCTGCTGACAAATTAATGTCATCCATTGCTAAATTCAGATTTTTTCACATAACTTGCAAAACAGGTCTAGTATAATTTGTTTTTCACTACTTTTTAACGGTTTCCCTCTTTGATGTCTATATATTGCACGGAAATAGTCATATTGTACAACTGCTTTCTTCTGCTTCCAAACTGCGCAAGCGCAGCGTGCACTCTAATTAATACATACAAATTACGCTTGTATATCAAATAAAATACTAATTAATTACTGTTTGACTGTTTCATTTGTAATAATGTGAAGTTGTTTACATATTTTGCATTAGATGTTAAGTCTTTAAAAATGATATGCCAACTATATTTTTCATCCGCAGAGAATTATAAGGCTGAACAGCCAATGGTGTCCCACACGTACATGTGCTTTTGTTTACATCGCCCCATAAACTAAGGATGGCGCCGATATAAGTGATCCAGAGATTATTTTTACATGAAAATATTATTATTAATTTACCTGCTGAGAAAACGTGTAAAACTTTTATGTCGAAACACCTTTTTTAAACGTCATATTTTAGGCAGTTTTATTAATAAGTTATACTGTAAGCCTATTTCTATTGTTTCAAAGTTTAATTATTTTTCACTAGCTATTTACTAGTAAATGTAAAATATATCAATTTTTTCGGCATATCTGTTTCATGTTCTTTCTCAGTTTGTGAAACCTTTTTTCTTAAATATAAAAAATAAAGTCCAAGTTAAGATAAATTTACGCACTGACTCTGGACGAAGATATATTCTTCGATATGGGTTATAAATTCAAGTATTAGTTTCAATTTTACCAAAGCAATGCACAACATAATGTCCTGGCGTAGCTGGCTAAGGCAGCATGCCTTGGTCCCTGGTCACAGAAAGCGGCCCGGGTTCGATCTCACCCATGTGGTGGGGATTTTAGGTCCCGGGTATAGGACCGGTGCCCACTCAGCATCGTGAGGAAAGTGAGGAGCTTACGCTAGGTAAGCGACCAGGTCACGGAAACCAACATTCCGGCTGGGGGATGCCAAGATGCTGACCGCATCTCCTCCCCGTATCGGTTGGATGATCGTCCACCTCTGCCGTGCGTAAGTGGGCGTGAGGCCGGCAGTCGGGTTGGTAGGCCTTGGCCCTCTAAGAGCTGTCACGCCATGGGTTGGGTTAATGCAACATAATAATCTTAAGTTTAAAAATACCATATTTTCACTTTCTCTCCTGCTTACCAATAGTAAGTGAACGAAGTATTACGCTCACCTGAAAGTTCGATACCAAGATTTCCTGGAAATACAAATTTGAGGTCCCCTGAATAAAAGAATTTGCCATTGTATAAAAATCTGCGTGTCTGTCCTTATTTCTGTGTAGCATAACTCAAAAATGAAAATCAATTAGTTAAATACCAAATTTGTATTTAAGTGCAGCAATTTCCATTTTTGGAACAGTTACCCTTTTTAGGGTACAATTTTCGTAATTTTTTTTCCTTCAAAAACGTATATCACAATTTTATTAAAATGTAATGTGTTTAAGGTAGTTTTATGAAAATTGAAATCTATATTTTAAATTTTCTGAGAGTAGCCTTTGAATTCCTTTCATCCTGAATTACTTTTGGGTAACCAGTAAGCCGTAGAAGATAGACAAAATCTTTCTACACCAAAGAGTATTTGTTATTAAAGAATTTATGTCAAACAAATTTTATGTAGAGTTAACCATTTCCGAATATTCCTTGTTATTGATTTGAATTTTCAAATGCATTTACTTGTCTCACATTTTTGTTTTTTGTTTTTGGTAAGCTACGTCCTCCAACGTTAAGTCATATCGGACGATGAATGGAATGGGTGAAATGAAGCTCAAATGAGCCCGGGGTCCATAGAGCTTAGAGTTACTTGACATTCGTCTTTCAGGATAAGGGAAACCCCCGGGAAAAGCCTTATCCAGGTAACTCGCCCTGACCGAGGTTCGAACTCGGGACCTCTTGAACGTGAGGTAGACACTCTACCACTACGCTACCGAAGCGGGCCTTGTCTCACATGGAAAGTCGTTAGTATTTGTTGTGTTTTTTTCTGTCGTGGACATAAAAAAGGAACGAATTTCAAAGCATCACGTAGCAATCAGCCCTTAAAAGATTGACTATCGCTAAGTCTACTCTGTTTTCCTATTCCCTTCATATCTACAGGAAAATATATAATAAAACCATTTCTGCAAATGTTTATGTCGATTAATGTGAAATTGATAGAAGAAGAATCTTTTGGTAACAGTATATTGAAGAATTGGGCAGAATCATGTGAGTATAACACATCGTGTTTTTTTTTTATTTTATAAAGGGGCGCAAGCGCTCCTCTCAGCTCCTCCCTTACTCCACCACGGCTAGGTGTAGATCATTTAGTACATTTCAGGGCACACAGGTATCTCCACAAGGAAAACGCCAAACCGAACCGCATTGTTATCCCTGTAGCAATAATTGCCAGAGCTAAATACAATCCAACGAATCTACTCACATAAGGCTGTCGCATTAAGAGTTCTTTCTATCATCCCTAGCCTGGATTAAACCTTAAGCTATCTAGCGCTGGAACAATAGACCGACAAGACGTTGTGAGCAATTTGAACTAATTAACACTCAAGCACACGCTGCTATTAATAGTAATCTAATAGCCGTAGTCCATGACTGTAGCAACATATGTAAAGTATTGGTCGAGCGGATTAGCCTGTTACAGAGACGATTAAACGACTTAAATCTACTAATCATGTATTTCTACAAAAGGAAATGTGTGCTCGAGTAATCGGCTGGAACCTGTAGGCGTGCTATAGAAAAGTCTAATTGACTTGAATGGGCGTGGGTAGTAAGTAGGCAATGACACTCCAAAATCTGTTCTCTGTAGAAACGAGTCATACAGGACGCACTTGAATTTTAACAGAAAGTAATGTGGATGCTTTTCTTCTTATTTTTTAATTCGCAAATAGAAAATAATAATGTATAATTTGAAAAGGTACAATCAGGCAAACAAGTAAATCCTTTAGCCGAGATTTGAACCATCAATCTTCTCCTTCCGTGCCGTTTCACTAATCAACTGAACTATTAGAGCAAAATAGGGTTAGGTTTACTACGGAGGAGATTAGGCACTGCGATCAGTCTTGATCTATTGTACCTTTACTCCAAGTGGGCATCCCCGAGAGGACGGATGAGGCGAGAGGAGACAGAGGCGGCTGTCCCAAGGAGCCACGACTGTGCAGAGAGCAGGGACCCTCTATTTTACTTAGATGGAAATCTCTCCCGGTAAGCCAGGACAATGGACATTCCCCCTACCGTAGTTCGGAAGTGTCCCAGCTGCCGCTTCGGGGACCAGTAACCGACCCGCCGAGAAACCCACCGACACGTCTACCCTGAAAGAGACCACCAGATGAGAGATGATGTGAAATTACAAGGGAGATGAAATGGGCAGGAAATTCGGGGGATGTAATTTACCTACCCAGCATTCACCTGGCAACCCGGAAAAACACCCGAAAAACCATGGGTTAGTTAGGTTGGCCACGAGAATCGAACCCAGGCCTCCCGAATGCAGGTAATACACAAAACCACCTAAGCCATTCCGCTTAGAGCAACATTTATCACGTGGTTGACCATGAAGGCCAGGAATTTAAAGTACTTTCGATCTTGTAAGTCGCCATATGTCAAAATGAATTTGGGAGCACCTTGTAGGAAAAAATGTGAGTAGGTTGGAGAATATTTTATCGTTTATCTTTGCAACGGTCGCTCATTTACTCTTCAGAGCAACAGCATAGAAAGCAGAAGACCCGTGGTTCAAATTACGGTTATGACACATTTTTAATTTGATTCTAGATTTCCGGCTTTAGCCTACACACGGTATATGTATGTGGAGGAACAATTCATTATAGTTATTATAATTGTAAATTTGTATCACCCTTTAATGTAGGGCTCAAGATCATTTTGAGTAGAGACAAGGGAATGAGGGGTAATTCCACTGAAAACTTATGCCTAACGTATGCCATGAGCACAGAGCCTAAAATCAGTTATGTACACATACAATCACCAATATAAATGGAGTAGATATATATGTTTTGGTTCCCTGCTATGGAATGTGGCCCGGGATCGATCCCCCCCTGGGGTTGCGGATTTTATGTCCCGGGGATAGGAGCGGTGCCCACTCCACATCATGAGGAAATTGAGGCGCTTACGATAGGTAAGCAACCCTTGTCAAGAAAGCCAACTTTACGGTTGGGGGTGCCGAGATGCTGACCACATATCCTCCCCGTGTCGGTTGGATGATCGCCCACTTCATTCACAATCGGATGTATTTATTTTATGAATTAAACAATAAATGAAACATGCATGTTCACTTTTGCATCTACCGTAACAAAAATAGTCGTTAATGATTACATTGGATAATATAGACCCACGATTTGGTACCGATATGGATAGCCGAAGTCGTATAGATCTGAGGTTCAAATCCTTCCGAAACCCCTTCATGTCATGTTTCATTTTTTTCTTTCCTCGTTTTGCTCACTTTCATATTTGGCAAATACCTGGTAGGTACTCTATACTTAAGTTTAAGGAGTTTGCTGCTTAAGTTTCCTTTCCCAAGGACAATGTCATTTCATGTATCACAGGCTCCACCGCCTGTGGTGTCGTGCAGTAAGAACGGGCGTATAACCACTTAAACGACAATGACTGCTTTTTCGGTGATTTGTCACTTTCTTAAAGCAGTAGGCAGTTGTATCTGTGATGCTTTTATCATTTGTGCAATGTCAGTACTGGAAATTAATTGTTCTTTCACACTGGCCGTGTGCAGGCTTAAGTATGGAAAGGTAGAGTCAGTCTGAAAATTTCAATGCCATAGCAGGGATTTGAACCGCGGGTCTTCTGGTCTCCGTCCAGCTATAACCATTGAGCTACTATGGCTAACATGCCTACATGACATTAAATTCTCCAACTTACTCGTGTTTTTCCCGGTAAACCACTTAAGAGTTCTCATAAACACATGAGACAACTACCTTAATGGCAACTTACAACTCCTAATGACTTACAACTCCTTATGAGAACTCCTAAGTGATTTACCGGGAAAAACACGAGTAAGTTGGAGAATTTAATGCCATGTCGGCACGTTGGCTATAGTAGCTGAATGGTTAGAGCGGCTGGACGGAGACCAGAAGACCAGTGGTTCAAATCCTGGCTATGGTATTGAATTTTTCAGTCTGACTCTATCTTTCCATACTTTAGCCTACACACGGCCAGTGTGAAAGAACAATTAATTTCCATTAATTGACCTAATAGTGGTTAACTGTAAAGCCCGGGCCTTAAAGAACTTACATGCTGTAAGTTGCCATTAAGGTAGTTGTCTCATGTGTTTATGAGAACTCCTAGTGGTTTACCGGGAAAAACACGAGTCAGTTGGAGAATTTAATATCATGACGGCACGTTGGCTATAGTAGCTCAATGGTTAGAGCGGCTGGACGGAGACCAGAAGACCCATGGTTCAAACTAACGAGATTGATTAAGGGTTTCAATGATGCAATAAAAATGAAAGTACAAAATGTAAAGTTTACATTCTCTGGCATTCGCCTATTGTAGCATGGGAATCATGTTCCACTAAAAGTGTACATTAGCATATTTCATCCGAATTTGACATTTTTGAGAGCACTGTATTCCTCCTTCCAAAAGTTAGAGGGGAAGAAAACTGCTCGGGCGGGCGCGCTCGTGTGTCTGTGTGAGCTTGTCGTGAACATGAGACCTCTTAGAATTTTGCATAATATTGAGAAATAAAACGCAATTTGCTTAGAGGCGGACATTGCTAATTTCCTCTAGCGCAGCTATCAAAATAAATAACTTGAAGCAAATTCGGAGTATTTCAAAATGATGTATACACTCTGCAGCGAAATGAAATAGAAATAGTTTTGTTGTGTGGTATTCTTCAACACGTTCGTATTCAAAATGTCCGTTTCTGCCAGGTATACTGCCAACAAAACCCTGCATCAACACCCTAGTTATCAATAAAACTTCTCTTTGTTTCTTTCAACACATCTTGCACCGTTCCATTGACTTCAAACTTGTCTCGGATTTTTCTGAAAGTTAACAGTGTGGGTGGTGATAACATTTCAGTACTCACTTACGTTCGTCGAACGATAAATACCAACAGGTGAACCTGTTTCTCTGCTTTCCATTGCTCAGTGAATCATAAACAACAGAATCTATACTTGTCTCATTTCCTTTCCGACATATAGGTTTCATAGTATGTATGCATACATTTGAGACATTGTATCCTTTTATAATGAATGAATGAATGAATTCATTAATTCCTGTATTTCCTTTAAATATAACACAGGGCCTTCTGAACCGCGCAACCTCGCGGACCGTAGGCATCAGGTTGAGGACCAGATGTTTCCTGGCCACAGAGATTCCGGGATGAGTGATCTCGGAAGTGAAAGTACGAGATGATGGAGCAATCGCTGGAATGATGGCGGGGAAAACCGGAGGACCCGGAGAAAACCTCTCCCAGAGCCATGTTGTCCACCACAAATCTCACTTTGCAGTCTCCCGGGCCACCTTGGTGAGAGCCAAGCGGTCTAACCACTCAGCCACGGCACGGCCCATCCTTTTACAGTATCATAGTTATTTATAACAAGGGACACCATTCACCATTAAATAAATGAAACAAATAGAATGAAATTAATATGAAAGTGACTACTTAAATCACAATCATTTGTTAAGAGTACTATTAATGTATTGAATATACGTATGTTTACTTGTCATTAGCCTTTGTGATACAAGGTTGAAGGAGCTGGATGTGTTAACAAAACTGACCAAAGCTACTTTGAGATGCATTGATACTTGAACTTATTGGCATGTAAAGGTGCACCTTTGAACAAAGCTGCAGTTTACTTTTCCGTCAGTAGTAATTGGATGACCTCGGGCAAGTCTGTTTAAGGATTCATCTCAGCGACAAACGTGTTTACAACGTGAAGGAAGTTGCGTCACTGTATACTTTCTACTACCAAAGCGAATGTTTACGTTATCAAACATGCGTATCTATTTGCTTTGGTTACTGTATGGTGATTGGTTAGCGCTTCTTCTCTGGAGAGGAATTCCTTTGGTTACATTTCCAACAGTCAAGTTTCAACAAGGAATAGACGACATCAGTTTTCTGTGTTCTCTCAAGGTTGGTAGAGGTCGTACTCAAGGTTGCAAAACACAAATCATCTTATGTTCAAATTAATATATACATAGCATTATATCATAAACCGATCTGAAGTTAGTTTTAAATATATTTTGTTACTTTTATTTCTAATTAATATTAACATTAATAATTAACATTCTGTTTACAAAAGCATTAGAGCCTGCAATGTTCAGAAGTCGGAAGTTAAATGAACTAAATGCTAATGTTGAGAAATGCAGTGGAATTTTATCATTGAAAGGTAATAACTTCTGTTCTAATGATTGAAACCTTTTGTGTGCGTTCAGTGAATACTAACGGTATGTACCTCAAAACTTACTCGTACAGTTTGACTCACGTGAGGGTTCAACAAATATCTACTAGCAAATTAAAATTAGGGTCTAAAGTATGACACTTTATCTCACAAGGGATAACTTTCATACAAGACAGTTGTTCCTCCCTAGTCAATGGTCAACTCTCTTTAGAAATGATTCCACTTTCAAGTCGTTGTACTTTTCTTTTTTCAGCTTGTTTCCTCTGCCCAGTTGCCTATAGCTAAGGAACTGGGTAGTTTGTTTAGATAACAATAGTTACAGAATTTTCCCATGTTCTTAAAGAGTAAAGAGAAAAACATGCTTAAGTTCAACTTATGTCCTTCAAACTACTTCTAAAATGTGTGTTCTCATATTTTATGCTATGTAGAAATTCTTCTACTACATATTCCCTTGTAGATATAATCGCAACAGGAGAATGCAACAGGTTTAAGTGATAGTTAAACCTTTTAATAGCTGGTCGCTATGCAATGGCTTTGAATCTCTTTGTGGAACGACGAAGCTCCATATGAGAAAGCTGTAAGTACTGGAAAATTCAAACCAATAACAAGGAAAGCTTGGAAATGGTAGCTCCAGAAAAATATTTTATGTATATCCATTGTATAGAAACAGGCAACATATCTCGTAAGCCCGCCTCTGTAGCGTAGATGGTAGCATGCCTCGAATCTCGGTCAGGGTGAATTATATGGATAAGGTTCTTTCAGGGATTTTCCCTTATCTTTAAAGATAAATTTCGGGCAACTCTAAACTCTATTGACCCTGGGTATTTGAGCCAATAAGACCTAATGTTGGAGGATGTAAATTAAAAAATATATATCGTAAAAATGTTCTCGCTCGTTCGCCTAAGCTCAGCAAAAGGAATACTGGCGATTTCTTGCATGTTATTCTTGCTAATTTGCTGTGGTGTACAAAGTTAGAATAAGGATTCCTGTTTGAGAGCAGAAGGTCAATATTTCTAGAATCTACTATAAAGTGCGCCTCTGACGGCAGAATTTCCTCAGCGATTTCCGGCTCTCTGGCGCAATAGAAAGAGCCCGTGGTACGGGTTACCATATGTTTAATATCAGAATGAAGAGAACACAAGAGGCTATTCACAGGAAATTCAAAATATACGTTTCAACTGTCATTAAAATATTTTCCGTTAAATACTTTTTGAAGTTAGTTTTAATAGCATATTTTAAAATATTATGAGAATACAGTATTGTGATTTAAACCACTTTACCAAAAATATTTAAATTCTAATCTGTTAAAAGCCATTATATTTCTATACTATAAGCACTTACATTTAGCTCCAGTGTAGTAAGAAACTAAAAAATACATGTTCATTTTTTATTTATGTAATAATTTTTATTCATAACCCTTCCAAATTATGGTATTTTCATTCAGTTTTTATAACATTTTTCATTCCCATCCTGAGAAGTTGCACACTTAAAATTATCAGATTATTTTCTCTTCTTCAAATTATATCTGAGTTATTACATAAAAAACAATAACGAACTTTAAAGCACATACAGTGATAGTTTTACTCGCTTTCTTTTGAACTAAAAGTAGTTAGCAACATGGTACAGTTGTGTGGATTATTATAAGATAAATATCAAGGGCATTTAAGGAGCATTGCTTTCAAAATTTCATTCTGGAGAACATTCGACATGGTATCGTAACTTTCGAGATTTATTTTTGAAAAGAACTGACCTGAAACACCAACTTTTTCTTCAATGTGAAAGCTAAGACTTATTCAACTAACATAATTAAAAACTCAAGCTAATTTTCCAACTGGTATTAGCATTCTAAACAGGTCAACTTATAGTTATAACTTAATAGTGGTGATTATTTGAGTACTTTGACAAAATAAGGGGTGTCATTTCCAGGGTAAACAGCTTTTCGGTAGAGCTACAAATTTTGTTGGAAAATCATGCTACCAACTTACTGGTAAGAGAAAATATGATCTTGTAGCTTATCATTGACCGAATGAGTGCAAGTAAAGAGACAAATTGTCCTTAAGTATTTCAGCAAGTGGTGTTGATAGTTCACTCAACTTTCTAGAGCTATAGAAGAACTGTTAGAAGTACTTAAGTCAACATCTCCTTTCACCCGCGGTTACGTGATGTTTAGGGGAATCGTAAACCTAATAAACCGACTGCAACAAGCGCCGCGTTTTCTTCAGTAATTGCCTTAATTGGTAGAGCATATTTGCTTGAATGCCAGTCTTTGAGGATTTGCTTTGTGGGTGGCGGTCTAATGACTGCTGCATTTGCTACAACCTCTTTTTTCATGCTGATTGGCGTAAGTTCTCCAGGTCTCTAGCGAGTAAACGTCGGAGGGGTGTCTGCTTTCTGGAGGGAAAAGGGTGACAGTAGCATATGCCAGCTCACGCTGATGTTGTATGTAGCTAAATCTACTATCTACATTAACTATTGTATTCCTCTCACGAGAATATGGCTGTAAGAAGTCAGTTGGACATATAACATCAGCGTTTCTGAAAAAGATTACGGCGTAACACCAGCATCCCAGAATTGCTAGCTCAAGAGCGTATGTTTTCTATTAGGTCTCACCCTTGTTGATATTGAAACAGAGCCGCAATCTTTCTCGGATAAGTATAAAGTTGATGTCAAACGCGTTGCTTACAGCCACATTCTCCTGAGAGGAACACAATTCTTGCAGTATTCTTTAGGGAAGTCGATCAGTTTTCTCTGCCGACAGCGTTAGTGTTGATATGTAGTATTTGGTCATTTATTTGAGCTTAATGAGGGTATCTGTCTCGAGAAAGACAGAGAGAGAAGCTTGCGAAATAATTTCCTTGCGACACTGACATTTTCATATTTAAAATAAATCTAAAGGTAAATTAAATCACCAAGGGGGCAAACTGTGCCATCTTTACAATGCTTATAATGAGAGAAGGCTCTATTTTGTTCTTACTGTTATTATATAGTAATGATAATCACGACTCTGGCTTGGCGATCTCCTCTATTTTTTTTTTTTTTTTTTTTGAAAAAAGAAAGTGTACAAAAATAATTTATTACCTGTTTTGTGTTCCAACAGGATTTATTGTAAACATCAACTTGATTAATAACTCCGCATTGGAGATAATACAACGAATTAGTATCACTAGAAAAAGGCAAATCCCGCTACATGAAACGAATTCAGCGCCTTCAAGACTGGCTCGTTTTAATGAAAGAAACTTTTTTTCATAGAAGACGTGAGAATGCAATTTCTCCTGCACAACACCAAGGCCTATGGCACCACACAAATACTCACGGAAATATACAAGTTTATCTGGAACGATTTCTACTCAACCGACGCCATAATGACAGAAGAGTCGAAACAGCCGAACTGAGAACTCCGACATGTGATAACACGATATACAACACAAGTTTTGCCAAAACAAGCGATTCCACCAGCCGAATGAAGACTCTGTGTGTGTGAACTATTCAAACAACACCGTGAAACAGTTCATGCAAAAAATTGCAGAAAAAGAACGTTGTCAATAATAAAACTAGGCTAGAGCTACATGTTTGTACTGGTATTTGCAGTCGTATTTGTTTGTATTTGCACGTTGTGTGCATTTTCTTTAATAATAAAGTAATTGGAGATAGTAGCAACAAATATAAGCCGCTATCGAATAGAAGCAGGACTGAATGGATTAAAACTAATGAACTACCCCCGTGGTGCAACAGCCCTTTCCGGGCCGAGGTAGGCCGCTGCACCCCTATATCTGCCCTCAGCATGTGACATGAATAAGGTGCAGTTTTGGAGGGTGGGACATGATCAGCTTACCTTTCCCTTTGGTCTGTATATGTGGTCTTCGCAACCAGAGATCGCTAATTTTGAATCACGTAGCTACTCAAGTGGCCATTCCCAGGACCTAACGATGCGGAGTGTACCCCTCAAAAACTAATTTAACATAAGAGAAAAGTTATCACTTATTTGTTTTTATGCAGTGTGTTACTGATTATTAGAGTCCCTATTCTGATGACATTATCTTTTAATTTTTACCTAATAGGCATTCCTAACGTGTGCACAAATCCTTTGTCCATAACTTGGGCCTCAAATTATAAAACTGCGTATTTACATGGTCACTTTTGGTCATTTTATCCCATTTTCTATTTTAGGTACTTTATAATAATGTTTGTTCCCTGTTTAATTATTTTCTTACCATTTGTATCTTTATTTCGTCGTTTTCTTGCATTTATATATGATATATAAAGAGCTGTATTATTGACATTATCTAAGTATAACAAATTTTTAGATATCCCACTATTCAACTGCAAAACGAGAGTAACAGGTACATTATTTTCTCACCTTCTTGAAAAAAAAAACAGCAATTCATGTAGTTGTTTTCTCTGGAAAGGTTTGTTTGAAGGTTGAAAGGTGACTATTCTCAGCAGAGTTGGTATAGATGAAATCCACATTCAAAAGGAGAACTTTCTTTCTTTTTCTTTTATGATGAGAAATTAGTTAATAGTGTTACAATAATTATAATACATTTATGAATTTGTGTACCAAAATAGGGATGAGATAGCTCAGTTTTACAATGTGCATTAGTGAGTGCGTACAGGCATTTGCTGCTACACTTGTACTTGTGTCGTATCGTAAGCAGTAAAGTTCACATATTTGCAATGGGTTTTTTACAATCTTGAGACACCAAAAGAGTTAACGCCACAGTTCTCTAAGATCTGATTCATAAACGAATTGTTTAATTTTATTTTATAGTCCATAGAAAACATGGAACAAATATGAATTTTAATTAATTTTCTAAATGATCTACTTTTTCTACTTTTAACAGTTATACCCATGTATAAATACGTTTAATAATTTTATCTCTACTAATTGTTAAAAATAAAATAAATCTCAGTTTAGATCATGTTTTAACCATTATGCCATTTTATAAATATTTTTTTAATATTTAATATAACTAAAATCCAGGCTATGTTGATTAGCAGTAGGGCCCGGATTTTTTGTCCTAAAAACTTTAAAATGTGTTTGTTGGTGATAATGGTTCTAAAAGTATGTTATAAAATCAGAACAATATTTTTAAAAATATTAGATCAAAACATAAGAAAAGATCTAGCTTACAAATCAATGACTACAAAGCTCATCGTTTGCAGCTAAATCAGATTTAAACAACTGGTTGGAGTTGTAGCCACAATAAATGTCATCTCCAGATTGCACATCATATAGCCTTATCTGTTATATTTGAGTAATGTCTTATATTGGAAAAAGTAACGTTCTACATCAGACGATACCAACTTTGCATACTCATATTTCAAGAGGAGAACATCCCAACAGACACATTTTCAGGTTCGCTTATATGTTCAGCTTCCAAAATTTGAGCCAAGTTATTGAAGGTTTGATAGTCACTGTTTTTCTCAGATAAAGTCTGATATCCTTTTCTTACAACTTATGCTTTGGAACACGAATAGTCTAAAGTATTCTTTCATTCATTTAACTGAGTTAATTATTCAAGAACTTCCTAGTTTGAACTGTTGAACGAATCAACGATCCAAATTGGAAGATATGAAGGTCAAGTCACATTTATATTAGCACCATGAATTAAATTCTGTATAATGTCAATTGCAGACACATCTTCAAACCTATTTCTGGACAAACATCTTCGTCCAGTTCATTTACTGCTGATACAAGTGCTCCAAAATGATCTGCATGGTACATTGCGGCTGACTATCGATTGACTACATTGTCTGACTATCGATTAATATTTTTGGAACTATCAATCCGTTTTGGGGCTTCTACGAACACCTTTTTTCCCATTGGAGAATAGCTTTTCCATATTAGGATAAAGAGTTCGGATTGTTTTACACAATCTATGCTATCAACCACGCATCTTACTATTCGGGAAACCTATACTTAAACTTTGGAGAGGTTTCTTCATACGCGCCGTATGCTGTTGAATCCATAAACAGAAGGAGTACGTTATCATATTTTACATCATTTGTGCACAAGGTTTCCAAAGCTCAATTAAACATCCCAGCTGGCATTTCTTTACAGACAAGCAAGACTTTTTGTTGAGTAATGTTTTGGTCATTATTTAACATACCACTTCTTTCTATTTTTCTAGCACTAGATCGATATTTTCTTAATGATTATTTTTATCGTTTTCTCAAATGGACCTTATGTGGACCTTAATGTTTTCTTATAGCAATTTGCAGGGTAATTGTTCCTTAGCGTCGACTCAGGTGGATTTACATTTGTATTTTTAGTAATATTGAAACAATATGGAGTTCAGTAAATTACGGCATCGTTTAGCCAGGTTTAACAAACATGCATGATTTAACCTTGGGATACAATTCTATACTTCCCCCATAGCACACATACAACTGCATCAGCAGATATTAAGTGGTATGAATAATAAATTCTTATGACTCTTAAGTTATGGCTTATGAGATAAAGTTTCATATTGCAAATAGAATGAGGAAAGGGCTGTATTCGGAGGAAAACTGTAGAAAAATTACAAAAATATGTATATATGAGAAAAATATAAAAAATATATGCTCACAGATCTCTTTTTTGCGAAATACGTACTTTTTTGTGAAATAACATTCTGCAAATGCACTTCTTGGACCTAGATCGGAATATTAAACTTTGTTTTAGGTAGGTATGTTTACATTAAGGAAAAAAATATTTATTTACAAACAAATCTTGGGCCCAAATATCAGTATCATTAGATTATCTGTGCTCTCATTAACTATGAAAATTGTATTAGTAAGATGGAATGTCAGCTTAATCAGATTAGCAAATAAAAGTTACTCTCTCTGTTGTTTGTGAATAGTACATTTCACTCTTAAAAACTAGTAATAAACCCCTTTTTCATAATAGGAGCTCTTCTGAGTGGAAGGCAAAGTGATCAAAAAATATGTATAAACTGAAGACCATTTTAAGAAAATTCTGTAAAGCTCTTACTTCTCGTTACCAATGTAGTACGGTAAATTTGGAAATTTATCTTAGGTTTCCTTCTTTGATTAGCTATTTGAGTAGATACAAGGGATGTAGAACATATGAGCCTTTCTTTGTTGGTAGCACCCACAATATTCTTATAGCCTCGTCATTAACTGCTTGTGTACTGGAGGGCCGCGCCGTGGCTCAGTGGTTAGAACGCTTGGCTCTCACCAAGGCGGCCCGGGTTCGATCCCAGGTGACCGCAAAGTGAGATTTGTGGTGGACAACACGGCACTGGGGCGGGTTATCTCCGGGACCTCCGGTTTCCCCCGCCATCTCATTCCACCGGGGCTCCATCTTCATCTCATGTATCATCAGTGTCACCGCCTGCGGTGCCGTATGTACTAAAAGCGGGCGTTAAACACTACACATTTCACATTGTGTACTGGAGATGACCGATGTACCTGTATCAAGTGACATGGCACCCACAATATTTTTATAGCTTCCATTGAACTGGTATGTGACTATAACACCAATTAAAGAAACGATCATAATGAAATTACGAATGTTTGAAATTGAAAAAGAAAATGGTTTTGTGATTTTCTAGTTTACACATTCTAGCTCTTCTTCCATTCTATAATACATTCCATGACCAACGACAAACTAATTGTCTAAAGTAAGATGCACAGTGTTACTTGTAATGCTTCATTAAGAAAAACCATTAGTGTAAATACAAAAATTCTCTCTGCTACCTACTTCTGTATTATATATAATATTATACATAGTATTATATTTATATTATATATTATTCTTAATTTATGATTGGACATAAGCAATTTGAATGCTGTCCTTTCTTAAACTACTACAGAAACAAACCGAAAATGTGTTTCTGCGTGAGTACATCCATAAAAAGTGATGCAAATACGATTTGGCGCGAGGAACTTACCCTGAGGAAACCCACATCCCATGTTTATGCACAGCATTCACAACGTTATTGTTATCAACAAGTGGGTCGGAGTCGTGGGTGGCTTCCTTGTTTCTCCTTAATTCAATTGGCAATGTTACAGAACGTCTTTTGTAATTATACGAGCCGTAACCAAACATTTTGACAATCAGAGACTTTTGACGTTCTCATTGGCTCATGTCGATCGTACTTTAAAGAACGAATTATCGCGGTTTTCTAAAATAATTTTCCTTTTAAAACTCTCCATAGATCAACAACAGCGAAACACTTTCAATACTTTAAACATTTCTTTTATAATGTGTGGAGCTTTTTAGGTGACAGGTTACTAGTGACCTCTAATAACCAGTAGTAAGTGGTCGCAAGTGGGCGATTTGAATAACTGTAAAGTCAACTTCCTCGCGTAAATTGTTTACTTTATTTGCATTCTCTGGCTATGGAAATAAAATTCCCAATTTTTTACAGCGTTTGTTTATATTTTATGCTGTCAAACGTAGAATAAGGGCTGGTAATCTGTGTGTAGCCTAGGAAGTAGTGTTATTTTATTTAATACGTATTTAATATGGTAACAGGAACAATATCATCACGTGTTACAAAACGCAACAGTTTTCAAGGTTTCTTAAAAACTTGAACTCCCGTTTATTTTACATTGGATTTTTACACGTGAATATTTTAGGTGTCCAATGTTCTTGTCATCCGAAAATTAATACGCCTTGTGGCCTAGATAACGTTTTATGGGCTTTTATTTCAGAAAGCATACATTTATATTATCCTGCTACTCAAAAGGTTATCTTGGCTTTATCATTGTTAACAGAAACCTCTCAGATAGCACACTGATTACTCCACGTGGGCATAACATCTATGTGTCATTTGTGATTCCTGCGCATTCCATTAGCTGAAGTGATGCGTTCATTGGTGCTTATTACACATCCGAGAAGCGCGGTAGTACCCCACTCACTCTTTCGAGAGAAAAATCAGTGCGTTATCTGAGATGTGTGTATTAACAAATATAAAGCCACGGTAACGTATTGAGCAGCACAATATTGACTATTATTCTAGACATTTGGGATTCAGTTCGAAATGCACTTTGAAAAATGTCAAAAACACTAAACATTTCAACAAAGATGTAGCTTCATAATAACTAGGGCTAGGATGTTGAGGACCTATAAATTGTCTAAAAGGACCTTTAAAAAGACCTAAAATATCCCCAAATTGACCTAAAGATTGGAAAAAGGACTTAAAGAAGTGATACCTACACTTAAACCGATTTTCAATTATATATTTAATGAATAAGTTTGAAATTGCAACATTCAAATGATATGTAACACAAAGAGTGAGATAAACTATATGCAACAACAAATACGTCTTCTGATTCAGCAACAAGCAATGGATATTCTGGGGAAAGAAATTGAAATAGATATAATTAAATCATGCTTGACATAACCACCCGGGTTACAGAAATTCAACTTCAGGAAGCTTACCTCAGTTGGCATTGCAGTATATCGCAATAGTCATCTCTAAATTCTTAGGTGTAAAGGATCGTCTGTTTCTGACAACACGTTGCGAAAATATTGAAAAATTTCTCTCTACATCAACGAATGTCATTGGTGAACTTGAAACGAATGAAATCTTATGGAGAAAAAATAACGGGATATTTAGAGATGGTTTACTAGGTTCTCTGCTGGTGCTAATGACTTGAATACAATAGAAAGACCTGTTACCGTTGTAGCCAGTCTTAGGAGTGCGTATTAGTTAAAAGAAATTAGAATTTACTGTAGACTCTGTTGAACAGGAAAAAGATGGTCAAAATAAGTGATACCTGAAAAACAAGTTAACAAAAATACCTTTAAATAAAAAAAATACCTTAAAAGGCAAAAAGAACAAATAAAAATTTTAAAAAAAGGAAAAAAAGGACAAATAAACTCCTCCATTTTCCGGCCTATAGTGACCCATAGTTAACATGCCTCATCTTCAGACACTAGAGAGAAGGGGGGAGAAGGATTTTTCCTCAGCTTCCTAGCCCTAGTAATAATATTATTCATTTAATAGCTATATGATCACGTGGAACATTAATTATCTTCACATAGTATTTAAAAGCTTTTCTTGTGAAATACAAATGTGTAAAACAGACATTTGGACTCAATATTTTATGCTGCTAGAAGCACCTTAGGATAAAGGCATAGGAAATGTGCTTGAAAAATACACGAATTGGAACTTTGCTGTATCTTTTGTAACAGTTATATGCCGTAGTGCCACGTCAAGGTGCGGTTCACTTACGTCCCATTCACATTTTGGTCTCCCAGAGTTCAACGACTGTCATAAAATAGCTACAAAGGCGGTGGGCACTGATGAAGAGTAAAATGAAATGTATATCAGGCAAGAAGATAAAGAAAGGAAACGTTCCAGAGCTTCGTTTAGGGCACCTCGATGAGGACCGAGGAAGAACTTGAAAAATCAAGTCAGGGAGATGGTGATGGCAAATTTGAGCCGCAGACCCCCCAATTACGGCGCCGTGCGTTAACAGTCTCAAGTCTGTATATACAGCTAAACTTCTCGAAAACGGAACACGATCGTTCCGGCATTTATTTTCCGTTTACCCAGTTTTCCGTCGTACAGAGGGTTGTGTTTGAATACAAAGAAATTACAAAATAGTCGCACAGGTTTACAGTGAAGGTATAATATAGAATGAAGTGTAAATGATAATAGACTGAAGTGTATTATGTACTATATGTTCAATTACATAAATAACTTTACTTTATTGCCTAGCCTCTCTGTTTTCAATTTTCCCTTTCCAATCTGCAACTGTCTGCATATCAACATCATTAGCTTCACCACACACAACAAATAAAACTTATAAATAAATTCAAAACTATGTTACGACGATGTTGGAATCTCTCGAGGCATCCATTGGAAGCTCTTAAGTTGTCTTGGTCTAATTTTCTTGCACTCTCTAAAGTTTGAGTCTGAAGCAAAGCTCCAGAAATGGCACTTTCTTTAGCGCGCGCATTAAACATCAACTCGAACGCAATCCCTTTAAATTTTGTGATACGTTTCTCATGACCTGCTGTTCCCTTTAGCCACTCTCTTTAACTGCTATTTTTTGTTTCAAAATCTCACAAAACTGAGTATTCTACACTTTAAACAAGACAGTTAATTATTTAGTTGGACGTTGGTTCTCTTCGCGTTTTTCAGTAACAATGAAACTGTGAATCAACACACTGGAAAACAGTTGTACACTTACCATGCGTGTTGGTAGAGAATTGAGAGAGCTAATGGCAAATTTTCAGCTTACTTATTTCGATTCAAAATCAAATCCACATCTCATTGTATTTGTGGAAATCATCTTCAAGATGTCCCTCACATTTTATTTGATTGCCCGCTTTTCTGTTTTGAAACATATGAAATTGAATTATTGCTTCAATTCTTAGGTTACACTTTCTCAAAACCACTTACACATATTCTGATGAATTACAAAACTTATTAATATTTCATGGCTTTCATAAACAAAATATTTCCTAAGCTAAATGATTCATCTAGATGTTTACTGTTTGTCAGCTTGATATTGAATTTTGTTATATTTTTTTAAATTGTATTATATTCATAAATTTGTAAACTATATTCCTAATATACCTTTGGGTAAAATAGTAATCAAAAAATTGGATAATAAATAAATAAATAATGGTTTGTTTTCCATTTCCTCGAAGGATTACAGTTTATGACTTTATGGCTTATGGAACTTCGATGTAAGTACAGTCACCCTCATTTTTAAATACGTACCTTGTAATCCATTATACATCAATTAATCCGTTTTGGTCAGGTCATTTACACAAACGGTTCCCGAAAAATATTTCCGTTTTCAGATTAGGCAGTTTTGCGGCTTAGAGTATAATTTTACATGGGAAATGTCTCGGTTCCGAAATTTATTTTCCGTTTTTCCAGGTTTCCGGCATATAAGGGGGTCTTACTGTATTAACAACTGCCTGGTAGTATAAACGTAAGAAAACTACAAGATATTGAGATAAAGTTACAACTCAATCCATGTAGAAGCAAAACAGCATATACGTATAACTTAACTTTCCAACAAACTGAAAGAAAACGTACAATAGGACTTAAAAGGGGTAGAAAATTCTTTGAATTTATAAAAAAGGACTATGTTGAATTCCATTGAAAACTATAACGATGTGAGAGTATCATCAGTTATCTTTTTAAATGTGCACAGCAGTTAGCATCTGCATGAAAATTCCACGTGGAAAGTTTTGACTGAAAGAAGATACTGAGGAAATAAGATTAAAAAAAGCTACATTTCTGAAAGGAGAACTAAATAAATGAATAAACTTATTCTGTCAAGCTATAGTATTCATCATTTTATGATATTTTAGATGTCCCCAATAGAAAAAATATCTAAATGTATAAAATCAAAAGAGCAATTACACTTCCAATTGTATTTTGGATTATCGTTTTAATGTCTGCGTCTATATTATTAAAATATCTGATTTGTTAGACTCATTTCATCTTCTCAACCCAGTATGGTTTACTTTCTTAGTCATATATTTAAAAACTGTGCTGCATGCTGACTTTGAAACTCCATACTCCTTCCATGACATTACGAGAAACAGCTGAAAATTGCGGTACTATTAAAACTGAAAAAGAATGAAAAAATTCAAACACAAAATGACATATATCTTTGAAACGGCTGAAGCTATAAAAGGTTTGTTTGAAATAAATTGTGTGTTTTATAGAGGTTTACATTTGTTGCATAAATTTTTGTTATCTCATATGGTTTATCAAGTATGCAAGATTATAAAAAATTTCCTTCGAATGAAACGGATATCACAGGCTGTAAACATCATCTATCATGGAACTATCTTAAATGTCTGTAATTTAACCAAAATCATAATGGACATTTTTGACATCAGCAATTTCGAAATTTGATCCATGTAGAGGATAGTTTGGGGTGCGAATATTTTATTGAATACCTTCCAGCTGCATATTTGGAATATGCCGAACTTGATCAAGTTTGTGGAAACGTAGAGTCAGACTGAAAAATTCAATGCCATAGCCGGGATTTGAACCACGGATCTTCTGGTTTCCGTCCAGCCACACTACCATTGTGCTACTATGGCCAACGTGCCGATATGACATTAAATTCTCCAACTGACTCGTATTTTCCCGGTAAACCACTTAGCAGTTCTCATAAACACATGAGACAACTGCCTTAATGGCGACTTACAACATGTAAGTACTTTGAGGCCCGGGCTTTATAGTTAACCACTATTAGGTCAATTAATGGAAATTAATTGTTATTTCACACTGGCCGTGTGTAGGCTAAATTGTGGAAACGTAGAGTCCGACTGAAAAATTCAATGCCATAGCCGGGATTTGAACCACGGATCTTCTGGTTTCCGTCCAGCCGCTCTACCATTGAGTTACTATGGCCAACGTACCGATATAACACTAAAGTGGTTTACCGGGAAAATACGAGTCAGTTGGAGAATTTAGTGTCATATCGGTACGTTGGCCATAGTAGCTCAATGGTAGAGCGGCTGGACGGAAACCAGAAGATCCGTTGTTCAAATCCCGGCTATGGCATTGAATTTTTCAGTCTGACTCTAAGTTTCCACAATTTAGCCTACACACGGCCAGTGTGAAAGAGCAATTAATTTCCACTGATCAAGTTTATGTATAGGGCTTTTGATTTTAAGTTACACTGCTCTTTCTCTCTTTCTTTCTTTCTTTCTTTCTTTCTTTCTTTCTTTCTTTCTTTCTTTCTTTCTTTCTTTCTTTCTTTCTTTCTTTCTTTCTTTCTTTCTTTCTTTCTTTCTTTCTTTCTTTCTTTCTTTCTTTCTTTCTTTCTTTCTTTCTTTCTTTCTTTCTTTCTTTCTTTCTTTCTTTCTTTCTTTCTTTCTTTCTTTCTTTCTTTCTTTCTTTCTTTCTTTCTTTCTTTCTTTCTTTCTTTCTTTCTTTCTTTCTTTCTTTCTTTCTTTCTTTCTTTCTTTCTTTCTTTCTTTCTTTCTTTCTTTCTTTCTTTCTTTCTTTCTTTCTTTCTTTCTTTCTTTCTTTCTTTCTTTCTTTCTTTCTTTCTTTCTTTCTTTCTTTCTTTCTTTCTTTCTTTCTTTCTTTCTTTCTTTCTTTCTTTCTTTCTTTCTTTCTTTCTTTCTTTCTTTCTTTCTTTCTTTCTTTCTTTCTTTCTTTCTTTCTTTCTTTCTTTCTTTCTTTCTTTCTTTCTTTCTTTCTTTCTTTCTTTCTTTCTTTCTTTCTTTCTTTCTTTCTTTCTTGTCTCTCTCATACGCACACGGGCCTTTTTCTAATAATGTTTTTTTTTTTTGTTGAGAAGGCCTCAAAACGTGTATTTTCGGTGAAATCAGACATTAAATTATTAAACATTTCCTCTCTTAATTTAAATAGAGATAGGGAAAGTAAAACGTTATGTAAAAGGTTATTTCGCATCCTGAGAAACTTATTTCTGTTTTCCTTCTAGCTCCGAGAGTGCAGTATTCAGTAACTATGGCGAGAAGAAAGCTTATACTGTGCTTCATATTGTAGTCTTATCATAGCTAAAAATCATATTGTTATGCCCAAAAGTATATAAAATATTTATGCATTCATCCCTTCAGAATCTTTCGAGTATGCTATAATTTCGAAAATATTCACTTAAGATACTCTAAAGGACCTTAACAGTGTGTATTCTTCCTTAGACATCTTTTCACCGAGTGGGATGGCTCAGGCGGTTTCGTCTGTCTGTGGCCCGCATTCGGGAGGCCCGGGTTCGGTTCCGGTGACCGACCTACCTAATCTATGGGCTTTTTTCAGAGGATTTCCCGGGTCGCCAGGTGAATCCTGGTGAGGTTAATTACTCCCCCAAATGTCCTGACCCTCAATTTCATCTCCATTATCATTTCACATCATCTCTAACGTGGTGGTCTCTGTTTCAAGGTAGAAGTGTCGGCAGGTGATCTAGGCGCTGCATGGCACGATGATATGCTCTAAGTGAGCCACTTCCTCCTCCGGTAGATGGGTTGCCAGTCTCCAAACCGTCTGCTGGGACCGCTTCCGGACCATAGAAGGGAATTGTCCTGGCCTACCGGGGGAGGTTTCCATCTAAGTAAAATGTAGGGACCTTGCCCTCTACGCTGTCGTGACTGTCGCCTCATCTTTCCTTCTGGAGATGCCCCACTTGGGGGCATAGATACAATTGATCAAGACTGTTCGCAATGTCGAATACCATCCGTAGTAATCCTCATCTTAAATCTATTTTCGATAGTTGTAATCTGATTTTCAATACACAAACATTATTCTCTTTAAAGACTCACAATCAGGTATAGGTTTATGACGCTATCGGATCACACAAGTATGTATCTTTCTACACACACTCACACACACACACACACACACACACACACACACACACACACACACACACACACACACATTATTGGACATCATCTGAAAGTATTTAAAAATTGGGGGAAATTTCTTCAGGAAGCACCACATTTTCATTTTGAAGATATTTATTTATAGAACACAAAGCTTTAATGCTAGGATTTTTCTGTAAAATTGCACAATTTTACACAATTTTGCTGCATACATTAAAGGAGCAGTCGCAAGCTTACTCAGAACCTCAATCAGAATTGTTATAGATATCCCCGTAGTAAGGATTATTTTGTCACTAATGTCTGCGAACATTCATTTTAAAATACGTACATTGCATGCTTGACGCATGGACACCCGATGAAATATAAAACAACATCGGACGTATGCAACTAAATATGCATGTGCATACAAATCCTGCATTTAATCATAACAGTGCAGTGATACAAGGGGAAGAATATTTTAAGAACCTACTGGCAACTCCATTCTGCACTGGTATGCTCAGGTTACACTGTAGGATAGGTCTGTAATAGGAAACCTTCGGTGTGCGCTTCTGCCCATTGCCTCCATGCTCCCTCGACTTAACCCTTTAATTTTTTAGAGAGTGAGCAGAGGGGTTATGTAAAAGATTCAGCGTTTGTTTCTTTTTACTACCTGAACTAACGGAACTGTGAGCTCAAAGTTTCAAAGCTTTGATCAATTGATGCACATGTTACGTCGAGTTTCAATAACGTTTGGTTGTAGACTTGATATTTGCAGAATTACCTTGCGGAAGCATATGATGCAATTGTAACATGAACACAAAAATGATATGTGTTTCTGTATAAAACTTAAGTTTTTTTACAGTATTTTAGATAATATAGTTACAGTAAATTCTTGAAACAACTCCAGTCATTTGTAGTCGGCATTCTCAGGAACGTTGTAATTCTTTCAAGTAAAGTTCTGTATGCAGTTAAAGTATATTCACATAGACACGTTAATGCATATGTAAGACAAACATAGAAGTTTGTAACCGGGTTAATAAATGGGACCATTCAAGATGCTTTTCATTAACATGAACATAATCGTCAGATGATAACGCCAAACCTTGTAATCTCTAAGCTTTCATATTCGCGTTAATCTAATGGCATCTGAGAGAGAAAGCAAAAATAACACTATCGAACTGAACAGAAACAAGTTAATTATTTTATGTAAACATAATAGTTGGTAAAAACCGTTAATATTACAAAGCTAATTTGTTACAACAGAATGTTTGAAAAACTGTTGCGAATGAGCTGAAATTGTATATGCTTTTCTTTTTCTTTTTGAAATTTTACGTCCTCCAACGTTATGGCATATCGGACGATGAATGGAATGGGTGAAATGATGCTCAAATGAACCCAGGGTCATTAGAGCTTAGAGTTGCCCGACATTCGTCTTTCAGGATAAGGGAAAACTCCGGAAAAAACCTTATCCAGGTAACTCACCCTGACCGAGATTCGAACTCGGGACCTCTTGAACGTGAGGCAGACTCGCTACCACCCCACTATCGAGGCAGACTTGTATATGCTTTGACGTTATATGAAACTTCATGGTATATACACCATTCCGTTTTCTTTCATGTTTGTAATTTATTAAATTAAGTTGTTTATTTATCGATGCTTTTCATTTTCTATGTTTCTCAGCGTTCCATTTCATATTGAGGTGGAAAACTTGTTAACTTTTTTCGTAGGCCAGCATCAGGCGTGCCGTAAATCTACGACACAGGACTAAAGAATTACTTTCCTACTGAAGGAAGCCATGCTAAGGATTTATACACGCAAAAAAAGTCTTCGGGTTTTGAGCCTGCAACCTCAGAACCAAATTCATATATAAAAACTGTAAAATATAACACAAACATAGGCTAATGCAGTTTAGCACCATAAAATGCAATGTTGCATACTTCTCGTTCATCGCAGATATTTTAATCGGTTTCACACTCAATTGTTTTATTTTGACGCTAACGTTTTGTTGTAATTGTTAATGGCAAGGTGAATATTGTGTTCATGTTACACTTTTGTAACCTCCTACAATTTCTTATTCATATATTTCAAATGAATAATTTACTTGTGGAACACTCCATAAAACGCCTAGTGCATTTATGCCTAATAAGTAAATGGATATACAATTATTGCTTGAATTTCTTCATTAACTTAAGTAGACTAAAATTTTTAAAATGCATTTCCATATGCTATCTATGTTTTAGAGGTGATTTTGCATTACTACTCTTTGCTCCTCCTACAGACACACCCGAGATGGCGGTATAACTCCACCAAGCTGCGGGAAAGCCAATGTCACCATATCCTTCTATAAGTATTGAAACAAATTTAACAACACCTCCTTAGCAACCATATTACGTCATACATTCCTGACATCCAATCTATTATACTTTTACAATATGCTAGTTACTTTTATGTATTTTAATGCAGTAATTGCATAAAACGTTATATGTAACACATACATAATCTTTTCGTTGTCACACTGGTAAAAATTTAACGTGCTAAGTATGTGCTCGTGACACAGTCAGATTATACATTGGTTGACGTAAATAACTATTTTCGCGTTAAAAAAAGACCTTTAAAAATGATGATGAGTTGAATTAAAACTTACGCTGCCTTCAGTACGTTTTTACTGCAGTTGGGCGGAGCCAGGAAGAAGTCGATCGAAGTCGATCTGGTTGGCTAAGATGATTAGCGCTGGTCTACTGATCCTAAGGTTACGGTTTTAAAGCCGGCCCAGACCGATGGCTTTTAAGTGTTCTTAAACATGATAGCCTCATGTTAGTAAGGAACTTATGCGGGAGGAAAATTCCGGCATACCAGCGACGTTGATATCCTGACAGTGTACGCAGCAGAAACGATCAGCTGTTTATACAGTTATATAAACGCAGTTCTGCTAACAGCGACAATACGGTTGGGCAAAGCTGCACCGAAAGTTGCTATCCAGTTAAAACAGCACGGACTGTCATCTATAAATGCAAACCTAAAACAGTGTAATTTAAGTATACCTAAATGGCAGCACCATTCTATTGGTCAGCTTTGTTTTTTAAAATAAAAAATTGTCAAATAAGAAAGTAGAACGGAAACAAAATAAATGCCGTGATTTAAATGTGATAAATACATAGAGATTCATTAATTTTATTTACCAAACTCTTGCAGTTTTGTATTAGAAAACCAAAACCGACAGCTAGTTGGATATTAATGGCTATAATATGAAGTATAAATTGGATGTGTGTAGTGTGACTTGACCAGTTTTTTTTTCTCCCATGGCGGCACTGTTCTTGGATGTCGAGAAGGCCTCTTCAACCACCTGACACGCTGGACTCCTTTATAAATTAATTCAACGGGCCTACTAACACAAATACTCAACATCTTACACAGCTTCCTTAAATACCGCACCTTCAAAGTCACAGTCGTGGTGAAAACATCTGTAAGACCCCTGAGAGGCGGAGTCCTCGAAGGCTCTGTATTATCCCCTACACTGTTCAGCGCATTTATGACAGATTTTCCAATTCAGCTGCACATTGAAATGGCACAATATGCTGACTACGTGCTGCTTTTCTGCAAACACAGAAGATACATTCTCAGAGCTTCAAACCCAATACAAAGACACCTCCGCCTCACTCAAGAGTTGTGTCGACGGAGGCGGATGTCCGTAAACACGGATAAAAGCCATCCGTACTGTTCACCAAGCGCCACATCCCCGCAGACTACCCCAATTTTCACTACTGAATGCGAAGGATAGGGTGGGTAAGCTCTATCCGATATCTAGGAGTCAAGTTTGACAGAGGAGTGACTTTTCGCGGGCACGTCAGGAACCTTTCGGCACGGGTTCAGGGAGCAATTGCTTCATTGTACCCTATGATGTGTTCTGGTTTGATGCCGTTCTGGTTTGATGCCTGTTCCACTTGTACCACTTTCGAGCAGTTATAGTCCCGTTGATGCTATACGCCTGTGAGATATGGGGCATGGCGGCAGATAGCTGGTTATTATGGCTTCAACGCGCTCAGATTAGAAGGCTAAGGTCCATCTATTCGGTTGGTAGCTCTTTCCCAGTAAGATTGCTTCATGAAGCCTCATCACTTCCATACGTGGAGAATGAAATTAGGCGCCTGGCAACAAAATTTTACGCTACTTTGCCTTAACATAGAAGCGCCCTGGTTAGGTCTCTTGGAGATTATGATCCAACCAGACGTCGGCTTCGACATTTCCGGGTCCCCCGCATGGCTTGCCTACATTCGAGATAACCACGGAGCTAGTCCGTCAACAGCACATAGCTGAGCTACACTATAATCAAACCAAGAGCTGATTGGTCTCAAAATTATATTAATTTCGGAAATTTTAAAACTACGTCACCAGGATGCAACAGATATTGCATCGTACCTTCCATCGGAGGAGTAATATAAGCTACTTCACATATATTTCCATCCTCATAAAAATAAACCCATCGTTAACCATCCTTAAATAAAAGGTCCATCCTGTCGTAAAACCCATTCTTGTGTGTAAGCAGCAAAAATTTGCAGGCTGAGTACAGCCTGCCAACACAACGGACGGACGGATAGACGGAATGGCGGACGGACTTTATTAATATGTCCCCGACTCAATTCATCAAAGAGGTTTAAGTTTTAGAAAGGGTTTGGCGTTCAGGAGTCTCAAAGACCGTATAGCATCATACTTAACGTTCACTAATGTTTATGGTGATCTTGTGCAGAGTGATCGGAGTTATTAAGTTGACAATTATAGCACAGAGTAAATAATTTATATTCTATTCTGTGGTTATAGTCTGCCGCAAACATAAAAAAATGTTTACCGAATTTGTATTTCGATTAGCACTAAGTGGATAAACAAGCGTTTGTAAAAATTATTTTTATAAGAATAGAGAAAGGCGTATGAATGCACACTTAATATTGGAATAATTGCTTTTGCTGCTGCATTTAAATTATATTTTACTATATAACACTTTGTTTTACGTAGATAAAATGGTGGCGTCATTTAATTATAGCAAGATATCATTTTTCTTAAAATTTGTACATTATTGTAGAATTCTAGTAATGACATTTATGGTAATGTTGGATAACAACTATTAAATTAATAAACTGTAAATTCATTAAAATTTGAACTGTATATTTTTGCATACACACCAAACCAGAAGTCTCCTCTATTCTTCCACAAGCATAAATTACTGGGGGTCTGTGTACATCAGGGTAAAAAGAGCTGACTCATAAAAGATATGTACTTATGCACAAAATATATATAATTGTTGCAGCATTCAGATGTAATTTTCATTAGCATAGCGCTTAATGAATAGAATCGTTATCAGTGTAAGACAATTAAAATAATAATAAAATAAGTAATAATATTTGCCAGTGCCTGCCGCAATAAGTGTAAGTCACACAATTACATAGCATGGGAGAGGGAGCCTCATTGTTACCGGGCAGATGTTTTCCAGGCTGTTCGATTCTCGGAACTCCTTAAGAGTGGACTTCCATAGCGTTCTCGCCATGACCGGCAGGGTATAAAAAGGGATGTAAATCCCAGCCCAGTCAGTAGATGGAGAATACAGATGTTCTTAGTCTACAGAGCAATTTAACCCAGCCCTTATCGAAGACACCTCTCGTTCAATTTGTCCGAAGTACACTATCCATGTTTTCAGTACGTTTATCATAAACTTCCTTATTGTGACAAAGACAAATTTGCCTCAAACATTTTTCTCCACCTTTATTGTTGGCAATTTGCTAATGTACAATTAGACCCCGTTCACACTGACACGCCACTTCGACAACTCTATACAATGTTTCCTTGTGTCTCTTTAGTACACTTTGCGCTGCTAATTAATCTCTCTGGCGTACACTGAACTACCTCTTGCACGGAGCTACAGATCGGTTCTGGACACATTTCCGACATTCGCACTTATTAGTAGTTAATAATTAACATGTTAGGGGGAACGAAGGAAGGAAAAGCGCGATGCGGTACATAATATGTACATGTCTATGTAATATCGCTGGCCCCACAGTGAATTTTTGTTTACTTTGCTCCATGAGCGCTATCTCCAAGAATAAAAGCCTTGATAGGTGATTGTGTTATCAGAAATTACCTTATGAACTTAACTGCAAGTAATAGAACACGGTGCTTGTTGGGGGTTTGTGCTTTCCGCGCGTAGAGAGAGAGAGTGAAAGAGAGAGAAATGATGGCGGGTGTTATTATATACCACGTATAGTAATTTTATTATGAAAAGTAGTTATTGTATTTCACATAAAATTTTGAGATTTCTCCAGAAATATAATATAATATAATAAAAAAGAAAGAAAGAAGGCCCAGTCCATGTGTAAAGTGTGTGTGTCTGTAAACTGCATAACTCAAAAACCAAAAGTCTGTTAAATACCAAACTCGGTACCTTTGTTTAGCAGCTTCTAAAGATGTGACACAAAGATTTTCAGGAAAACTCTTCCACCCCAAGCTACCCTTTGCAGAGAATATTTTTCGAAGCTTTTAATGTTTTTAAATAGTTACAAGTAATTTGAATGAGATACAATATCTTAAAGATATTTCCTTTATAAATAAAATGCATGTCTTCTATTTTTTGAGAATAGTCTATGAAGTCCTCTTCATTTGGAGAGAATTTACCGAACGGGATGGTTCAGGCGGTTTCGTCCGTGGCCTGCATTCGGTAAGCCCGGATTCGAATCTCGTGGCCGACATACTTAGCCCATGGGTTTTTCTGGGGTTTTCCAGGGTTGCCAGGTGAATGCTGGGTAAATTAATTATCCCCAGAATTTTCTGTCCCTTCATTTCATCTCCATTATCATTTCATATCATCTCTCATCTGGTGGTCTCTTTCAGGCTCGAAGTGCCGGTGGGTGTCTCGGCAATGAACCCAGATCTCGTGTTGGGACAGTTCTCGAACCACAGTAGGGTGGGATGTCTGTTGTCCGAACCTGCCCGGGGAAGTTTCCATCTAAGGGAAATACAGGGACCTTGCCCTCTGCGCGGGCCGCGCCGTGGTTCAGTGGTTAGACCGCTTGACTTTCACCAAGGCGGCCCGGATTCGATCCCAGGCGACCGCAAAGTGAGATTTGTGGTGGACAACACGGCGCTGGGGGGTTTTCTCCGGGACCTCCGGTTTCCCCCGCCATCTCATTCCACCGATACTCCATCTTCATCTCATGTATCATCAGTGTCACCGCCTGCGGTGCCATATGTAGTAAAAGCGGGCGTTAAACACTATACATTTCATTTCTTCCCCTCTGCACTGTCATGACTCCTTTGGATGGCCACCCTGTGTCTTCTCTGGGGGGCATAGGTACAATAATCCAAGTGCGGTTTCCGTGCCGAGTTCCCTTCGAACTAATCCACTTATCAGGAAAATTCCTGAAAATCGACATACATTCTATTTTTCATGCATAACTATATCTTTAATATGCGATATTTTAATCAAAATCGTTCTTCTACATTAAATGGTAGTTTAGCATTGGAGGATTTTCTTGAACACCTTCGTGTCGCACTTTTGGAAGATGCTTAACAAAAGTGCAGAGTTTTCGTTTTTGAGTTGTTCTGCTCACACACACATACACACATACGCATGAATAAGAATGTTCTTTTCTTTTCATATTCAGGAAGCCTCAACGTATTTTAGGTGAAATCTCCATATAGAATTTATGGGTGGAATGTAATACATTCACTACCCACCATGTACTGGCAAAGAAGGAACAGCTGCAAAGTTGTACGGTGAACTGAGCGATTTTGTATCACGCAGTTATTTAATTATACGATGTGCCACTATTGTGTTTGATGCAAAGGTGCACCATTGAAATCCCACTTTTGTAGAATAAATAATGCTTATAAATATTATATTTACAATAAAACGCATGGCTGATTTATTCAGTTCTTTAATGGAAGAGCTTCTTTCAAATATAGCACTTGTCCTTGACAGTAATTTTTAGGAAACTAAAAGAGCCCTCAGAGTTGTATGCTACAATCTAAGACGATTTACCTGAAAACTGTGAGTTGTTACAAGGATTCTTTTGTCTTCTTCAGTCGTATCTCAGGGTATATAAGTAACTCAAAATGTTCACCAAATTTAGGATATGGAAGAAGCTACATCGTTATTTGTATTTCTGAATTATATTTACAATACTTTTGCATGAATAAAAGGTTCAAGAGGTCCCGATTTCGAATCTCGGTCAGGGTGAGTTACCTAGGTAAGGTTTTTTCCGGGGTTTTCCCTTATTCTGAAAAACGAATGTCGGGTAGCTCTAAGCTCCATGGACCCTGGACACATTTGAGCATCATTTCACTCATTTCATTCACCGTCTGATATGACTTAACGCTAGAGGACGTAAAATTACAAACAAAATGAATCAAAGTGTTCTATATATTTAAATGCAGATTTCTGAAAACGCACAAAAGTCATCTAGTTGACAAACACAGTACCCCACAAAACGGTCCTATCAAATGTCCATTCGGTTCATTTTGCTCTTCACAGAGCTCCATGGTTTCTCCAGTGCCATTATTTGAATCTGGACCTGTAATACCCTTAGCAAGCGCAGTCATTGTACTGCATTTTATGGTAGTCCTTAATATTTCAAATCCAAAATGCGTTTTTGTTAAACTACAAGAAATAGTTTACCAGAATGGGGTACAATTAACTGTAAAAACCGGCACCACGAGTAATTTGGAGAATTTAATGTCGTACTGGCACATTGGCCATGGTAGGTCAATGGTTAAGAGCAGCCAGACGGAGACTGGAAGACCCGTGGTTCAAATTCCGGCTTTGGCATTGAATTTTTCAGTCTAACTACACCTTTCCATATTTCGTCCTATACACGGCTAGTGTGAAAGAACAATTAATTTCCATTAATTGACCTAATAATGGTCCGAACCATGAACCGTTTCTTAAAGCACTTACAGCGTATTAAGTCACCATTAAGGCAGTTGTCTCATGTGTTTACGAGAACTACTGGGAGCTGGCAACAGCTATGCCCAGTTGGTGTTACCATCACGTAGTGTCATCTGTTACAAGTCGCCAAACATTTGGTAGTGATTCAAGGGTAGTTTGAGTTTGGCAATTAGTCATTTAATGTGTTTCGCTCAACTGGAAAAAGTACAGTATCGTTTAGTGACTTGTTTTTATTTTTGAATAGACAAACTTGCGAAGAGCTAAGAAGGAAATGTGGGACATTTCAGCATTTAAGACATTATTTTGATAATGGTACAGCGATTGTTAACGTGGTGAAGCAACGGTGTTTGATGAGTTGAGTCCAGGAGACCCAGCAGATGTGGTTACGAAGGAATTTTGAAAAATCTCATGGTAAATTCTTGCTAACCGTTTGCGAAGTGAGAGACGGCAATTCATATTTTGCATGACAAGCTGGAAACGAAACTGTTGTCGACCCGATCGATGGGCGCCGCGTTTATTCACAGTGGACAACAGGCGGGTGAGGCTTTCAACTTCCAAGCTGTGTTCAGAGCTATTTAAGCGAAACCAAAGCACTTTTTGCGTCAAGTTGTCACTGTCAATGAGACCTGGATTCCTCATTATACTCCGGAAATCAAGCAACAATCAAAACAATGTGTTGCTTCCAGTAAGTCTGTCCCAAAGGGAGCCTAACTGTCCTAGCTGTTGACAGGCTATTTAACTCACTCGTTGTTCCAAAGAATTCAAAGGCAACCTCATCGGCTGGAAAAGCAATGGCGACCAGTTTTTAGGACGCAAAAGGTGTCATATTCATTGACTTCTTAAAGATATGTAACGACTACTGGACAATACTTTAATGAGCTATTGGTCCGATTCGATAAGAAGTTGAAGGAACACAGCCTCATTTAGTAATGAAGAATGCTCTTTTACCCCAATGACGCAAAATCACATTCATCCGTGTTGTCGCCACAAACGGTATAAATTGTGTTATGAATTGCTGCCAACTTCTCTGTATTTGTCCAACCTGGTTCCTTGAAATTTCTTCCCAGATATGAAGAAATGCCTCATTGCAACAAAATTTAGATCAAATGAGATCATCTGTGAAACAGACGCGTATATTGTAAAACCTAATAGTTTCCATATTTCGGAGGGCTTAAAAATGTTAGGAAAATTGAGAGAAAGGTATATCCGTAAAAGGAGACCATTTTAAGAAAAAAATAACTAGTTGAATAGATAGAAAACTACCCTTAAGTTTTTAATGATATCTACTAGGTTTGAAACCTGGAACACAGGACAAATATTAGATGTAGCTTAGCAAGGAATTGCTGTACAGATGGCGTAAGGATACATTGCCCCGAATCCTTGCGCTATAAAATCGGTGGGCTAGCAAATGGAAACCTGATCATGTGCAGCTCTGTTGATAATGCACAACCAGATGGAAAATCCCCAAAATGCCAGCTGTTTCTGTTGTAATATTAGCCTCCTACTGCTGACAATGAATATATCCGTTGTCATTATTTGCGTTTGGTGTCTTCCCCCTTGACTGTGCTCTGAAGCAGAGGCGGCCAGTGAGGCATTGTACTGACGGTGCCATCAATAAATAAGGGTTGTGTGTACCAATTTCGAACGATTTAGGTAATCTTACCAATAATCCATCCTATTTTATAATATACTGTACCAAACAGAAAGTACACGGAAACGGAAATAGATATTTATTACATCCGTACTCTTGTTACGCACAGGTGTAACGAGTACAGTAAAATTTTGATAATACAGATCATGGAGAATGTGATACGAAACGTTCGTGTACAATTTCGTGATAGAGAGACAGTTATCTTAAGTCCCGTGCTTTACTGCACTCTAACGGATAAAACGTTACGTTATGTGCCAGAGAAATCTTGGCACCACATTCTCCCATAAGAAGCCGTGTATAAGCAGACATCCTAGCCCTTAACACAGGCGCTTATGAGCGTAGATGGTGCCGTTCTGGAATCGGCACCAAGGACAGAGCGCTTGCGTTTAACGCGCCTATTCACACAAGGGAGAAGGTACTCAGAAAGAATCTTTTTGCGCAATTCCTATACACTTCTCTTTCTTTCGTTTTCATACAGATGGTGCCATGGCACAGCGGCACTACCTCAGAAGCCGCCCCTGCTCTGAAGTCTACTCTCTTCTGAATGTACGTATAGCATTCCCCATCCAATGGCTTTTGCTTTTACTTTGGACATGGACCGGTTTTGAATTTCCGCATTTGCACATCAAATTTCTCATGATTATGTAAATTTTATAGATTTATTGCTGGTGACGTTTAAGACAGAATCTCTGAAGAATGAATTAATTCAAATGATATTCTTGTGTACTTTGAAAATGCAGAATTATTGGCAAGGTATTTTCGGATGCAGGTGATCTCATCTGCTTTTAGATTCGTGGCAGCAAAAACATCTTAAACTTTTTATGAAAGTGGCAATTTTTGGAAACATTTCACCTTCAGGCATTAACAGATCTAAGAAGGTTGTGGCTAAAAATGTATTTTCTTTTGGTAATCCTGAAAAGTGACACTTTTTTACAGTTCACTTTTTGAACCATATTAGATGTGTAACGGAAATATATTTGTTCTCCACTCGCAGCAGATAGGAAGCACGCCAACTTTTTGAAAGATCCAGGTCGAGTTTTGATTAAATAAGAGCCATGAGATCTTTTCTCAGGTGTGGATGTGGATTTTTGGTGACAGAAATAAAATTTATATGACTCCGATTTCGTAATATATTATTTAATTGTATAATATGAACTACGATTCACTCGTTTCTATTACAAATATCGAATAACACGTTTTGAATGTTATTAACTTTCCTTTACAATTATATTCGCCGCAACACTTTTCATCGTTGTGAAACAAGACTGAAGAGTGAGTGAGTGTGTGGGGTTTTAGGGCCCGTCGACAACAAGGTCATTTGGGCCAAGACTGAAGATTATAACACTTTTCTCAAAATTATTGATTTTCTTGTCACTATAGTTACTTCTACTTAATTTTGTGATTGGCCGATCCACTGGCACGTCACCACATCACGTCATATCACGTCACACCACTACTACTTCGGCCAATCACACAACTACATACATTTTTATATATTTAAATTATTAAATACATTTACATAACCAGCCCTTATAAATTTATAAACCTTTCATACCTCAAACACAACCAAAAAGTACTGTTAAAAATGCCCCTCTTCGAAATATATGGAAAATAACCAAATAAAGGAATTAACAATCTGTTTCCATATATTTCGAAGAACAGCCCCAATTAACAATTTCGTTTACAACAATATTACATAACACCAATACAACATACATAAAATATAACAATATACATAAATTGAATGAAATATAATAAATGAACATTTAACAACAATTTCGCATTATTATGACACATACATAAAATATATATCTTTGATTTCATGTGGGGTTGTGCCCCGCCCCAAATTTGCATTAAAGCATTTTTATATTTAACAATTTTAAATTATTGACTATGAACAATCATGCTATAACAATATAAAATATTTTAACAACTATTTGTAAACTGAGTTTTGACCAATTTATATACAAAAGAATTCTCTGTTTAGTCATTCATGTTGGGTGATTTGCCCTAAGAATTAATTTTTCTAGCTGTCCTGTATCAATATTCGTAACTTTTGAACATTTAGTGTAATACATTTTTCTCAGTTGGCTAACCTGATCTTTGCAAGCATCCAGAAATTGGTAAATCCATCTTTTGTTTTTATGTACATCATAACGTTGTTTGAAGGTTATGTTAGTCGTGTGTTCAAATCTTAAACAAAATAACATTATTTTGTGTGGTGTATCATACATCTGACCACTATGATCTTCATTGTGTATGTGTTTGTGTGAACATTTCGTGTACGTATACATTACAGTTCACATCAAAATACCTATTGGTTGAACTTACAACATACATATTCTGATAAGCACCTGTATTAAAACATTCATTGTTTGGTAAGTCAACATTTGACTGTAAATTTCTTATTTCTTGTTTCACAATGTCCTGACCTAACCTAGTTTCCTGAATTACTTCTCTTAATTCCATAATTTCCTGTCTATCTTCGTTCTTATTCTGTTGTATTGTTTGCAATAACCTTTCCATATTCTCTTTACATTCTTTTCTTCCCTCTCTAATTTCTTGTACTATCTCACCTTTCAATTCTTGAATTAACTTTTGTGACAAAGTAACCTCTAAATTACTTACATTTTCTACCAATTCCTGTCTTAAGTTAACATCTAAATCATTCATTTTCTTAATTAAATCATTTACATTTTGTTCTAACTCTGATTTCAATTCTGATTTTAAAACTCCCATTCTAGAATCCAAATTACTCATTTGAGATTTTACATCTCTCATTCTAGAATCTAAATTACTCATTTCTAATTTTAAATCATTTGCATTTTGTTCCATTTCTAATTTTAAATCATTTGCATTTTGTTTCATTTTTAATTTTAAACCATTTGCATTTTGTTCCATTTTAGAATCTAAATTACTTAACATTCTCGTTATTCTTTCCAAAATTGACTCATTACTCAATCCTACATTTTCCATCTTAGAATCTACATCGTCACTAACTTCTTCTTCCATTATAATTTTCTTACTCGCCATTTTTTAACTAACTTTTGATTTCTCAGTATCATTAATCTACTGCTACTATTTTTTTTCTAATTTCACTCACTTAAACCAGTTCTCTTTTTCTTCTTTCTTCTCTCTTCTTTCTTCTTTCCTTTTATATTCCCACGGAGCTGTACGATGCTTTAATCTCCTCTTCTTTATCTTATTCGGCCACACGTTGCGGCGCCATTTGTAACCATCCATCTTAATCGTTGCATGTTAAATTGCACTTCTTGATGATTGAATTTCATTAACTATATATTATTTGATTGTATAATCCACTCATTACTATTGCGAATACCGAATAACACTTTTTGAATGTTATCAACTTTCCTTTACAATTATATTCACCGCAACACTTTTCATCGTTGTGAAACAAGACTGAAGATTATAACACTTTTCTCAAGATTATTGATTTTCTTGTCACTATAGTTACTTCCACTCTATTTTGTGATTGGCCGATCCACTGGCACGTCACCACATCACGTCATATCACGTCACACCACTACTACTTCGGCCAATCACACAACTACATACACTCTTATATATTTAAATTATTAAATACATTTACATAACCAGCCCTTATAAATTTATAAACCTTTCATACCTCAAACACAACCAAAAAGTACTGTTACAGATGTTACTGTTGAGAATAGTATGCCAGTAGTAGAATAATTTGCCCTAAGCACGTAGAGTACCCAACTGATATTTTCTAATACACATATATTTTCTATAATTCACTCAAATTTCGTGCTTCCTAGTAATTTGCATGCTTTACATTTTTTACTTCACGTATAATTTTTCTTTATGAATTGGTCGTGGTGTATGAAAATATAAATACTGGAATAATGGTTTGTCAGTTAGTGTCGTTATAATCTGGTGTTTGTGCTTAAAGACATTAGTTTCTAACAAAAACTCTTCTAGGTTCTGTTCTAAGTGAAATTGGCAACTTCAGTATAAGTTCTAAGACGTTGAAATTTTACAGTGGTTACAAACTTCAATGCCTGTTTTACATCATACAAAATATTTTGATGATACGAGAACTTCCCGTTAGAAGACAAGCAGCAGTAATTAGTATTGCAGGATATTACATAGAATGTGTAGTTAAACAATTATCCACTGAGTTTTGTACAAAACTCAATGGCTTGCAAGTAATAGGTTCATAATGTTTTGGCGAAATCTTTTGTTCTTCTTACATGGCCAGAGATAAACAAATATTTCCTCCATCCGCAATCTCATTTGTTTACACTTGCTATATGATAACAACAGGGCTACCAATATGCGTCTTAACACGCACTGGCAGCTTTACTGGAATAATGAGTGATTTAGGGCCTGAGCCAAAAAGCTTAGTTGAAGCTATTTTTATCATTATAGCAATGTAAGTGTAGCTAAAATCCAAAGTGGCGAATTTCCCCCTTCCCTTAGGTTGACACTCTGATCGCAAGGATGTGGTCAACATTGTGTGGTTTGTAATAATTCTGCTATAAAAGAAAACAACCTATCAAGGGAACTATCACCATGCTCATACCTGTATTCGCTTGACAGTTTGATGGTATCATCTCTGCTCTATGTAGGACCTATATGCCAAAAATCGGGGGCGTAGTATAGCTGGAAGTACTCGAAAATGAGTCCAGAATACATAGGAGTATATAGGCATAATAACACAGCATTGTACGGCACAGCTCACGAGGGATGTCCAGCAGCTACTTCCAAGTGGTCGCATGCGGCACTTTTCAGGTTTCAGTTTTAGGCGTTGTGGTTTTACTCCACAGCAGTTTGGTGCACATGGTTTATATACAGCAGGCGTTATACAATAAAAAATCTCAAGCGAACACATGTATGAGCATAGTGATAGTTCCCTAGTAGGTAATGAGGGCGGGCAAATGGGTAGGTTACAGGATTCCAAAGTGGTAACGTCTCCTCCTTATACGGTTCCTATGGTAAACTTGTGTATATTACAACACTTGAAGTTCTCCAGAAAATTTAATAATAATAATAATAATAATAATAATAATAATAATAATAATAATAATAATAATAATAATAATGATAATGATAATGATAATGATAATGATAATGATAATGATAATGATAATGATAATGACAATGACAATGACAATGACAATGACAATGACAATGACAATGACAATAATAAATAATAATAATAATAATAATAATAATAATAATAATAATAATAATAATAATAATAATAATAATAATAATAATAATAATAATAATAATAATAATAATAATAATAATAATAATAATAATAATAATAATAATAATAATAATAATAATAATAATAATAATAATAATAATAATAATA